>CM061142.1:267468410-267984914 GCA_030789695.1 Scilla litardierei | reverse complement strand
CAATACTACTTGGGAATATCCTTGTGCTTTTAGCTGAGCTATAAATCCATCAGATTAAGGTCAACAGTATACACCCACGTCTAGCTCACCGATGTTTTGCCAAGCTAGAAGGATGAGCTTTCATCTTTTCTTTCGTCATATAGAGCCAACTTCGATACGCAAGAGCCTCTGATAAGGGTTTAGAAATAAGGTGAGAATCAATAGAAGTAAGAAATGTGTAATACTAGAGAGAAAGATAGGTAAAAGAGACAAACTTGTATAAAAGGTAAGCTATTCAAGTATCTTTGTGTAATGCAATTGAATGATAGTGATTGGATGTATTAAATGGTTCACCAAAAATGCTCAGATTGAATAGACTCTACATAAATAGTATTATAGGGACCAATTGGTATATCAAAGTATGTCTTGGGACATCGATATATACGTAGATGCGATCTCTAGTACACATTTGTTGTAAGCTTTTAATTATTTTTGAAGAAATAGTTCCTATGGTGGACTCACAACATTGGGACAAGAAATAGTTGAAAATCATTCTCTGTCGCAAGTTTAACATTACCAAATGTAGCATAGGTAAGATCTGAAGATAAATAAGGTTGAAACTTAAAAGAATGTAACATCATCAAGTAATTGATTAGTTTTTGGATTGAAATACATGTAACCTTTCTGAGTGTGAGAATAAATTTTAAAACACACTTCTATAAATTAATGGTCAGCCTTAGACATAATAGGATATGAATCATGAACGAAGCATACATATCGAAATATATTTGGTGTATGGGAGAAGAATAATACCCTTGGAAGTAACAGAGAATATGGAATTTGATTTTCAAGAATTGAAGATGGAATTCTATTTATAATATAACAAGAAGTATGCATAACAACAACATAAAAAAATTAAGAAATAGTTATGTGGAGTAGTATTATAGGGGCAACTACAAGTAATTAGTGTTCTAAAAGGTGATTTATGCAGCAACATATGCTTATACTCTGCTAGACTGCATCCAAATCAGAGTATGCATTCGAAATATGCAAACATCCATATATTCAGACGCCTAACCAATGATTCACATGTATAATTGATGCGGTCATCACCTATCAATGAAAGAGAAGATGCGCGGCTTGATCCAGGGGAATTTTGGTATTTTCAATCACCACGAGCATTTTCGTCATTTTTAGAAATTCTTGACTAATTCATGTTTTATTAGGCGAAAGCTAGGTTTTGTGGGTTTTCATGTTGATTAATGTGTGAGAATTACTCTAGGCGTCCATAGAGCCCTAGTTTAGGAGATCTATGCTTTCATCTCGAATACAAACCTTGGAGAGCGGTCTCCTCCCGAAAGGGATCAACTTATCTTTGTAGTTCCTCTTTTTAATCAATAAAAACATCCTAACATTTTGTTTTTCCACCATAAAATCCCATTTTTATTCTAATTTCTAGCAAAGATCAAATCAAATTGGTATTAGATCTATATGGTCCTTATGGCAACCACATAATCAAAGGAGAGATACGAAGGCTTGGAGGAGAGATTCAAGAGCGAGGCGACGAAATGGAATAAATCGATGGAGGAGATGAGATCCACCCTTGGATCAGACGTAAATGCAATGGAAACAAAGGATGAACGAAAATTTCGGCTCGATTACACAAACCCAACAACAGATACTATAACAACTCGCTGCCCTAACCAAGGCAAAGACCTCAGATCTGAATGTGTGATCCAGATCTTGGACAAAAGACGAAGTCTTCGGTAAAGGGGAAGGAAAAGATCAAGGATTCATTTGAAGGGCTTCTGTTCGATGTCGATCAGGTGTCTAAGGAGGAGGAAGATAATAAGTAAGATAGAAGCATGCCATATTGACAACCAAGGTTTCACATCCCCCAGGGATGCACCCTAGAGGCCAGGTAGTCCCGACAAAGTCACCAACAGCCTCGTGGCTTCCTGGCGACTCACCAGGGCCATGCTGCCCCCTAGCGATTCGACAGGGCTCTGTCGAGCCCTTAGAAACCTACCATGTATTCGTCAAGCTCCAACAGAAATTCATGGCCCACTGGCAGCCTCTTAGGGCCTAGTCGATCCCCAACTGGGTTGACAAGGTCATCGCACCCCCGGGCAACCTGTAAGGGCTCTAGTCAATAGCATGAGACTCGCCAGAGGCTGCCTGAACCCCTGGCAGTCCATTAAAGACCTGGGGATTCTCTACGACCTCACCAAGGCAACGACGAGGGCTTAAAGAATGTTTGGGAGGATTGTTGTCATGTCCCGCTTCTCATTGTACTTGGGAGCGAGAACATGAGCGGGTCCGCATGTGCTTAAAGCAAAGAAGAAGTACTTTTTTCCTTTTTTCTTGAACTTAAGCACAATAAGCGTCTGTATTTAGTGATCATGTCATTGCAAGCGAATTTCTCAGAAACATCACAAATTTTTATTACAACTTTTTGTCCCAGAGTTTAAAACAAAGTACACAACAAATTGAGGCCAAGCATGGCTTTACAATTTATTCCAGAAAGCAACACACCTACAATAATAAATAAAGCTAAATAAATGAAGACTGCAGTAAATATTCTACTCTTCAGCAGGGAGGATCTCAGCGTCCTCGTAACTCTGGTCAGCAGGATCAACATCCTGATTCGAATCCTCGAAAGTAGGGTCTTCACTGTACTCTGTCTCTAAGCCTAACATATATTTCATAAGTCCATTGAAATATATGTCAGCGAAAGCTCGACATGATTTTAAAGTAATTAATTTGCAATTTAAGGAAACAAAGGTTGTCAGAGCATATAAGGGAACACATTTGTAGCAAAAGATAAGAATGTGTTGTAATATAAAGACATGTGATTCACAAACAAATAACACATGATTTGCATTTTAAAAGAAATTAACATAGTTGAAAGTTGAATACTTTCAGTCATTGGTGCTCGTGCATAAGTCCATGTCCGAGTAACTAAAGTGTTCTCGATACACCATATCATCGGGGGTTTACCATGACACTTCTTGCCATCCCTAACCTGGAAAATGGCCAAGATGCTTGCTTCCATCAGTGTGGTATGGAAGTAGCCGTAATATGTTCAAGACACACTTACAGACTCTACTACATGAAACAACCGCACCCAAAGTGTCTGTCTAGTCTTCGACTAGGTTCATCCCATCTGTATTCGATGGTATCACATATGCATTTCGAGGGTTATGTCCTACCCTCTGACCAAATTAGTTCAATATGCTAGCATGCAGATAGTAATTGGTTCCAAACGAGCAACATTATTATTACAAGTCCATTCAGATCAGAAAGCAACTAGTATAATGAGGGCATGCAGTTCAGCTTCTAAAGTTGACAAGCGTAATAAAATGAGATTTCAACACTAAAGTTGAACAGTTCAATTTTGCAATTCAGTTACGATAAAATACTTGTCTCGAGGGTTGTTGGGTGTCCAGACGATCGTAACGAGAGACACGATTATTTCTGCGAGGTTAGATTTTTAATCGATTAAAGGGTTCACAATGAGTTAACAAGGTATTAAATTATAATACACTATTTTATACAACATACTGTTATATTACTAATATACATACTATTATATAATATTAAAGTCATAACACGTGCCCACGGACACGGTTTATTTAATATTTTCTCCCGCGAAATCTTTGTTCCCCAAAAAATTATTTCCACAGCCAAAATTTAAAAGAACAACAAATTAGCGTAAAAATATTTAGTGGCACTGGTGCAATCAATGTGGGCGCCTTCAGCGCAGAACACCAAATTTGGCGCATGAACATTCGATACGGAACAACAAATTCGACGCAGGCGCTTTTGACACTGAACAACAACAAATTCGATGAGGAACAACAAATTCGTTGTAAAAAATTTTAGCGACCGCCTTTGGCGCGAAAGAACAAATTAGCGTAAAACAATTTAGCAGCACGGGCGTCTTCAGCGCGGAACATAAAATTTGGCACATGTGCCTTTGACACGAAACAACAAATTTGGCACGGACGCCTTCGGCGTGGACCAACAAATTAGTATATAACAACACATTCGACGCAGAACAACAACTTAGCGTAAAAAATTTAGCTGTCGCCTTCGGCGCGGTTTTTTTTCGGGAAGGGAGGAGATAATTGGAAGTGTAACAAAGCCAACTCTAGTACAACATTGGAATGTAAGGAACACCACATAATGAAACATTGTTGGTGTCCGGATGTTCCTATTGAGTATGTATACCTAAGCCTCTGGGGAAAGGATAACAACACATAAACTAACTTGAAGCTAATTTTGTAAAACGTCAAAGTCCATTGCTAGCAAGCTTCTGTTTGGGTAGTTTGTGACGATGCACGTCGATCGGTCCTTATGCAAAAAATTCACACAGTCTGCCAATGTGCTTCTGCTCCTTTGTTGTTATGGGCTGCTTTAACATCTTCAGTTTCCATAGAGAATGCATTTATAGGCACTGATCATTACATTTGGTCAATATGGCTGCTTTTAGTGACACCATCACGTATCTCTCCCCGATTGATCCCCTCACTTGCAGACAATGATGCTTAATACTAATGATTCCATTCGTTATTCTAGAAACTTTTCTTTTGCAGGATTTGAATAATATACCCATCTTTCCTCTTTAGCCGTTGCCATCAAAAATATTAAAACAACAACATTATGATGTATAATCAATCTTCCTCCTCCTGGATCAAAATAGTAGTGTTCCATTGATTCTATTCGTGATTCCCACTGGGCTTCCACTAGAATCTCCTTGATATTCTTAAACATGACCCTCAACTGGATGGCTGTGTTCTGAGAGTATGAGTTCTTGGTTCCTTCCAGATGATGGGCAGTTTGCACTCTTCCTCCATATTGAAATTTCTCTTTATAGGATACTGTCACAAGGCTAATAGATGAAGTGTCACATTAATTGCTGGCTTCATCCAAAGTGGCTGCAGCTAGGTACTTGAGGGGCTTCAGTGAATTCCGAACATCTCTGCAGTCCTATAATCCTATTCTCCTGAAATATTGAGTTCCTATCAACAATGCACTTAGGCCAATGCGGGAATTTATCAGAACTTTGAAGATTAGATTGGATAGCTTTCTTCCTTCCTAAACTATTTCAATTCTTCTCGGATGCTCTGTTCAATCAAAACATCATGATCATGGAAGCTCCAGGAACCCAGATTCTTACAAAATAGAGTAATGTTCCCAAGTGAAACAACAGTAGGTATCCGATGTATCTGATTTATCGCAACTATTACAAACTCCTACTGGAAGCTTAATTCTTCCCTAAGTATCATGATCCTTTGGGTCTGTAAGTTCCACAACTTTCATTGAAGTAATAAGGAAATGAATGGAAGAGGATTGGGCATTGAGTGACTTGTCAATATGAACTTCATGTTCAGAACTAGAGTGATTTGCACATGAATCATTAGTACTATTGTTCCCACTCCAATTATCTCCCTCAAACTACATAATACAACTACGGTCATTTTCTTCACCTGGGTATCTACAGCTACCCCTTCAAGAATCTGTACATCACCTTCAACATATAAGTGATCCCACATTCTGAACAAAGAGCTTATTGTAGACAAATCATCAACAAAGAGGTTGACCTCATTTTTCTTTACATATGTCATGTATGAATAAAGGAACTCATTGATATTGACATGTATTTTGTAAGAGAAAGTATTGGCCTTCAAAATAAATCTGCAGTGCTTCATGATCCCATCCATCAACATCAACACTATTTCCCCTGCATCTTAACCCCCTTCCTCCTAGCTTTATCATGAGATAGAATAGTAGCATGTATCTGTTTCATCTCCAACTCCTTACCCCTTTTAATTTCCCTCACATTCTTCTTTATTGAGATTTATTGAAAATTATATTCACAAATTCACATGGACCCAAAAGATAATTTATCAAGTTACAATTTACCATCCTTTGGAAAATTACATTAAAATACACCAAGCCAAGAATACAACTGATATGTATAAACATGTTACATTGAAAATGGAAATGTTACATGCCTCTCGTTCAAGATTGAAATGGATAAAATGGATACAATTATTGAGAAGATTGTTGGGCCCCTTTCCCATTGCAAGATTGGCTTGATGTATGCATTCTACTACATGCTGCTGGTCTTAGGTTGTATCTCGATTCCCAGTTGAAGCAGATCGTGTGTAAGCGAATCCGCGTTCTTGAAATGTAACACGATCATGCCCGCACCCTTAGCAGCTTCGACGTTTCCGAACCTAAATAAATATGAAAAAGGATCAAAAAACTAATATATCGGAACATGCGAAATCAATCTTCAACTAAAGACATTTTCTCCTGGGTTACCTGCAGGCTTCAACCATGGAGCAGTGTCGTGTCAGACATGTATCAGGCGATGTATGTATCGGACCCAAAATGAAAGGAATCAAATAAATCTAACCTTTGTTTCGATACTGGGGAAAATAGTGATCATCCAATAATGCTCGTCAAATATTTTTTCATAGTATGCAAATACATCCAATAAATACTTCATTCATATTATCAAACAAATAAGGATGTCCAGCCATTCGTAGTGTCAAACAATTCAAACAATTCAAACAAATGCTAACAAACTGTAGAAGAAGTTTACAGAATTAATGGATTTTTTGTGTATTGAGTCCCTGTAAACTTCGTGGATCAATGTATAGCAGATGTAATTCATGAATAAGGATGTACAGCCATTCATAGTATCAAACAATTCAAACAATTCAAACAGATGCTAACATACTACATAAGAAGTTTACATAATTAATGGATTTTTTTGTGTATTGAGACCCTGTAAACTTCATGGATCAATGTATAGCAGATGATTCATGTCGATTTGACTTATTCTTCATAGCCTTCATTACAAAAAATTGGGATCATCTTAAATTTTTTTAGGAAAAATGGTTATTTGCCTTAAATCCCACTTCGTTCTGATTTCTAAAAAGATTTTGCTTTTATTTGGTTAAGATAGAATGTACAAACATCCCAATGATACTCCGATTTATTCGGCAATCTCATGGTGTAAAAACATGTGCCCTTCGTATACATCCTTCCAAAACACTGAGTGTTATATACATGTTATAATGATAATTTTTGTCAGAATTTCAAACCAAATGTCTCAGTTCCTAAAATTTTCAGGCACTATTAAAAGAAGTTGTTACGACCTCAAGATCGGCCCAGTCGATTTAGGCCTGCATGATCAAAGCCCAAGTAAATGGCCCCCGAATCTCCCTAATGAGAACTAGCTCTGACGACAAGCTCGTCAACCAAATCAAAGAGAAGAGTCCTTCGACAGATCGCACACATTCTACGTTAGCTCGCCCCAGAGTTTCTCGCCCCAGAGGCAGCTCGCCTACCTCTCTGTCCCGAAGTAGTCCGCCCAAGGAGGGAGGCGACCCGCCACAAATATCACTACCAGTTTCACTATAGACAAAGTCTGACAAAAGCGCGCCTGGCCGCTTCACCGCCTGACACCCTGTCAAAAGTGTCCCAGGCTGTTTCACTGCTAAACAGCCTGACAAAGGCATGCCTACCATTTATGGCTCTGACAGCCTGACAAAAGTTCACTTGACACGTTCGAATCTGGCATCATCGGCCGAACCCCTGACACCCTGAAACCACCAACTCAACTAAAGCAACTGACTCCAATAGCCTATAAATACCCCCTCTCCTCCAACGAGAAAGGGGCTGGCCAATCTGTAAGAAACCGTAACACATCTACTTATATTCAAGGTCGAATATCCTCCACATATTCATGCCTTCCACACTAGTTTTCCATGCGAGTGACGATCTGCCTTTGGGATCGCCAGGCGTGTCCGACATTCTCCCAATAGTCACCCGCTGACTTAAGCATTGGAGAGGCTACAGGCTGGCAGCCATCCCCACCTTTCTGACGAGTAGTTCTCCTTGCAGGTATCTCACCTCTGTTGCCAGCGGTAGAAGCGACCTAGGGTGATCAACTTCAATCGAAGGGCGACCTACTCCGGTTGACGAGCGTTCTTGAGATTCTCATCTACAAATCGTCCTCAAATCGTGATTAGCCTCGTCATCAACCATAAACTTGTAATCATCGTGCCCTTGATTCCACACTTCAATATAAATTCATTGTAAGCGGATTTACCCTGCAACAATTGGCACAGTCTGTGGGAACTTAGGGTCACACCCATGTCTAATCCCATACACTTCAATCAAAGTCCTAACCATGGCAAACAACCCATAGAGGACGAGCCACATCCTCTCGGAGGGACTCACCCGATAGATGTACCCCTTGAGGGGACGTCGGAGGCAATTCATGTAATGCCCTACAAGCTACTGCACAAGTACTAGAGGGGGGGTGAATAGTACTTTAAAAATAACAAGGAGTATAATTCCTAATTATAGTGCAAACAACTACCAAATCAATTTGCGGAAGCTTAAATTGAATGACAACAACAAAAATAACAATGCTAACAAAAGATGTTACTAGGTTCGGATCCACCCAAGTCTCCCCGACTTGTTCTCGGTGATCCTACGTCCCAACCACCCGGATCCCCTCCGGATACTTAGGTTAGAAACCCTAACCCAAGATTTCCACTATGATATCTTGTGAAAAGCCTTCACAAGATCAAATCATACATGCAATGGCAATAGTGAATCCCACAACCCGGGATCACAACCTTCTCTCACAACCGAGAGAATCAACAAGAAATATAAACAAGTTTATAATGAAATAAACAATCTTACCACAAAATCATATACCTTGAGTTTTCTTACCAAATAGGTGCAAGGAGGGATTTGAGGAAGATGAAGTCACCAAGACCTAGCACCAAAGAAATGACCAGCAATGGGTGCCTAGGAGTGATTTGGAGACTTGAATCAAGCTAGAGCTTGAAGGGCTCACCAAGAACAAACTTCTCTCAAGATGGATTCTAGATCTAGAAAGTGAGAGAATGGATTTCTTGTGAGGAAGAGAGCTTTAGAAATGAGTGAGAATGGCTATCTCTTTCAATCTCAATGAATCTCTTAATGGCAGCTCTAACCTAGAGAGAAATGACCTAGGTTCGTATTTATAGGGTCCCATAAAAACAAGTTAGGTCAAGTCCCAACGGATAGAAATATGAGGCAACTAGTCGGTCAAAGAACAAACACTGACCGACTAGTTCATCAACTAGTCGGTCAGTCAAACAACATGGACCGACTAAGTGAAGAACTGAGAAGAGATAGAAATTCAGACCTAGAAATCTAGTCGGTCCAAGAAGACTTTCTGACCGACTAGTTTCACAACTAGTCGGTCAGTCAGTGAACGTAGATCGACTTAGAGGCAAAAACAAATAGTCTGAATACAAATTGACTTAGTCGGTCCAAGAACAAATGTTGACCGACTAGATTATCAACTAGTCGGTCACCAAACGTTCTTAGACCGACTAACGATAAACAGTAGCTTATGAGAAATTTGGCATGTACAGTAAATCACAACTAGTCGGTCAAAGAAGCATCATTGACCGACTAGTTCACAAACTAGTCGGTCGGTGAGTCAACGTAGACCGACTAACTGTAAACAGTACTGAACAAGAAAAGATTAACTCACACTAGTCGGTCCAAGAAGCTCTGCTGACCGACTAGATCACCATCTAGTCGGTCAGTACTTCTTCTTGTACCAACTAACATGCACAAACAAGTCCGAATCGAAGCGCGATGCTTCGAGGAAATTAGAATGGACTTGTACTAAGATCCTAGAGCTACGATATGAGCGTTATGAAGATAGAATCGTAAGATATACTCAAGGCTTAACATTCTATAGATCGAAGCAAAAAGACTATAAATAAAACCTTAATGAACGGTTTTCGAGAGCTTCGATCAATTCTTCATGACTTCCAAAACGGTCCAAGAGCTTCAACGAAGCTTTAGGCAATGAATACGATCTTTGAGAAGTCTTGAGATGTCTCTTTGATTGTTCGCGTGAATTTAGCGACGATCTCCAATACTGCGCTCACAAATTGTTAGTTCATGAATTATTTATGTTTGCTCATCATCCAAAACCAAATCCGGGGAGTCCAATATTCAACATTCTCCCCCTTTTTGGTGATGACAAACCAACATAAATAATAATCAAAAATAATGATTCAAATGTAAAATACTTACTCCCCCTGCATTGATGACACGTTAATTCCAAAATGAATATATATAAATTGCATCAATCAGACGAGTAAGATATATAACGAGAATCGATTTTTGAAATATCGGATTTTGAAAAATCCTTATATATATCTTAACTCCCCCTGAATCTAACACATCAAATTAGATTCTTGGAAATTGAGTTAAATGACCTATTTATTATCATTATCTCTCCCCCTTTGGCATTATCCCAAAAATGGGGGGCATACAACAACAACAACTAGGAAATGGAAAATCCAACATCGGGAGTATTAGATATTGACGATGGACCTAATTGACACCAAGGAAAAAAATTGATGAAATCAAAATAAAGGTGTGCCAAAATGTCCATTATCAAAAAGCGATAATTAAAATCATCAAAAATACCAAATATTTATTCATTTATTGAATAAAGAAACATACTCTCCAATATTCAATATTCTTGGTTAAATTTGTGCATGGAAAACAATTCTATACAATCATAGAAATATAATCTATTTAACCAAGTTTTTAAGCGACGAGCGACGATTTCACATATCATAGACTATGAATGAAAATTAAATGTGCACGACGAAGTAAAACAAAGAGAACATCGATGTATATATATATATATGAATACCATGAGTACATCCAAAAAGACATCGACTATATCAAATGCAACATACCATGTATATCAACATCAAAAAGAAAATACATCATACATCATCAAACCATCATCAACATCCAAAGTACATCAAAATACAACACAGACATCCATAAAACCAAAATACATCAAAACAACCCCCGAACTCCATCCTAAACCAAAATACTCTCAATAAGATGCATCATCCAAAGATCATAGGAGAGGCCTCGAAACAGACGATCACGAGGAAGTGGCTGGATCTGCAGTCTCCGTGGGTCCAGTCGAAGGAGTGGACTCAGGCTCTGCAGGGAGGAGAGGCTTGTCAACAGATGGGATCGTCGGGGCAGGGGTGGTGATATCGACGACAGGCTCAACGGCTGGGGTCACAACAGGAACAACAGCAGGCAAATCAGGAGCAGGGTCGTCAGAAGGAGCAGCAGCAGCATCAGAAGGCTGATCCACTGGTGCAGAAGTCTCAGGAGCACCGGAAGAGGTGCCAGCATCAGGAGCAGATGTGGTAGCAGCAGCAGCAGCAGCAGTGGCCTCATCGCCACGAGCCAAGGAGGTGACCAGCTCATCAATATCCTCATCGTCCATCTCCTCATCCTCAGAAACGGAGGGAGGAAGCTCAACGCCCATCAAACGAGCCATACGACAAACTACCTCCTCGGTACGAGCCAAACATGACTCGTGCCGACGAAGCAACCGAATGACATCGTCAAGTGTGGTGGAGGGAGGAGGGACTGAAGCAGCTGAAGGGGTGGCCTGAGATGCAGAAGGTGTCGACCGCTGCACGTGACGGAGTGCCGCAAGAGATTTCTTGACGGCCGTCGCGTTCAGAGGAGGACCAAGGGGACGCTCGTCATCAGGAGGCAAAGGAACACCGAATCGACGGAAAATCAAGGTCAGGAGACAAGGATATGGGATATGCGCAGATTTAGTGGTCTTGCGAATACACTCGAAAGAATCCATCTTATCGAGTATAATGCGAGCCCAATTAATCTCGCTACCCATAAACAGAGCGTAAATCAATTTCAGAAACGGCTGAGATGGAAGTGGAGAAGATCCATACTTGGGAAGAAGGCAGGATTTCAAGATCAGGTTAATCACCCAAGCATTCGGCTTGAATGATTTCGAAGGGACTCCTATGAAGGCAGGGGGGATAACCTGGAAGATTTTGCCTAGGGTCCGCTGATCGAGGGAGGAGATATCGTCGACAGAGATGTCAGACGGGAGGAGGCCACACGACGAGCAACCTATCAACTCCCCCAAGATTTCTACCGTGAGGACTATAGGAGTCCCCAAAACAGAAGTCTCGATGGAGTGAGACTCACCGTACTGGCCTCGGACACGATTGGCATAGAATAATTTGACCAGGCGAGGATAGGGTCTAGGGTTCGCCTTGGAGTCAAATCGAAGGTAGTCCAATAGGCCACTATAGGAGAGCAGATCAGCAAGGCCAAGAAAATCAGAAAACTGAACTTAATGCTCCAACAGCAGTGGGCAGTGCTCTATACGGTTGTACGCCGATAGACACTGATGGTCGTCGCGACACAACGATATATCAACACCGCCGACTGGCATCGGACCTTTACCCTTAGCCTTACGGGTCTTAGGTGGAGGTGGAGGAGGGGGTGGAGTAGGTGCCTTCTCGGAATGTTCAGGAGTGTATTCTTCATCGGAATCATCCTCAGAATCACTATCTGAACGCTCACCGGGAGGAGTGGGAGCACGAAAATTTTTGGGTTTAGGTTTAGGCTTGGAAGATTGGCCGGTAGGTTTAGGCTTGGACGTCCTCTTCCTCTTCAACGGAGTTGAAGACGAAGAGGGGGGTCGAGTGGTCTTGGCCCTACGCTTAGGAGGGGTCGAAGCGGTCGCGGCCTCTACGGTCATGGGGGATGCCCTAGAAGAGGTGATTGGGAGTCTCGTTCTTGCCATGATCACGGCACAACGAGTACAAACAAGCGATGAAGATCAAACACTCCTAAGCTTAAACCCTAGAACCTAAGACAATCAAGCACAAAGCCCTAAGATAAATTTCGAAACCCTAGAGCCTAGAAGTGAAAACAAGATCTAGAACAAACCCTAGGGATGCAAAATGAGATCTAGGAAGGAGGGAGATACCTAGGGGAGTGGTCGACGGCGACGGGCGGCGGAGATGGCCGGAAAGATGGCTGGAGATCGACGGGAAGACGAAGGGTCTCGATCGGGTTTAGGGGGTTTTTCGAGCTGGGGAACGAAGACAACCGACTAGACTTATAAAAAATCAGTTAGAATGGGTATTAGTCGGTCGAGAATGCGAAAAGACGCGATTGCCCTAAAGCACTTAGTCGGTCACAGTTCAAGCACTGACCGACTAGATTACGATCTAGTCGGTCGGTCAATGAGCTTAAACCGACTAAGTCGAAACAGAGGCAAACAGAAAATTTTAGGGCTAGAGTTAGTCGCTCACAGTATAATCACTGACCGACTAGTTTTCAATCTAGTCGGTCGGTAAGAGAACTGAGACCGACTAAAAGAAGTTAATGACAAGGGAAAGTTAAAGCTTGAACTGGTCGGTCTGAGTTCACTAGCTGACCGACTAGATGAGCATCTAGTCGGTTGGCTGATGAACTGAAACCGACTAGAAGAGTCCAAAAGTTGATTAATGAGTTCTCTTCATAAAAACACTTGGATGAAACATCTTAACACTCTCATTAGTCATCTAAACTACCCCATTAAACGTCGAAATCTTAAATACGACATTCAAATAAGAATTCGAGCAAAAATTCAAACAAATCACATAAAAATCCCCAAAAATTCAATAAATCTAGCATGAACGAAATATCGCGAAATATAATAGCATGCAAGATAATTGAATGAGATATGAATCCTATATCTCAGATTCACCCATAATCCCCAATTCTCGACGCAACCGCACAAAGGAGTCCTCCTTCAGGGGTTTCGTGAAAATATCGGCGATTTGCTTTTGGGTTTCAACGTACACTAATATGATGTCCTTTTTAGCAACATGATCATCTAAAAAATGGTGTCGGACATCTATGTGTTTAGATCGGGAATGGTGCACCGGATTCTTTGAAAGACAAATAGCACTTTGGTTATCCACCATGATAGGGCTAGTATCACAATGAATACCAAAATCCTTCATTGTGTGTCTCATCCAAAGAACCTGGGCACAAGCGGCACTGGAGGCAATGTATTCCGCCTCGGTGGTTGAAAGTGATACCGAATTTTGCTTCTTGGAAAACCAAGAGACAAGGGAATTTCCTAGAAAATGGCAAGTGACACTAGTACTCTTCCTTTCGGATTTGCATCCCGCATAATCAACGTCACTATATGAGACTAACTCATATGTGCTAGACTTCGGATAAAGTAATCCAAAATCTAAAGTGTACCTTAGATAGCGAAAAATACGTTTAACCGCTACTAAGTGAGAATCCTTAGGTTGAGACTGATAACGAGCACAAATACAAACGGCAAACATAATATCGGGCCTACTTGCGGTAAGATAAAGTAAACTACCTATCATACTTCGATATAGACGAATGTCTACATCTTTTCCGCCCGTATCTTTATCAAGATGCGTTGTAGTGCTCATAGGAGTCTTTTTCCCGGAGGCATTCTCCATTCCAAATCGCTTTAGCAACTCCACCGTGTATTTCGTTTGGTGGATGAAGATTGCATCGTTCAATTGGCGAATTTGGAGTCCTAAGAAATATTTGAGTTCGCCCATGTGGCTCATCTCAAATTGTTCCTTCATAACATTAGAAAACTCTTCGCAAAGAGTGAAGTTAGTAGCACCAAAAATGATATCATCAACATAAATTTGAACTAATAAAATATCATTATTCGCATGGTTAACAAAAAGTGTAGAATCTGCTTCGCCCATTTTAAAATTCAAATCCAAAAGAAAATTCTTTAGGCGATCATACCAAGCTCGAGGAGCTTGTCTCAAACCATAAAGAGCTTTCTTTAGTTTAAAAACATGATTTGGAAATTTTTCATTTATGAAGCCCGGAGGTTGAGAAACGTAAACTTCCTCAACGACATCTCCGTTCAAAAATGCACTTTTGACATCCATTTGAAATAATTTAAAATTTTTATGGCATGCATAAGACAATAATAGTCTAATTGATTCTAATCTAGCTACCGGAGCGAAGGATTCTTCGAAATCGATACCTTCCTCTTGGCGATAGCCTTGAGCTACTAACCGAGCTTTGTTCCGGACGACGACTTGGTTTTCGTCGGTTTTGTTCTTGAAGATCCACTTTGTCCCTATGACGGTGTGGTTCTTTGATGGCAACGGAACAAGCTCCCATACCTCATTCCTATCGAATTGAATGAGTTCCTCCTCCATGGCAAGGATACAAGCACTATCTTCGCACGCTTCAACAATATTCTTTGGCTCTATTGATGAGGCAAAGGCACAATTGGCGAAGTGATGGACTTGCGATCTCGTCTTGACACTATCATGAATATTGCCAATGACTTGCTCATGGGGATGATCGCGAACGGTATGAAGCCGCTTGGAAATACCTTGATCACTAGGCACATTCTCAACAACTTCATTAGTCAGGTTAGTATCAATAGAATCAATTGAATCAATAGACTTAGAATTTTCAAATGAATCACATAAAACGTCCATAGAATCATCATCATTTGAAATTCTAGAAGTAGTAAAATTCTCATTAAAAGAGACATGTAGTGATTCCTCGATCGTAGAGGATCTTTTGTTGTATATCCGGTAGGCTTTGCTACGTGAGGAATACCCAACAAATATCCCCTCATCCGATCTCGGATCAAACTTGTCCAAATTATCATATGTGTTTTTAATAAAACATTTTGCGCTGAAAACACGAAAATGTTTAACTTGAGGCAATCTACCAAACAACAATTCATAGCAAGTTTGTTTGGTGCCGGGCCTCAATAGTATTCTATTAAACACATAATAAGCGGTGTGTACCGCTTCCGCCCAAAATTGATAACCAAGTTGACTATCTTCGAGCATAGTGCGAGCACACTCCACAAGTGTTCTATTCTTCCTCTCAACAACACCATTTTGAGGAGGTGCGCAAGGGAAAGAAAACGTGTGAGTAATTCCAAGATCATCACAAAAATTTGAGAAAGACTCATTCTCAAATTCACCCCCATGATCACTACGAATAGTAACAATGGTGGTTCCGATGAGATTTTGTACTTTCTTCACAAATATTGTGAAGTTTTCAAAAGCTTCATTTTTATTACATAAGAAAAATACCCATGTAAATATAGAATAATCATCGACGATGACAGGTCCATATCTTGCATTTCCTAAGGAAGCAACTCTAGTTGGCCCAAATAAATCTAGATGTAATAGCTCTAGTGGCCGTTTAGTAGAAATGCTTTTCTTAGGTTTAAATGAAGATTTAGGAAGCTTGCCACGTTGACAAGAATCACAAAAACTTTTCTTTTCAAAAACGAGCTTCGGAAAACCTTTAATGGAATTTAATTTTGAAAGCTTATAAAGTGTTCCAAAGTTCACATGTCCAAAGCGTCGATGCCATAAGTGTTGTTCACTTGTGTTGGCAACGAGACATTGTTCATATGACTTAGGAAGATCCAAAATATAAATATCTTTATGACGTGTGCCGGAAAATAATAAATCATTATTATCATTTGAAATATGACACAATCCTTTCGCAAAGCTAACTTTGTAACCTTTGTCACAAAGTTGGCTTATTGAAATAAGATTATGATTTAAACCATTAACTAGATAAACATCACTAATTAAGGGTTTAGACGGGTTACCCACTTTACCAACACCGATGATGGTTCCGCTCTCGTTGCCTCCAAATACGACGCGGTTTCCATTTGCAATGGGAACTACTCCGGAGAGCAATTGAGCGTCACCCGTCATGTGTTTTGAGCACCCGCTATCGAGTATCCAATTCCCTTTGGAGCTAAATTTAAATTTGTTGCTCCTTTTCTTTTTCTTTTCCTTGAGTACCTAAAGATAGAAAATTTCATATCATGGTACCCAAGGTCATTGGGTCCTCAAAGGTTAGACCTTTGGAAGCCAAGTCCAATTGGACTTAGACTTCCCCACATAATTTCTACTATGCACAACATCCGAAAAATAAGCATTCATATATACTTGTTTTTCATCCATGCTTGTGTCCGTTGGGCTCCAAATAGTGAAAATCTTGGGAGCCCTCATCCTATTGGGTGCATGCATGCGACGTTGATTTCTACGTGATGCATGTTGTGGATAGGCATACGGAACATATGGAATGGTGCACTACGAGAATTATTCATATGATGAGGTGGGTGAACATATGCATGTGTGGGAACACGTGCGTGAGGGTGTCTCACATGGTGTGCACGTGCCCGAGAATGTGTTGCATAAAAATCATCATATGTGTGAGACGGTGGAGTAGGACGTGTGTTCCTACGTGGCATGGTATTGGTGTACATATAAGCATGCCCCTTCTTTGGAGGTCCACCCAAAGTGGGTTTCTTTCCGAAAGAGGGTGTGGACGAGGTGGAAGCACCATTGGTAGAAGAACTACCAATAGAGTGTTTGCTACCACTCGTAGAGTCACCGGAAGTTGGCCTAACAAAAGTAGTGGCCGTTTTGGATGGACATCCCATCGTATACCCCAAACCAATGTGGTGATTGGCCGGAAGTAAGTCACTTAGGATTTTATCCAAATGGTCCTTACCCTTATTGAATTTATTAATTCGGCCTAATGTGTTCTCATATTTCTCTTTGAGAGAACCCATAGAAATATCCAAGTTTGATACTTGCGATGTGAGCACATAAACACGAGATTTAAGATTCTCATTCTCAATACTCAAAGTCGAGTTTTGAGAAGTCAAATCCGCTATCCTATGTTCTTCCGGATCTTCAATGCTAACATGTTCAAGTTTAGATTTGAGATTGACAATCTCATTTCTTAACTCTTCAACAACGGTGTCGTTGTTGGTGATGATAGTCTTAGGCGAGGTTTGAATGCTAGCTAGGTCATCTTTTACTTTAGTACATCTATTTACTAATTTAGTGTATTTGGACCATAGTTGAGAGTTAGCATTCCTAAGATCATCCATAGTTACCTCATCGCCTTCGTTGTCGCTATCATCGGAGGAGGAAGATCCTTGATCATGCTCCTCTCTTGCCATGAAGCACATGTGCGCTTGCTCCACTTTCTCATTGTCCGACTCTCCGCTTGAGGAATCCTCGGAGTCGGTGAATGTTGCTCCGACAAGTCCCTTTTTATACCCCTTTTTGTACTTCTTGGACTTGTCGAACTTCGGCGCCTTCCACTTCTCCTTTTGCTTGTTTTGAGGACAATCCGCTTTGATGTGTCCTGGCTTATTGCATTTAAAGCACAAAGGTGGAGAGGCGTTAGTAGAAGTAAATTTAGATTTTTGTTTGAAGTTACCCTTTCGGAAGAAGCGATTGAACTTCTTTGCCATGAGTGCAATGGATTCCATGTCCATTTCTTCTTCCGAGTCCTCATCATCGGTAGAGGTGGATGAAGCCGCCTTGAATGCAATCGCCTTTTTTCTTAGGCATGTCTTGGTTCAAATAGGACTTCATCTTTTCTTGTAACTTCACCTTGCTATCTTTGCGTACCTCGTATGACATCAAAGTACCCATCAATTGAACTACGGTATACTTATTCATGTCATTACCTTCCTCGATGGCGAAGGTACGTTTCTCCCAAGAAGAAGGAAGTCCTTCGATAAGCTTCGAACACTTCTCCTTTTGGGTGTAGGTTTTGCCGAGAGCTTCCAACTCGTTCATTATGTCGACGAAGCGAGCATAATACTCCTTCATCTTTTCTCCATGTTCCATATGAAACAATTCGTAATCTCTATTGACTACCACAAGTTTAGAATCTCTTACCCGACTCATTCCTTCATGCAAAATGAGGAGCGAATTCCAAATTTGATATGCACTCTTACATGTGCATATCTTATTAAAATCTTCGGGTTCCAAAGCACATTGTAAAGCATTCATTGCTTTGGCATTTGCAATCTCCGCGGCGACCTCCGCGGTAGTCCACTTGTCGAAATCTTCTTCGGTAGGCACATTGTACTCCGACATGGTAATTCTCCACAAGGAGGCGCTCCGGAGGAACGTTTCCATCCGGCATTTCCAATATCCATAATTGACGTCGTTGAAGAATGGAGGCCTAGTCGAGGAATGTCCTTCCATGACCGAAGACGCTCCTTCACGGTTCCTGAAGGTGCCATAGTCGGAAGGTGGACGCACGGTCTTGTTGTCGTTGGCAGACATAGCTCAGTATCTGGCTCTGATACCAAATGTAATGCCCTACAAGCTACTGCACAAGTACTAGAGGGGGGTGAATAGTACTTTAAAAATAACAAGGAGTATAATTCCTAATTATAGTGCAAAAAACTACCAAATCAATTTGCGGAAGCTTAAATTGAATGACAACAACAAAAATAACAATGCTAACAAAAGATGTTACTGGGTTCGGATCCACCCAAGTCTCCCCGACTTGTTCCCGGTGATCCTACGTCCCAACCACCCGGATCCCCTCCGGATACTTAGGTTAGAAACCCTAACCCAAGATTTCCACTATGATATCTTGTGAAAAACCTTCACAAGATCAAATCATACATGCAATGGCAATAGTGAATCCCACAACCCGGGATCACAACCTTCTCTCACAACCGAGAGAATCAACAAGCAATATAAACAAGTTTATAATGAAATAAACAATCTTACCACAAAATCCTATACCTTGAGTTTTCTTACCAAATAGGTGCAAGGAGGGATTTGAGGAAGATGAAGTCACCAAGACCTAACACCAAAGAAATGACCAGCAATGGGTGCCTAGGAGTGATTTGGAGACTTGAATCAAGCTAGAGCTTGAAGGGCTCACCAAGAACAAACTTCTCTCAAGATGGATTCTAGATCTAGAAAGTGAGAGAATGGATTTCTTGTGAGGAAGAGAGCTTTAGAAATGAGTGAGAATGGCTATCTCTTTCAATCTCAATGAATCTCTTAATGGCAGCTCTAACCTAGAGAGAAATGACCTAGGTTCGTATTTATAGGGTCCCATAAAAACAAGTTAGGTCAAGTCCCAACGGATAGAAATATGAGGCAACTAGTCGGTCAAAGAACAAACACTGACCGACTAGTTCATCAACTAGTCGGTCAGTCAAACAACATGGACCGACTAAGTGAAGAACTGAGAAGAGATAGAAATTCAGACCTAGAAATCTAGTCGGTCCAAGAAGACTTTCTGACCGACTAGTTTCACAACTAGTCGGTCAGTCAGTGAACGTAGATCGACTTAGAGGCAAAAACAAATAGTCTGAATACAAATTGACTTAGTCGGTCCAAGAACAAATGTTGACCGACTAGATTATCAACTAGTCGGTCACCAAACGTTCTTAGACCGACTAACGATAAACAGTAGCTTAGGAGAAATTTGGCATGTACAGTAAATCACAACTAGTCGGTCAAAGAAGCATCACTGACCGACTAGTTCACAAACTAGTCGGTCGGTGAGTCAACGTAGACCGACTAACTGTAAACAGTACTGAACAAGAAAAGATTAACTCACACTAGTCGGTCCAAGAAGCTCTGCTGACCGACTAGATCACCATCTAGTCGGTCAGTACTTCTTCTTGTACCAACTAACATGCACAAACAAGTCCGAATCGAAGTGCGATGCTTCGAGGAAGTTAGAATGGACTTGTACTAAGATCCTAGAGCTACGATATGAGCGTTATGAAGATAGAATCGTAAGATATACTCAAGGCTTAACATTCTATAGATCGAAGCAAAAAGACTATAAATAAAACATTAATGAACGGTCTTCGAGAGCTTCGATCAATTCTTCATGACTTCCAAAATGGTCCAAGAGCTTCAACGAAGCTTTAGGCAATGAATACGATCTTTGAGTCTTGAGATGTCGCTTTGATTGTTCGCGTGAATTTGGCGACGATCTCCAATACTGCGCTCACAAATTGTTAGTTCATGAATTATTTATGTTTGCTCATCATCCAAAACCAAATCCGGGGAGTCCAATATTCTACAATTCATGCCTCGGCCCGTGCTATCCACCAAGGCTTTGAAGCCTTTACAAATATGATGAATGATTGGGGTACGGGTGGGGCTGGACATCCACCGTCCCCCCTAAACCCCAGAACGTGAGGCACAGCCTTCATCCCCAAATCGAAGAAGAAGCAACTGCCTGGCAGAGGGGGCTCAACGAAGATATAGCAACCCAGCAAAGACATCTTGATGCGGAGATGGAGGATTTTCATCAGAGGCGCCTTGAGGAAGAAGATAATGTTCAACTAAGGCAGCTTGACGAAGAGGCAGAGGCCGCCGCTCAACAAATACGGGTAGATGAAGAAATCGCATGTCGGCAGCTGCGATTCATCATCGCTGTGAGAGAGAGACTCCGGGAGGAGAGCCATATGATCCCCAAGGCATCGATCCTAAATAGATGGCACCCACGTAGCTCGTCGCTAGTGGATGTCTCGCCACTTAGAGGGAGCGTCCACAGGTCAGCCTGCCAATCTCCTAGGTGTGATGATCGTAGACGACGAAGACACGATCGGAGTAGGACTCCCCCAAGGTGGGGAAGGGACGCCACTGAGCACCGAGGTGGCTCATCCGACGACTCCAACGATTGGAAAGGTGGTTGAGACGGTCGTATTGACCCCTGAAGATCGCCTGTGCGCCCTCATAAATCACCTGTGCGCCCCCTACCCCCCTGACCAGACGAGTGACTGCAGCCCCGATACCTTGTAGGTTCAAGCTTCCTCAGCTTGAACTGTATGATGCTACGGGCGATCCCCTCGAACATGTGCAGCGATATAGAGGGGCAATAGAGATTCAAGGTGTAGATGATGCACTCCTATACCGGGGCTTCCAAATGACTCTGAAAAAGTCGGCATTAGAGTGGTACACCGACATACCCGCCAGCTCCATCGAATTCTTCGACGACCTATCCCACAAGTTTTACCAGCAGTTTAGGGTGGGACGAAGAAATAAGAAACCTGCAGACTATCTATTTTCGATAGTCCAGAAGAAAGGGGAAATGATCCGAAAGTTTTTGCATCGTTTCCAGGAGGAAAGGCTTGGCGTGGCATACTGCGGAGATGAGCTCGCCATGGCGGCCTTTAAAAAAGGGTTGACCAACCGGAGCCTGCACAAGTAGCTCCTCCAAGATTTGCCCATCGACCTGGATGTGCTCGTCACCAGGGCAGATAGGTTCATGCTGAGCGAGGATGCTCTGGGAGTAAAGAAGGTGGCGGCCCCGGTTGTGACATTCCACAATGGCAGCGGCTTGATTTTCGATCAAGGCAGGAAGACCGTCCTAGAGGGCACGAACAACTGGGCTACCGAAGGTGCGACCAAGGAGGCCATCAATCGCAAGTTCACCCCGGACAAGCGCGAGGGTTTGTCGCACCTAGTGAGCCCCCATCGGCAGTCAGCAGGTCTAAAGGACAGCATCAGGCCCAATACACGCAGCTTAACGCCCCCATGATTGAAGTGTTGGCCACAGTGACAAGAGCGGGACTTCTCCAAGACCTCCCTCTGAAGATGAGGATGAACCCAACCGTGAGGAATCTACTGAAATACTGTCGATATCACCATGATCACGGTCATGATACCGATGAATGCTTCACTCTAAAGAGGGATATCGAATGGCTGATTCAAGAGGGCCATCTCCAATGATTTGTCGATAGGAGGAGACCGGTTCATGATAAAAGAGCGCCCCCGGGAGCGCGATGGCCGAACCAACCCTAGAATTCCGAGCAAGATGTCCCTCGCCAGCCTAAAGCGATCATGCACATAGATGTGATAGGCGATGGGCCATCCTCGGGTGGCACGTTGGCATCGACCAAAAAGGTGTACGCTTGACAGGTGATGACGGCGAGCATGGGTGACGAAGCAAAGCGGAGGAGAGTAGCTCTTCCCCCCATCTCATTCTCGAATGATGACTTGGAGTGGGTCGATCTACCACATGATGACACCATTTTCATCGAAGCCCAAATTGGAACGGCCATAGTCAGCCGCCTGTGGATCGACACAGGAAGCTCATGCGACATTCTTTTTATGTCAACGATCAAGAAGATGGGGCTAAATCAAGCAGATTTGAGGCCATGTACGGGTCCGATTGTCGGCTTCATCGATCATTCGATTCCCATCGTCGAAGTTATCACCCTGCCAATGTATTTATGGGAGGAGCCGAGAATCGTCACTCGGTTGATGCAATTCGTTGTCGTCGACATCGCGTCGACATACAACGGCATCATAGGGCAGACATACATGACCGCCATCGAAGCTCTCCACTTACTCTTGCATCAAATGATCAAGTTCTAAACTCTGCAGGGAGTTGGACAAGCGCGAGGTAGTCAAAGACTGTCCCGAAGCTGCTACGTCGGATCCACCAAACACAAATAGCCCGAGCAAGCCCAGTTGGTCGAACTCGTCAATGATCGGGAGGACTTTGGCGACCAATAATGGAAGGCAGCGAGCTAGCCCACCATAGGAATGATGAGCATTTACTCAGATATTATCAATAGCTTTGTAAATATGACTATCTTTTTCTATGTAGGCGCCAATGGGTTAAGGACCGAGCTACGGGTTACACCCTCCCCACCTTAAACTCTAGGGCAAGCTTACAATATTTTCCCTCGATAGACGCCTCAAACATCAGGGCACGCTTACGAGCTTCGCCCTCGATAGGCATCGGTGGGTTAAAGACCGAGCTACGACTCGCATCCTCCCCTCCCTCAACTCCGGGGCAAGCTTATGAGCTTCACACTCGATAGGTCGACGGTGGGTTAAGGACCGAGCTACGGCTCGCACCCTCCCCACCCTCAACTCCGAGGCAAGCTTACGAGCTTTGCCCTCGATAGGTCGCCGGAGGGTTAAGGACCGAGCTACGGCTCGTACCATCCCCACCCTCAACTCTGGGGAAAGATTACGAGCTTTGCCCTCGATAGACACCTCAAACTTCGTGGCAAGTTTACGAGCTTCTCCCTCAATAGGTACTGGTGGGTTAAGGACCGAGCTACGGCTCACACCCTCTCCACCTTTGACTCCGGGGCAAGCTGAGCTTTGCCCTCGATAGACGCCTCAAACTCCGGGGCAAGCTTACGAGCTTCGCCCTCGATAGCCACCGTGGGTTAAGGACCAATCTATGGCTTGCACCCTCCCCACCCTCAACTCTGGGGCAAGCTTACGAGCTTCGCCCTCGATAGGTTGCCGATGGGTTAAAGACCAAGCTACGGCTCGTTTTCTCCCCACCCTCAACTTCAGGGCAAGCTTACAAGCTTCACCCTCGATATATGCCTCAAACTCCATGGAAAGCTTAAGAGCGTCACCCTCGGTAGGCGCCGGTGGGTTAAGGACGGAGCTATAGCTCGTACCCTCCCCTCCCTCAACTCCAGGGCAAGCTTACGAGCTTCACCCTCGATAGGTCGCTTGTGGGTTAAGGACTGAGCTACGGCTTGCACCCTTCACATCCTCAACTCCGGAGAAAGCTTACGAGCTTTGCCCTCGATAGATGCCTCAAACTCTATGGAAAGCTTACGAGCTTCGCCCTCGATTGGCACCGGTGGGTTAAGGATCGAACTATGGCTTGCACCCTCCCCACCCTCAACTCCAGGGCAAGCTTATGAGCTTCGCCCTCGATAGATGCCTGAAATTCGGGACAAGCTTACGAGCTTCATTCTCGATAGGCACTGGTGGGTTAAGCACCGAGCTTCGGCTAGCACCCTCCCCACCCTCAACTCCAGGGCAAGCTTATGAGGTTTGCCCTCGATAGGTCGCTGGTGGGTTAAGGACCGAGCTATGGCCCATACCCTCCCCACCCTCAACTTTGGGGCAAGCTTACGAGCTTTGCCCTTGATAGACGCCTCAAAATCCGGGGCAAGCTTACGAGATTCGCCCTCGATAGGTGCCAGTGGGTTAAGGACCGAACTACAGCTCGCACCCTCCCCTCCTTCAACTCTGGGGAAAGCTTACAAGCTTCACCCTCGATAGGTCACCGATGGGTTAAGGACCGAGCTATGGCTTTCACCCTCCCCATCCTCAACTCCGGGAAAAGCTTACGAGCTTCGTCCTCGATAGATGCCTCAAACTCCAGGGCAAGCTTACGAGCTTCGCCCTCGATAGGCATCGGTGGGTTAAGGACCGAGCTAGGGCTCGCACCCTCCCCTCACTCAACTCCAGGACAAGCTCACGAGCTTCTCCCTCGATAGGTGTCAGAGGGCAAGGGCCAGGCTACGGGCTTGCACCACCCCTCAAGCTTGCTTCAACGGGCTAGGGTCGAACTATACTCTCGACATCCGGCCTGCTCTCACCCCAACTCTCATCCATCCCGTATGTCGGGGGCACACATAAGGGCAATGCTGAGGAGGAATAAGCGCCAAGTCATTATATACTCTACCAAATGAGTTCGGAAAACGGCCTTCAAAAACAAAACTTTCGTTGATCAAGATGTTGAAAGTATTTACAAGTACTTCAAAAAGCCGGCCTTACAAAAAGATATCACATCGGCCGACACTACAAAAAGTCCTACTCCAAAACAAAAGAGAGAATAAAAAAGAAAAAGGTTAAGCGAGGCCCTAAGACCAGCCCTTAACACTCCTCCCCATGAAGATTATGTGGTGCACGGGTCACCTTCACCCGAACTGGCATCGCCTCCCTGAGTATCAACCTCATCCTCTTCATCATCGGAGGCCATGGTCAACTTGGAGAAGTCGACCTCCAAGGCAGGGTACAACTTCACCAACCTCACCTCCACTCTATTGAAGCCCACATGCAACCCCCTCTTCTACACCTTCTGCCCTCATCGACCTCATCATGGGGAGATACTCCTCCTGGTACTTACGGATGGCCCCTGCCTTCTCGGCCTCCAGATCTATCTTCTGCAGCGTTGCCACCTACCGCTTGAGCTCGGTGATCTCCACCCCCTTGGCCTCCACTTCCTCGGCGTGGGCGTTCATGGCAGCGACCCTTCGATCCTCCTCTTCCCAAAGCTGCCATTCTAGCCCCACCACGATCTTCTCCAGCCTCCTGGTCTCCTCCTTTTGGGTCACGTACCACCCCCGGAGTTGCTCCAGCCGATCCTGCCGATCCTACAGCCTCCCGGCGACCTCCTCGAATTTGGCCTCCAAAGCCCGCAACTTATCTGTGACTGCCTAGAGATCAGCCTTATTCTTCTTATGGGACGCCTTAAGCCCAATCATGGAAGTATGACGCTGCAAGGACACCATTACCATGACTGCCTATAGGAGGAACAGAAAATGTTAGTACACCTGGAAGAAAGAAGACCGGCAGTATGGAGAAGAGAGAGTAGCAAACCTGCATACTATGCCAAATTGCCATATCACAAAAGCGCTCTGGACCAACATTAAACATGGACTCACGATCCCTCAGTAACAAACTGTTCTCTGCCAGACAGACCGCAATGCCAGCCTCATCGAACACTGACTCCTTGTTGCCCACAGGGAAGCTCGACGTGAAGAGTCCTCCCTTCAGAATCACATGAACCTCGGCCTTCGTCGCCTTAAAGCAGGCGAGCATTGGCTTATAGCTCGGATGCCCCAGCTTCCCCAGCTCCCAAAGGGGACATCCGTAAGGCCAACGCTCAACCGAAACCCTGCTGGTCTATGCCACAGTAGTGCCCTGTATTGGTAAGCTCTGGGGCGTCACCACCTTCTCACTAGCACCAAGGTCGATGAAGCTGCTCTGCACCGCCTCACTGGGGTATGAACGGTTGTTGCAGGTGTCTCCTTTTCTCTCTTGTTGTGCTCACCCTTCTCGGCCCCAATGACGACCCTCGAGCTCTGTTTCTGCCCGCTTTCCTCACGAAGTTCTCGATCGCCACCCCTTGCCTTTCTCCTGGGCCGAAGACTTCTTGGCCGTCGACTTCGAGGTTGTCGGATCCCTAACCCTCCTCATCAACTCCTCATGTGAAAGGATCATGTCTACACCTACAGAGAGAAAAAAGATTAGGGTGAGCGTATAGGGAGAAGGTCGCCAAGATCGCAATACCTTCGGGCCAGAAAAATTGGGCGAATTGGTCGCCCTTAACCAAGTTCTCATACTTCTAGATCACTTCGGGGATCTCATCCATGATCTTGGAGTTCTCTAGGTCTTCCCCTCCTGGGTCACCCTTCTATTCACTAAAGGATTCAGTGTCCCCCAGTTTGACCTCAATACAGAGTCCGCCGGTATCAAAATAAAGACAAACCTCTCCCTCCACCTCTCACCTCGCTCGGCAGCTCAAGGATGAGATACCGACCCCTCCTTGCACCAACACAATGATACATCCCCTTCATCTTCATCTCAAAGAAATACTGGAAGAGCGATAGGCTCGGACTTATCCAACTGACATTGCAGAGGACAAAGAAGCCAACTATAGAGCTGAGGGAGTCCGACGTTAGCTAGAAGAGAGGAAGCTCAAGGAAGTTCAGCAAGTGAAGGAGGTGGGGGTTGAGCAGGAACCGCAGTCTGAGTTCGAAGGTCGGGTAGTAGTTGTTGGACGCAACGATCTAGGAACTTTAGTTTGATGATAACAAACGTTTGTGAACAATTTTAACATGTGTGTTAAGTGTTTCAGGAACGGCGTGCGACTAATTCACGGAAGGACTTGGTCAATATGATGGGAATGCGACGTGTGTAAACATTCAATAATCTTACAGAAGATTTTTTATTAGAAAAGAGCACACATTCACTAATTTACAAGGAGCACTCACGCAACTTTTGCATTTGTGATTAAAAAACACACACAGGCCTTGTTGGAGATCAACACTAATTTACAAAAAGCCCAGGTCAAGCAATATCAATAGTAAAAGGAGGGAGAGCCACATAACTTTTTTTTGTTGGATATCACAAGGCCTTTCATTAATTGTTTTTGTTGTAAACACAAAAAAAAAGAAGCCCAGCCCTTCAAAAATCCCGTGAGCAATCTCTAGCAGCCGCACTTCTTCTAAAAAGAAAAAAAACCTAACACAAGGGCAGCCGTATGCTTTAAGAGGGCACAAAAAAAAACGAGAGCAGTCTGATTCTTTCATCTCCCCTTCGTGCAACATTATTTTGCTTTGCTCTTTTTTTTCGAATCAGACGCACAGGCCGAAATCCTCCACTACTAAAATTTCCAAAGTCTTTCAATGTTTTCATGTTGATTTCATTGTCTCAATAAAAGCACAGGCCATTCATTATTTAAGGGTTAGCTTCTTTCTTCAAGGTAGCCACAAAAACAAAAGGGGAAGAGGGGCAGTATATATTTTTAAGGGGGGATCTCAATCAAAAAATATCTAAAAGCAAAGTGCAAAACGAAATCCCCAAGATCTCCTTCCAAAAATCCTTGTTCAGGCCGAAACCTTTTTTTTTCTTTTGAAATCCTTTTTGGCACGGCCTGCAGATTTTCGTGTGCAAGAAACATTGTTTTTTTTGTGTGCAGGTGATATTAAGAAATCAAAAAAATTGGGAAGAGCCAACATTCAGCCTTGCACAGATGCAACAAAAATTGTGGGTTTCTGTTTTTGTTTGCAGCCGCACAACACAAGTTGAAAATTCCCATGGCACACAAATCTCCGAGCAGCCGACATTGTCATCACGTGA
This sequence comes from Scilla litardierei, assembly GCA_030789695.1. Classification (NCBI taxonomy): domain Eukaryota; kingdom Viridiplantae; phylum Streptophyta; class Magnoliopsida; order Asparagales; family Asparagaceae; genus Scilla; species Scilla litardierei. Next base: position 267,956,556 of record CM061142.1, on the reverse strand, counting down.
ACAAGGGAAGTAAACCAAATTTGATTGTTTTGTATTTTTCCTTCCACTATTGATTATTCAAGTTTCCATTAATTTTGCCCTTGTGTTTGCAGGCCACTTGAAAAATTAGTTAAGGAAAACCTAATTGGAAAAGAAAGTAATTGTATTTAATGGGTATTTAATTATCACTTGGTTTTGGTTCTTAAGATTCCTTTTTGTTTGCAGATTTTTGAGGGCGCCGACACACAAATTGGAGAAGGGAAAAAGCCACAAGTTGCAATCTTTGGCGAAGGGCGCAAGTCTCATCGAGAGGGGAGCCAGACTGCTGAGGGAACATCAAAACTACTACTTGTCAGATTGATCTGACCACGGGCTGAACGGCAGAGACGACACACCATTACTGAGCATTTCTAAAACTCTATTTATTTATCTTTGTATTGGTGTAGCGATCTTTGTAGGGGAAACTTTACCTGTTTTGTGTTACTTTCTGGGGACCTGACGACTTGGGAGTCGTCACGGAGGGAGAGCATCTGACTAGATTGATAGTGTAGAGCACGTGGTGTGCGTACGAGCTAGGTGAGAGTAGATTTGGGATCTTGACTCATTGTAGCTGTACTTGATTACATATCTATCTAGTAGTTGCTTTCGGGGACTGGAGTAGGTCGTAGGGACGACCGAACCAGGGTATATCTGTGCGTATTCTGTGACTGCTATTTTATTGCCCTGTCTGTGCCTATAACTGCGTGGGATTGTTCGTGGGTTGCACGAATATTTTTATTAGCCTATTCACCCCCCCTCTAGGCTACGATCCAGATCCAACAAGTGGTATCAGAGCCAGTTTAGAGGATCTAGTCTAGATTTTTTAGATGACCATGAATATATCTGATTGTGCTTTTGCTGAGGGTCAGTCTATAGCCCGTCCACCTAAGTTTAATGGTGTAGACTTTGCATATTGGAAGGCTAGGATGAAAATCTATCTAGTGTCTGTAGATTATGATGTGTGGGATATTGTTGAAAATGGTTATAGTCTACCCACTATTAAAATTGAAGACACTGTTATGATTAAGCCTAAAGACAAGTGGGATTTAGCCGATAAAAAACTTTATACTCTTAATGGTAAAGCTATGAATGCGCTTATATGCTCTCTTGATAAATCCGAGTTTAATCGTATCTCATATTGTTTAACTGCGCAGGAAATCTGGCATACTCTGGAGGTGACGCACGAGGGGACATCGCAAGTAAAGGAATCCAGACTTGCGTTGCTGAGCACAGAATACGAGAGCTTCCGCATGCTACCAACAGAATCGTGAAAGAGATGTTTGCGAGGTTCACGGACATCGTCTACAAATCCAGTTCCCTCGGTAAGCCATACTCAAGCCATGAACATGTACGAAAGATCTTAAGGGCGCTACCAAGTTCGTTCAGGCCTAAAGTCACCGCTATTCAAGAAGCTAAGGACTTATCAACAATGAAAGTGGAGGACTTGATAGGCAACCTAATGTCACACGAGCTTGAGTTGCAGAGTATAGAAGCCAGAGAGAAACCTGAAGAGAAGACCAAAGCTTCCACACCATTAGCTCTTCAAGCTAACGACGACGATCTTGATGAGGAGCAAGCTCTAATGGTCAGAAACTTCAGGAGATACATTCAGACTGATCAAGGAAGAGCTGAGATGGGAAAAAGGTTCATTCGTTCTAATAATTCTAATTTTGGTAGAAATTCCTATGATCAGAAAGCTATTAATAGAAGTGAATGTTTTAAATGCAGGAAGAAAGGGCACCACATAAAAGATTGCCCACAACAACACACAGCTCAAGTTGCAAAAGGAAAAACGAAAGTGCTGACGTGGGACATGGATAGCGAAACTGAGGAGGATGAGGAACATGAAGCCCACTCCTGCATGGCATTAATGGCCAAACACAATGAGGTAGAATCTCCCACTAAAGCTGAACTTTTAGAAATCTGTAAAGGAATGCAACATAGAATTGATGAACTAGAAGCTGATGTGGATAGTTATAGAAATGATAATTTTGATATGCAACAAACTGAGTATGACATGTCTATAGAAATGAAAATTTTAAAACAAGAGCTTGTTGCATGCAAATCTACCATTACCATGTTAGAAAAAGAGAAAGCTAGCTTGCCTGAAAAAATTGACTGTATTTCATGTCCCTCTTTATTAAAGGATATTAGCATGTATAAACTAGATAATACAAAGCTTGAAGTTGAAAATGAATTGCTTTCTGAAAAGATTAACATGCTAAATCTTGAACTTAAAGAAAAAATGAGGGATTTTGAACAAAAAAGAAGAGGAAAACAAGCAAGCTTTCATTAGTAAATGCACTTTGCTTGTGAATGAAAACGATATCTTAAAATCCAAAGTCACCACCCTAGAATTGTCATTAAAGAGATTTTCCATTGGAAAACAAAATTTGGACATTATTCTTGGAAATCAAATTTATGGCAATAATAGGCGAGGACTAGGATATGGTCTTAAAAATGTTGAAAAATCAAAATATAGAAAATTTCACATTGAATCAACAAAGGTTGGAAACTTTCATGCTAAGTACTTTACATGTGGATGCGTTGGTCATACTTCATATCATTGCAAATATAGGAACAAAAATATTAAGTTCAAACAAATATGGGTTCCTAAATCTTTGATGACTAACGTGAGTGGACTTTGTTGGATTCCAAGGTCACACACGACATCTCTTTTGTAGGTGGATGGAAATTTGACGAGGAGCGCTAAATTGAATGTCTCATTACTTTTTAGCCCCTTAGTCAAACGGCGACGCGAAGGTATATCTCATTCTTTGAACTTAATGAATATCTTCATAGTTTTTTGTTGTGTGCATGACTTTTCTTTGTTTGTGTGCTAGTAGTTGCATTGTTATGTGTGCATGATTTTTTTTGTTTGTGTGATTGCATCTCATGTTTGCTTTAGTACTTCATGCATTTTATAATAAAAAAAACTGAAAAACTGAAAAGCTGAAAAAAATTTTGGTGCTTAAATGTGTATCTTTTCTCTTTGATCTATTATTGAAGTATGCACGTATGAATTTTATATGTATGTAGAAATTGGTGTATTATTTCTTTTTCCACATGCGCATGTTCATCTTTCTAAATATTCATGGCATGTTCAATGAATGAAAATAACTTGATTTCTACACCACCTACTTCACTTCCACATGTATTATTATTGTTGCACATTTGGAGATATCGTCTCTGAAGTATGGAATGTGAATGTAGGAGGAAAAGTTAACAGAATATCTAAGGGATATGATATACCTTGCCATGGATAAAAAATTGAGCAAAAGAAATTGTTGGTATAAGTATTTTTAAAAAAAATGTGAAAACAAAAGATAATTGCTCCGTATGAAAAATGGATACAATCCTTGGCAACGGTATTACCCACGAGTATCCAACATAAGCTTTATGGGTAAACATTAGCGTTGGTGTATTTACTCGTCAAGCAATGCCACCACCACATCTAAGAGTCCTTATAGGCTATGTTTTGGGGTGTGGTACCTTGAACTCATTTTTAATGAGGTGGGAAAAATCAATCCTAGGTGATAGAATGTTATTTGGAAAATGTGGATTGGTTCCGGTTGACCTTCTTAATGATTCTCCCTATGTGCTTCAATTTTAATCATCACACCGTACACGTTGGTGTTGGAGTCTTAGTTGTTTACTTACTTTCATTGGATTTTGACTTGATTATTTTAGGATTGTATGCATGCAATTGTTGGTAGTGGTTATTAATACTCTCTTTTTGCATGATATATGTTTTTGACTTCGTGTTATGACTTTTGATGATAACAAAGGGGGAGAAAAATAGGGGAAGATTTGGTAATCGGTATTTGGTATTATTTGGTATTATTTGTGCATACATGATTGTTCAAGGGGGAGCATGAATGTTGGGGAAGCACACAAATAGGGGGAGATCAAATAGGGGGAGATTGTTCAAATCTTGCATTACACTCTTCAACACACTTCACACACCCATATTCAATGTACAAATCTTTCATTGGTTTGTCATCATCAAAAGGGGGAGATTGTTGGACGCAACGATCTAGGAACTTTAGTTTGATGATAACAAACGTTTGTGAACGATTTTAACATGTGTGTTAAGTGTTTCAGGAACGGCGTGCGACTAATTCACGGAAGGACTTGGTCAATATGATGGGAATGCGACGTGTGTAAACATTCAATAATCTTACAGAAGATTTTTTATTAGAAAAGAGCACACATTCACTAATTTACAAGGAGCACTCACGCAACTTTTGCATTTGTGATTAAAAAACACACACAGGCCTTGTTGGAGATCAACACTAATTTACAAAAAGCCCAGGTCAAGCAATATCAATAGTAAAAGGAGGGAGAGCCACATAACTTTTTTTTGTTGGATATCACAAGGCCTTTCATTAATTGTTTTTGTTGTAAACACAAAAAAAAAGAAGCCCAGCCCTTCAAAAATCCCGTGAGCAATCTCTAGCAGCCGCACTTCTTCTAAAAAGAAAAAAAACCTAACACAAGGGCAGCCGTATGCTTTAAGAGGGCACAAAAAAAAACGAGAGCAGTCTGATTCTTTCATCTCCCCTTCGTGCAACATTATTTTGCTTTGCTCTTTTTTTTCGAATCAGACGCACAGGCCGAAATCCTCCACTACTAAAATTTCCAAAGTCTTTCAATGTTTTCATGTTGATTTCATTGTCTCAATAAAAGCACAGGCCATTCATTATTTAAGGGTTAGCTTCTTTCTTCAAGGTAGCCACAAAAACAAAAGGGGAAGAGGGGCAGTATATATTTTTAAGGGGGGATCTCAATCAAAAAATATCTAAAAGCAAAGTGCAAAACGAAATCCCCAAGATCTCCTTCCAAAAATCCTTGTTCAGGCCGAAACCTTTTTTTTTCTTTTGAAATCCTTTTTGGCACGGCCTGCAGATTTTCGTGTGCAAGAAACATTGTTTTTTTTGTGTGCAGGTGATATTAAGAAATCAAAAAAATTGGGAAGAGCCAACATTCAGCCTTGCACAGATGCAACAAAAATTGTGGGTTTCTGTTTTTGTTTGCAGCCGCACAACACAAGTTGAAAATTCCCATGGCACACAAATCTCCGAGCAGCCGACATTGTCATCACGTGAACAAGGGAAGTAAACCAAATTTGATTGTTTTGTATTTTTCCTTCCACTATTGATTATTCAAGTTTCCATTAATTTTGCCCTTGTGTTTGCAGGCCACTTGAAAAATTAGTTAAGGAAAACCTAATTGGAAAAGAAAGTAATTGTATTTAATGGGTATTTAATTATCACTTGGTTTTGGTTCTTAAGATTCCTTTTTGTTTGCAGATTTTTGAGGGCGCCGACACACAAATTGGAGAAGGGAAAAAGCCACAAGTTGCAATCTTTGGCGAAGGGCGCAAGTCTCATCGAGAGGGGAGCCAGACTGCTGAGGGAACATCAAAACTACTACTTGTCAGATTGATCTGACCACGGGCTGAACGGCAGAGACGACACACCATTACTGAGCATTTCTAAAACTCTATTTATTTATCTTTGTATTGGTGTAGCGATCTTTGTAGGGGAAACTTTACCTGTTTTGTGTTACTTTCTGGGGACCTGACGACTTGGGAGTCGTCACGGAGGGAGAGCATCTGACTAGATTGATAGTGTAGAGCACGTGGTGTGCGTACGAGCTAGGTGAGAGTAGATTTGGGATCTTGACTCATTGTAGCTGTACTTGATTACATATCTATCTAGTAGTTGCTTTCGGGGACTGGAGTAGGTCGTAGGGACGACCGAACCAGGGTATATCTGTGCGTATTCTGTGACTGCTATTTTATTGCCCTGTCTGTGCCTATAACTGCGTGGGATTGTTCGTGGGTTGCACGAATATTTTTATTAGCCTATTCACCCCCCCTCTAGGCTACGATCCAGATCCAACAGTAGTCCCTGACTTCATTATCTCTCGATGAGCAAACCCTTTCATTGGGTTCGGAGAGGCGAACTGCGTAGGATGGCCGAATGTATTTGGAGCAGATCTCGGGGAGACTGATGGTGCTCATTTTGCACTGTATAGCCCTGATCTCCATCGGAACCGTGGCCCTAACTTTGCCGAAGCCCAATCCGAGCCCTCGTTCCTTCTTCTTGGGCTCCCCTCGCACCATCGATGTTGAAGGAACTACAGGACGTTCCTCCCACTCCTCCGACCATACCATCGTCTCCTCCGTTGCTGTTGCACTCCCACTCCTGGGCTCTCCAAAGTGCCCCTCTGTGTTCAAATTAAAAGCTGAAGAACCATAAAAAGCCTTTGATAGATCAAGAAAATACATAGAAAAGAAGAAGATCAACGGAGCTCCGATGAAGTAGTGATCGACGGTGAGAACTATCGAAAGCAAAGAAGAGAAGAGAAGCATTTTTGAATTCGAATGCAAAAACACTCAACCGCTGCCCCTTCATTCTATCTTATAGAGGTGATCTGGAGATCCCAGCCATTGAGGGTAGGCCACGTGGCAAGATTCGGGGCAAAACTTGCGTCTCGACTTCCCCCAGAACAGTACGGGACACGTGTCATGCTCCCCGTGGCGGGCTGCCTCGATTGCTCCCCTGCAGCCGAATCAACATAATGGCTTTATAGATCCAACGGTCAGTTCTCATTTAATGCCATCAAAGCGGTCACCTCGCATTTAATGCTACAACTGTCATCCAATAGAAAGTGAAGCGCGTCATCCGAGCCGATCCAGACTTCCCATTTCGGACTCGAATGACGGGGGCAAATGTTATGACCTCAAGATCGGCCTAGTCAATCTAGGCCCGCATGATCAAAGCCTAAATAAACGGCCCCAAATCTCCCTAATAAGAACTAGCTCTGACAACCAGCTCGTCAACCAAATCAAAGAGAAGAGTCCTCTGGCAGATCACACACATTCTATGTTAGCTCGCTCTAGAGTTGCTTGACCCAGAGGCAGCTCGCCTACCTCTCTGCCCCGAAGCAGTTCGCCTAAGGAGGGAGGTGACCCACCACAAATATCACTGCCAGTTTCACTATAGACAAAGTCTGACAAAAGCGCGCCTGGCCGCTTCGTCGCTTGACAGCCTGCCTAAAGCGTCACTGGCCGTTTCGTCGCCAGACAGCCTGACAAAAGCATGCCTGACATTTACGGCTCTGACAGCCTGACAAAAGTGCGCCTGACACGTTCGGTCCTGACATCATCGGCCAAACCCCTGACACCCTGAAACTACCAGCTCAGCTAAAGCAACCGACTCCAACAGCATATAAATACCCTCTCTCCTCCAACGAGAAAGGGGCTGGCCAATCTGTAAGAAACCCTAACACATCTACTTATATTCAAGGTCAAATATCCTCCACTTATTCGCGCCTTCCACACTAGTCCGCCATGCGAGTGTCGATCTGCCTTTGGGATCGTCGAGCATGTACGAAATTCTCCCAATAGACCTACTGACTTAAGCACCGGAGAGGTTACGGTCCGGCTGCCTTTCTCACAAGTTGTTCTACTTGCAGGTAGCTCGCCTCTACTGCCGGTGGTGGAAGCGACCTAGGGCGACCTACTCCGATTGACGGGCAACCTTGAGATTCTCATCTACAAATCATCCTCAAATCATGATTAGCCTCATCAACAACCCTACACTTGTAATCATCGTGCCCTTAATTCCCCACTTCAATATAAATTCATTGTAAGCGGATTTACCCGCAACAGAAGTGACCATATATTGTGTTATGCATATATGCGTTTCCTATCAGCTATGACCTTATCATCCTTAAATTTTCAGCCTTTGGGTACTTTTTGAACTTCATAGATGTATTGCATATAGAACCTATGCTCTGACCTTTTGTATGGTCTAATTATGCTATCAACACTTTGCTTTTCTTCATCCCGTTGGGTACTTTTTGAACTATGTTTGCTTTATTATCACCGTATTGATGGAACACAGAGAAGATCTTCCGATTCGTTTTGCTCCAAACACAAAAGAACTACATGTCTCTAATAATTGAGCTAGCATGTTCCAAAATCTTCCTTTTTAAAATGTCTCTAATAATTTTCTTAAGTTTTATCTTCCATGCAGCACATAAAAGTATCTTCTAAATCTTCACCAAATGTTGATATTAATCCAAGAATTTAACTGATATTACTCCATATAATTTATAATTGTAAATAACCACTCAAAAATAACAGTTAAACTCCAAATTCTTATAAATCCTATAAGTCATAAGATAATTATTAAGAAATTGGAATACAAAATTTGGAATTTTCATATGTAATGGTTCACTCGGTATGCTCCTTCAACATTCTTCAGGTACCACTAGACGTCCATCATAACATACTACACATATAAAAGCAAAGAACCCAGAAAAATCAGTACACCCAATAAATGCAATGTTTCATTTCATAACACTCCCTACTTAATTTTGCCAGAATTCTGACCTCATATCCAAAAGAATGCAACTTATGATTCACTTGGTATGCTCCTTAAACATTGTTAAGGTACCACTGGAAGTCCACCATAACTTACTACACATATAAAATCAAAGAACCCAGAAAAATCAATACACCCAATAAATGCTATGTTTCATTTCATAACACTCACTACTTAATTTTGCCAGAATTCTGACCTCATATCCAAAAGAATGCAGCTCATCAACAGAAACTTTTGCACTGTCAAATAATTCTCCTTTTTGAGGATCCATGAGAAGGAATCATAAGAGTTTCACCTTCGGGGTGGCGTGTCAGTGAGCCTTAAATTTCTGTTTCTTACCTCACACAGATTGCTGGATTACAAATGCTAATTTATTTAAATGGCAATTTGCAAACAACTGGAAAGTAATGATTCACAAATAATTTGACATGGAAATACTAAATATTAGAGGACAGAAATGGAAAGGACCAATATTTTAGCTCTCATCAGATTTCATCTCATTTTGCAGAGACTCAAGAAGAGAAGAGAGGGGTTGGTTGTACAAAAATAGCATTTAAGTGAGTGATGTGACCTAGTTAAAAGAATTTTTCAAAATTGCATAAATATAGTGAAAGAGTGACAAACATAGACAAGAATGCATGCTTACGGTAAGTATTGATGCCAGAACTGCTAATACCACCAAAGGAATGTATGCAAGTGCCCTGATGCCAACAAAAAAGGGAGAAAGAAAAAAAGTAAACAACCCAAATTGTCAATATGGATATCAATATATCATGGATTACAATGTCAAATATTATGTGACAACACCCAAAGGATTTACACATACTCAGGATGTTTACTAGATCTGAATTGAACAAAGAGTAGTGCTTGAAGCTTCTATTTTTTTAGAGAATCCTAGAGGCTTGGTTTCTAATTAAAATTATTGTACAATGGAACCAAAATAAGCAACATGTAGACTTCTACTTTTTAAAAAACTTATTCATCAAGAAAAAGAAAGAGAACCAAGAAATTGCTTACTAAATTCAAAGTTGACCATGTATATATACATGACAACACAGTTATTGTAAGTAACACAATTGATTAGCAAGTAAAATGATCGCATGAGAAAATATAGATGCAAGCAAGCATCACTCTTCAGAGATTTCTTATTGTAAATTAAATGATACTATCAATCACTTTATACCACTGCTCCTTACTCAATACGTATGCACTGTTTCATTGTTCATGTAATTACTACTTTATAACAGCCATATTAGAGCATCCCCACCCCCACCCCCACTCTTATAGTTATTACTTATTAGAGTAGTAAATACATGTGAATTATAAAGGAAGTATGTAGTATCATATGCACAGTTTTGTTGTTATGCATACAACTTAAAATAATAACAAACATGACAAACATGAATACCCTAAATATGATAACATTGATTCAATGCATAACACACCTTGAACTTGCTTTCTTCTGTCGAAACCATTAGAATAACATATTCTACTCTTCTTCCAGACATTGATTCACCAAACTGGCAGTGTAAGATTCAGGTTGTTTTGAGAATTAACAATTGCCAAACACTACAGATCAAACAAAAATTTAAGTTCCATTGCTGAAATCCATCGAAAAGGTTGTGTGCATGGCATTACTATCATAATTAGATGATGTTACTAAAAATTAATGAATACTCAGTAATCAAAATCCATTCTTTAAGAGAAAGAGCAAACCTGGAGGGCAATCCATTCTTTATAGCATGACAGACCTGCAAGCAATGCAATATGACAATTAACACTATATTTCTGTTGCATATGTTACATTTTACAGAACAAAAATTACAACAAAAAACAACTAACTCCTATTAATTAAACTGTAGGGCGGGTGCTCACCTACTTAACACACCCTGCAAGTTATCACCTCACCCTGCAAATTATTAACATAACATGAAGTCCTATTAATTTTGGAGAAAAATGAAGTCCTATTAATTATGTAAAGCAGAAACTTAACTTAACCATGGTAACTGAGTGTGGTGGGATGAAACCAGGACCGTTGACTACAGATGATGTAGAGTGACTGTGACGTGAGGGCTGAACTCGACTCTCTAAATGAAACAAAATGAAGTAGACAACAGGGTTGTACTGCATAAACAAACTCCTACGAACCCAATCATATTACAAACACATAAATACACAATGAAGCTTCCTGGAAAAAATTTCACAACATTGTGAAATGAGGTGAGCGAACCCAATCATATTTCCCACCAAAATAGTACTTATAACAACAACAATACCTATTTCCCACCAAAATAGTAATTAAAACAATAACATTTTTTTGCATTAACTTACACAATCCAACAACCTAAACTATATGCTTGAAGAAGAACCCCTTAACTATGAACAAATATACAAAAAAAATATCATTTGGAATGAACAACCATGCATTCCAATTGCAGCAACACCATCTCTCACAGTATCATTTAAAACCAACAAAATTTACATATGAAGTTATGGGCGTGTAACCCGAAATTAAAAAATAAAATCAAAGATTAGAAACGAAAAATTAGAAACGAAAATATATCAAATTACTATGTACACACACTTTTTTTGACCTTCCTCATGTTTAAGTGGAAAATATGTTCCTCATCACATTATATAAGAAGACGTATCAATCTTAATCCATACTGTAGCGTTAATGGGATGAGCGATAATCTAGATAATTTAAGAACATAAATTTCTTAGAAAAATTAATATATATGTGATAATATGAAAAAAATTTAAATTTATAAATTTATTTACCTTTTTCCGTTGGAACGGTGGATGTCGTGCTTTGTGGAACCAAGCAAGCTCAGGAAGAACCATCTTCAAATTCAATAACATGAATGGTATTTGGATGGTCAATGAAAAGGATATTTTGAAAACAAAATCTAAGATTTTTATAGTACATCGGAAAAACAGTTTGCTTTATCAATATATTACTCGTCGACGTTGCTTATAATGTTCCTTTTGCAACTTGCTGAAAATAATAATAATAATAAACAGTAACTAAATTTTAATGTCAAGATGGTAACGTTTATAACGGTAAGCATACCTTATCCCACCAAATTCTGATATAACCACGTAACTTTACATTTATGTGATTGTTTTGAAGTAACAAAACCTATGAGAACAAAAACATTTAAGCAAACAAAATAGATAAAATATATAATTTAGAATTATGATTAGAGACTTACAATTTTAGCCAAATCTTCATCATCCATCTATATAAAAATACAAACCAATTTTTTTATCGAACTATGCATATTGAAAACTATAAAGTCATACAATGAAATGTAGATATGGTAAAAATTTCTTACCATGCCATATATAGTAATGTTTGTCGGCATTTTAAAGCTCGGTATCATATGACAATGTATGATGGATCAAATTCAAGGATATTCCAGGATATTTTTAACAATATGAGAACACATACATTTTCAGAAATTGATACATGTTGTTAAAATGCATACATTTTGTAAACTAATTGATACATATTGCACAGTTGTGATAACCCCAATAACAAAAGTTGTGATGAACACTCTGACTTTAAAGCAAGTATGTTACTGACCCAATCATGTACGAGCATAAATATGTTCATCTAGCATAGCAAGCATGTAATATGTTCATAAACGAAGTGCATGTTACCAAATAACAACAGTTGTGAAGTTGGGAAAATTGCTTAACACTTGGGAAGTTGGGAAAAATTGCTTAACACTTCCATTGAAATTATATTGAAATTTGAAATTATATTGAAACTATATTGAAATGCTGTAAGTTGCACCGTTGCATTTTTGGCCACACTTCCATTGAAATTATATTGAAATTTGATGTTAATTTGATCCTGCCACATTATTTTGAAACTTGATATGATCTGCTACATCAAATTTAACAATTAATTTAAAAGTAGGGGTAGAGCCTTACAATTTTAGCCAAATCTTCATCATCATCCATTTATATTAAAATACAAACAATAGTTTATCAAACTATGCATATTTAAAACTATAATCATACAATAAAATGTACTAATGGTAAAAATTTCCAACCATGCCATATATAGTAATGCGTGTCCACATTATAAAGCTTGGTATCGTATGACAATGAAATACATGTATATTAGACAACAATCGATAAAAATAATTTTTAAAAGATCATCTAAACGAATAATATAAATAAAACAATTTAAAGAAAGAAATTTAAAAAACTTACATACAATATTTATCATACATGGGAATTTATAGCAGAACTTCTGGGTAAACGATGTTTACTGTGCTATTTATATTGGGCTGAAGAAGGACATATACACGATCAAAAGATGTGCCCCTTAAAAGTGCAATATAAAGATGTCCATGACTGAAAACTGTGGTTCATAAATCAACTCCAACGAACTTTACAGATTGTTCTTGAGCTTTATTAATTGTCATGGCATATGTTACACGGACAGAAAACTGCCGTCTTGTCATAGAAAAGGTAATTCTGTAGCCGTTGGTGACAAATATATTCTTGGAATAAACATAAAACTACCGTCTTCAGCCCCATTTAAAATTTGAGCTTCAATGACACGTGATGCACATCTTACAACCATCAATCGAGTGCCATTACAGAGCCCATCTTTTGGTGCAATATTTCATAATAAAATAATAGGACAACCAACCTTAAGATCAAGTTTAAATTGTGGCAACCCAGGAGGATCCAATAAGTTAATGTACTCAGTTGGATATCGATTTATAATGGTTGGATCAGTTTCTTCATTTTCAGACAATTTGTCTGCATCTAGATATGTAATCTTTTGTCCCGGAAAAATGTGCAATGCAGCAGCATTTATAAAAGCAAGTCATCATTCCATGGAGAAAAAATTATTCGTTCAGTAAGGTATGCCGGAGTCACTGCATCCTTAATATCTAGCTGTAGATAAATTCGTAGTAGTAACTCATTTAAATCCTTGCACCTTAATATGTGAGAGGGAAGTTCTACCACTTCTAAAGGATTTTTCTCAACCTTATATATATATATATATTGAAAGGTTAGTAATATATTATAGACAAAAAGTGACAATACAAAGGGACTATGATAGGGTTGGGGTTTCACTAGAGTGAGGATATGGCACAAGCGCCGTCACTCACTACCAGAGGAACCACCACCAATTCATATCCCCCAAAAAGATACATATGAAAAAATAAATAGAGAATCAATCTCAGCCATTATCCTTAATGTCCCAGTTTCCGAATGCCTCCTTCTCTGTAGCAGTGGTCGGTTCATGGCTATGCATGGCCACTCTAATGTCAGCCGCTATCTCTTCAAACAGAACAGTAGAAATTCTTCTATCCCCTTCAAATATCCTTCTATTTCTTTCTCTCCATATGTGCCAAACTATGGCCCCGAGACATTGCCTCGCAAGCAGACTCAAGACCCCCTTAACTCCCATTGTATCAAGTATGTATTGTCCCACAGCTGGTAAGGAAGGGGCAATGTGTTGAGGAATCTTAAGTTTAAGCGTAGCCCTGCGAAGTAAATATTTGGAATAGTGGCACTGAAAGAATAAGTGTTCAATATTTTCTACCTCATCACCATCGCATAGCACACAAGAAGGCGTGATAGAGGCATCTCCCCCCATCTGATAATCTTATCTTTAGTTAGCAACTTCCCACGTAAAGCTCTTAGCAATGTCAGAGAAAATTTTTGCACATTGTTAGCAAACCAAACCAGCTTGTGCAGACCAAATGGGGGGTTTCTACGCCGTACGCCATCCCAAGCTTGTCTGAAAGAGAAGGAGTCACCCGGTAGCCATCTCCATCCATCAATTCCGGGCTTCAGCTCAACCTGTTGCAATAGATGGCGAACGGGATTCAGCTCGGGTGTAGAGCTCCAGCCGCGTCCAGATTCCCAATACTCCGATACAAGCCTGTCCTCAGCCCCAACTGGAACAGCATAGTGTTCGGCCAAAGTGCCCCCTTCCAGCCATAGATCAACCCAGAATCGAGTGGATTCCCCATTGCGCACATGTTTCCGAATGAGCTTCTGAGCTGTAACTTGGCCCCTGATGAGACGCTTCCATGATCCTGAATGAGAAACAATTGATTTTGCCGTGAAAAAGCGATGCTGGTGCCCGTACCTGATTCGCATATGGGCCGCCCAGATGGAATCAGAGGCAAGATATCTCCAGATTTGCCGAATGCCCGCCGCCGCATTAAGTTCCTCCAATAATCTGAGGCCCACCCCTCCTTCAGCCTTTGGCTTGCAAATATCCTCCCACGCCCAAGCCTTAGTGTTTCCAAAAATTAATTTCCTACAAGCCATCGAAATTGATCTCAAGACACTTCTCGGAATATGAAACACTTGCATCCAGAATGTCACCATGCCGTGGATGACTGTCTTGACCAGTTCTATTCTCCCCAAAATAGAGAGCATAGAAGAGGACCAGCCGCTCATCTTCTTCTTACATTCGTCTATTAACCTCTTGTAATTAGTGGAAGTTGGATACTTAATAGATAGGGGTAGACCAAGATAAGTAGTGATTGAAGAGGCATGAGTAATACCCAAAAGATCCGCCAGTTGGTTTTTTTGCTTTACACCCTTGCTAAATATACCTGCGCTCTTGTCCCAGTTTACCTGAAGACCAGTGTAGTAGTAGAACTCCTTCAACAGATTTTTGATTCCCAAAAAAGTAAGCTTGTTAGCACGGCAGAAGACCAGGAGATCATCGGCAAATAAGAGGTGTGAAATAGAGCCAGACCACCTCATAGTTTGGATTGAACGAGCCATGATTGCTTGGTTAACAAGTATAGAAAACGCCTCCATAACAATAACAAATAGATAGGGGGAGAGGGGGTCACCTTGTCTCAGCCCTCTGTTGCTACCAAAAAAACCACAGGGGGACCCATTGACCATGACGGTAAAGGTGGGAGTAGTTATACATTCTCTTATCCAGCTAATGAATGTATCAGGAAATCGCAGTTGTTGAAGGAAGTAAAGGATGAAATCCCGATTCACACTGTCAAACGCCTTTCTTAAGTCCAACTTTAGACAAGCTCTACTCCCCATCGGATTATTAAAATCTATGATCTGTTCATGGGCAATGAGAGTGCTATCAGATAGGAGACGTCCCTTTAGGAAGGCTGCCTGATTAGGAGATATTAGTTCATGCACCACCTCTTTTAACCTGTTACAAATGATCTTACTGATGAATTTATAGAGGACGTTGCAGCAATAGGCCTGTAGTCGCCCAAGCCTGATGCATTAGATTTCTTTGGCACCAGGGCTAGAAACGTATGGTTTACCTGCCTCAGTAAAGAACCCGTTCTGAAGAAGGATTTAACTGCATTAATCACATCGCCCCCAACAAGTTCCCAATTCCTCTGGTAGAAAAACCCGTTATAACCATCCGGTCCAGGAGATTTATCAGGGCCGATTTGGAAAACAGCAGCCTTAATCTCCTCACAAGAAACTCTTCTAATAAGCCAAGAAGCAGTTTCCTCGGTCAAAATGCGCTTAGGAATAAGTTTGGTAAAAGAGGTAGCATAATGTGTTTGGTTATAGAGCTCCTTAAAGTAAGTAGGAGCTTCCATACTCAAATCACTGTAGACATTATTCTGCGCCCCAAATCTATCAATCAGGTGATTCAGATTATTGCAGCTAGCTCTTGATTTCATGGCATTATAAAAAAATTTTGTATTTCTATCACCAAGGGTAAGCCACTCTTGCCTGCTTTTTTGTCTGAATATGTCTTCCTCCAGCTTCATTGCATCGATCAACTCCTTAAGATACCGAGATTCCATTTCCTGAAGAGAGCGATCGTGTATAATAAGAGGATTATTGCGGGTTTCAGCTAGTTTCCTTCTGATCTTCTCCACCAACATGTCCGCTTGGTAATCCCTAGCCCAACTCCTTAAGGCCGGCGTTAAATTCTTCAATTTCTGCACAAGCTTGAACATGGATGTACCCTCTCCTTGATAGAACCAGAATTTGGTAATTAAATCTTTATAACCAGGACAAGAAAGCCAGTAGTTATAGGATTTAAAAGGTTTGGGTCCGCTATGTACCTGATGATGAAGTTGAACAGCCATCGGAGAATGATCACTAGACGAAGACTCCAAATAAGTTACATATGAGCCTGGAAGTTTATCAATCCACGATGTGTTCCCCAAGACCCGATCTAGCTGAGCAGAGATCCGGGCATTGCCAACCCTGTTATTGCACCAACTGTAACGATTCTCTACAATCTTAAGCTCCTGCAGCAAACAACTATGCACACAATCGTTGAAATCCCGCACCATGCAATCATCTAGCTTCCTGCCCCCGATTTTATCTCTTGTATAAAGGACACTGTTAAAGTCGCCTCCCACCATCCATGGTATAGAGTTCATCATTCCACAATCAGCCACCAGGCTCTTCCATAAGGATACCCTTTCCATATGAGTGTTTCGACCATATACCCCTGTGATAACACACATGAAACCTCCCCCATTATAGCAAGTAACAGAAATGTGTTGATCCGATTTTGATAGCGGACATGCATTCCAAACTGACAGGTTGAATCCCATTATGATTCGCCCTCCTTTCGCCATGTCAAAATTATTAAAAGTGATCCAATCATTCGGAAGCACTAACTTTTCGATTTTAGTAGGAGACCGGAGTTTAGTTTCAACAAGGATAATGGCAGACGGACCCACTTTATTAATAACATACCTCAAATCCCTCCTCCTCCCCATATTATTTAGTCCCCTAGTATTCCAGAATAAAACACTCATTGATCAACATGGGATTTTTGCCCCCGGCCAGACTCCTGCAATCGGGAACTTTTCCTGGGCAGCGTAGGGTGCTTCTCCATCTTCTTTTTAGAAGCAATGCATTGCTCTGCCATAGCCACATCCCAATTAGGATTATCGTTTGCTATTACCTCAGGTAGCATGTCTATTTCAGTTTCAGGGATGTCATTAATCAAAGTAGACAGAGGCTTTAGTATACCCGAATCCTCTGCCAACTGTACATTAACAGTTGGAGCATCCACCTCAGAGTATCCGGGGACATTAGAATTTACGGCGGATGCTAATGAAATTCCCCTAGTGATTGAATCTGGAGGAAGCTGTTCTTCAGCGCCCGTCTGAACACCGGAAGGCAGATTTGGTGAGTCGCTCCCAGAAGCATTGCACTTCTCCAATGTATCTTGCTCAGTTTCCATGTTAACATCACACAAAACGAGTGCATCAAGGCATGGCTTATTGCTGTACTTTGGCATTTCCCCTCCTGTACTTTGGCATGGCATGTTGATTTGCTTGTGCCCTCCTGTAGTTTGGCATGGCATGTTGATGTACGTTGGCATAGGACCTGATCCTCCTCCTGCACTATCAGGAATATCATCCCCAGCTTCAGTATTAGGCTGCAACACCTCCCCTTCATTTCCATTAGTTCCCTGATTGTCCACCGCTATTCCAACATTATTCCCTTTGTCAATGACATTTAGCAGGGCCGCTTCCTTGTCTTGGATTGAAGGGCGCTCTACAGATTCAGGGCACTGACTGTTTGAGTGTCCAAAACAGATGCATTTCGAACACCTCGATGGCTCGCCCTCAATTTTCACCTCAATCGTGACAGAGGGTCCATCTTCAGTCCCAACCAAGACAGTAGACGGAATTGCATTTTTCGCATGAATTTCAACTAGGCATCTCGCATACGAAAGACGTTCTTTCTTAGCAGTCAATTTATCAAGACATATCGGAACACCAATAACAGAGGCAATGGAGTTAAAGATTTCTAGAGTCCACATACCAAGAGGAACCCCGTGAAGCTGGATCCAGACTGGGACCGAAGAAAGGATATCGCGCTCAAGTTTGAGCGATGGACTCCAGCGCTGCAAAACCACAAGCCTCCCATCAAACATCCACGGGCCACCATGTAAAATTCTCTCACAGTCTCTTTCGTCCTCAAATTTAAAACAAAAGAAACCGTTCTCACGATTGTAGATTTTAAGCCCATTCCTAACTTTCCATAATCTCTCCACCCAGGAACACATCTGGCCATAGAATGGTATATCTCCCAACACATATCCAACGAGGGTGAATTTCCACTGTTCTGCTCCTCTCTCCAATGCCGATTTCCCCACCATGGCCATAAGAGAACCATCAGCCTGCGAGTGGGGCGCCACATACGACATACCCGTATCAAGGTCGTACTTTCGAATATTAGAGCAAATCGCCGCCCAAGACTGTTTAGTACCCTTCGAATCAAATTTCAAATCAACCTTTGGCCTAAGAGGCCTATTCTCAAACACCTGATGTGCGCCTGCCCTTGGGGGCCTCCTATCAACAGGCCGCTCCTTCATAAGCTTTGGGTTAGCATTGCCCCGTTGAAGCTGGGGATTGAGTGGATTTCCTATGCCACCCACTCTTTTGCCGAAGAACCCACTCTTCTTGCGCTGGTCAACAACAACCCAACCTTTCGGAGGTTGGTCATTTGCCAACGAGCCCGCCACTCCAGCAGTTTTGGGATCTCCAGTTGAGGATCCAACAACCGGCACCACAAACTTACCATTGGAAGGGCCCTCATCACCATTGTTACACGATCCCCCATCACCATTGTTGAGGAATCGACCATCGCATAGGGGACCAATGCGATTAACACCTCCTTTGAAATGGCCATCGCCTGAAGGATGATTGGAACCCGAAGCAGCCCTAAAAGTTTGATGAATCTGCAGATCGCCTGGGTCATCCTTGGCCGCCGCCATATACTGAAGCTATATAACCTTATATATATATATATATATATATATATATATATATATATATATATATATATATATATATATATATATAGGAAAATTTTCAAATGAGAACATTTCGCACCGTGCGAAAATGTTTTTAGTTTTTTTTTGAAATTTTTTTTTTCAAAAATTCTTTTTCCCACCCTCATTATATGTTGTTATACCCCCCTCAAAAAATAATCATTGAGAAATAATGTCATTTGGCCTTCGATCAAGGCATTTCATCAAATTCGCACGTTTTGAGACCGTTAAATTTGTAACGGGTGGATGGGTGCTCTAATGCCCAACGGGTTCACCCATTATTTTCCCTGGGGTATATATTTGTATGGATTAAACATCAAAAAAAGAATTTTTGAAAAAAAAAATTTCAAAAAAAAAAAAAAAATGTTTTCGCACCGTGCGAAAACCCCTTTTTTCGCAACCGAAGATCACCATATATATATATATATATATATATATATATATATATATATATATATATGCAAAAAATGTACCTAAGAATGACCTCGGGTAGAGATACCTGAGCACACCCCCGCTGTTTGGGGTTTGTGAGTATTTTTTTTTGAAAATTTTTTTTGCAGTAGGTAGATATACTTGTTATGTAGCTTCCCACAAAATTTCAGCTCGATCCGACACCGTTTGAGCCTCCGTTCATCGATTTCAAAAACGTTGCGCAAAACTGTCCAAATTCTGGACAGTTTTGCGCAACGTTTTTGAAATCGATGAACGGAGGCTCAAACGGTGTCGGATCGAGCTGAAATTTTGTGGGAAGCTACATAACAAGTATATCTACCTACTGCAAAAAAAATTTCAAAAAAAAATACTCACAAACCCCGAACAGCGGGGGTGTGCTCAGGTATCTCTACCCGAGGTCATTCTTAGGCACATTTCCCTCTATATATATATATATGGAAAGTTAGTAAATCTTTATTGATGTCACGAAAATATACAACTATATAGTAAGTAGGCATGAAGAATCAATAAAAAGAGGAGAGGGCACAAGCGCCGTCACTCTTAATTAGAGACTATTCATCCTAATCACACTATACAATTCTGAATTAATCAACCATCAAGCCTAGCCCAAATCACGGAACTCCCAATTTGCAAATACAGTTTTCTCCGCAGTGGTAGTGGGATCTTGGCCAGTCATAGCTATTCTGATATCCGCAGCAATCACCTCAAAAATCTCCGTTTTTCCTCTGATTTTCTCCTCAAAAATCCTACAATTCCGCTCACGCCAGATGTGCCAAACCATGGCTGAGAGAGCAGTATAAGCTAACTTGCTCAGAGCACCTTTCCCCCTGAACTTTAACATGAAAAGGTCACCAATATCGGCCAGTGAGGGCTCATTCTGACTTTTGACATTTAGCTTTAGTACAGTTCTGTTAAGGAGGTAACTAGAGTATGGACAATTGAAGAATAGGTGGCTAATATTCTCCAAGGCATCTTCGCAACAAAGCACACAGTTGACAGGGATGTTTAATCTCCATCTACTAATAAGTTCTCTAGTAAGGAGCTTACCCGTTAAAGCTCGAAGAAGTGTGAGAGCCCACTTAGGAATATGACCCGGAAACCATACTAACTTATGGAACTGGAACGGCACGCCCCGCACACGAACACCATCCCATGCCTCTTTAAAATTAAAAAGATCACCTGAATCTGCAATGCGAGGAAGAGAATTGCCGCTTGCAGAGGATTGCCTGGCCGGTTGCATGAAACCAGTGTTGGATGGAGCCGCATGATGCATCCCAGCGGAAGAATTGCGCACGTTGGTTGCGGGATTTAGAACAGAAGCTGGGTGTGGCCGGCCTGATGCATAATGGTCATTGCCAAGATGTTGAGCTGGTGATTGGACATTGCGGCTAGAGGAGGGTGCCCACACCCAAGAATCAGAACCCTGTGAAATCTTGACCTTGGAAAGATGATGCCGGATGCTAGCAATTGACGCGTCATTCTCCCAAGACCCATTGGCCCAATAGTCACACACACGCTTCATAAATGAGTCAGGGGGAACCTCCGCCAGATTTCTCAGTGGACCACAATCTAGCCAATTGTCATGCCAGAAAAGGGTAGAGCATCCGTCTCTCACAACCCGCTTGATAAGCTTGTTGGATGCCGTTCTACAATTCAGCATATGTTTCCAAGTGCCCGAATGTGTCAATGAACCTTTAGCCGCAAAGAACCCATCAACCCCATCATATCTACCTCTCATTTGCTTCGCCCATAAGCTCTTGGATGTAAGAAACCTCCAAGTAAGCCTAACCCCAGCTGCCACATTGAGATCCTCCAACAACCGAATGCCCACACCTCCTTCAGCCTTAGGAGTACAGATATCCTTCCAAGCCCATGCACGTGAGGGACCCATAATGAACCGCCTGCAAAGAGATGAAATTTCCCGCACCACAGAGTAGGGCATGTGATTGGCCTGCAACCAGAACGACACCATACCATAAATGACCGACTTCACCAGCTCAATCCGCCCCGCAATAGATAACATAGATGATGTCCAACCCAAAATCCTCTTCTTGTATTTATCTACCAATCTACCGTACATTGGAGCTTTAGGATATTTGGATGACAAAGGGAGCCCAAGGTAGGTAGTGAAAGTTGAGGAGATCTTTATACCTAAGCAATCCGTAAGAATAGACCTGTCCTTAGCGCCCTTACTAAATATTGCCCGGCTCTTATCCCAGTTTACTTGCAACCCCGTAAAATTCGTGAAGTCAAGGAGCAATGACTTGATACCTCTGAACGTTTTAAGATTAGCTCTGCAAAACACAAGCAGGTCATCCGCAAACAGAAGATGGGAAATGGATCCAGAGCGTCTCATGGGCTGAAGTACGCCCCTAGCAAGTGCTTTAGTCATCAGGATTGAAAAAGCTTCCATGGCGATAACGAACAAGTAAGGGGAGAGAGGATCCCCTTGCCTAATTCCCCTGTTGCCATCAAAGTACCCCACTGGAGAGCCCCTAACCATCACAGAGAACGTAGGCGAAGTAATACATTCCTGAATCCACCTTATAAACACAGTAGGAAACCCCATCTGACCCAAAAAGTGTAGCACAAACTCTCGATTCACGGAATCGAATGCCTTCCGCAAATCCAGCTTTAGGCAGGCCCTTCCCCCCATTGGGTTACTGAAGTCCCTAATCTGTTCATGAGCAATAAGGGAGCTATCTGATAATAGCCTCCCTTTAAGGAACGCTGCCTGATTAGGGGAGATAAGTTCATGAACCACCACCCTGAGCCTATTGCATATAATCTAGCTGACAATTTTGTATAACACATTGCAGCATGCAATTGGTCTATAGTCACTAAGTGTGGAAGCATTAGAATTCTTAGGAACAAGAGTAAGATGGGTGTGGTTAACTTGCCTGAGAAGGTAGCCTGAAGCAAAGAAGGACTTGACCGCCAAAGATACATCCTCTCCAATCCTATACCAATAAGTCTGAAAGAAATGCGCATTATATCCATCAGGGCCAGGGGCCTTGTCAGGATTCATCTGAAATACAACATTCCTGATTTCCTCATCTGAAACTCTTCTGATCAGCCAGGAGGAAGCTTCCCCAGTGAGAATACGCTTAGGGATAATAGAACTGAAACTAGTCTCATAGTGCCTTTGGTTATATAACTCCATATAGTAATCTATTGCTTCCTGTTGGAGTACATCAAAAGAGCTAGTTTGCCTCCCCTGAGCATCTACCAAATGAGTTAAACAGTTGTGGCTTTCTCTAGACTTCATAGCATTATAAAAGAATTTAGTATTGCGGTCCCCCAATGATATCCAATTTTGACGGCTCTTTTGGCGGAACATCTCTTCTTCCAGACTCATGGCACTAGCAAGCTCCCTCATCAAAGCCTGCTCCTGATCTTGGAGAGATACATCAGTAAACAAATGCGGATTTTCCCTAACAGCTTCAAGTTTTGCACGGCATAGATTTACCATCTTACTTGCATTATAATTGCTAGCCCACTTGCGAAGTAAAGGTCTCAACCTCTTTAGTTTTTGGGACACACAATACATAGGGGAGCCAGCCACATAACCCCCCTAGCTCTCATCTATGATTTCAGAAATCCCTGGGCATTTGCTCCAATAATTAAAGTATTTGAAGGGCTTAGGAACGGAATGTACCTGAGGATGGAATCTGACCACCATAGGAGAGTGGTCACTAGTAATAGGATCCAAATACTCAACATATGAAGACGTTAGCAGTCTGAGCCAGTCACCATTAATGAATACTCTATCTAACCGAGTAGATATGCGACCATCCCCTGTTCTATTATTACACCAACTGTACTTGCAGCCGGTGCTCTTGAGCTGTAGCAGCTGGCAGGCCCTAATACAATCATTGAAATCAAAGAGCATTTTTTGCTCCAGCCTCCTGCCCCCTAATTTGTCTGCAGTAGAGAGCACACAGTTAAAATCCCCGCAAACCATCCATCCTCCAATATTCATAGCAGCAGCATCCCGCTGCAGAGAACTCCACAAATCCTTTCGCTCCCCCAATGTATTCCGGCCATACACTCCCGTTATAGTGCAAGATAAACCCCCTGAGTTAATACAGGAAATAGAGATGTGTTGATCAGATGACGAGATTAAGGTGGCCTTCCAAACCGAAGGGTCCAGAGCCATTACAATCCTACCGCCAGGGGCTTTGTCCAAGTTATGAAAGGAGAGCCAGTGTTTGGGCCATAGAGAGTTATTAAGAGCCGCCATAGACTTAAGTTTCGTCTCCAATAGAATAATAGCAGAAGGCTTAATGGCCTTAATTCTATCCCGAAGATCCCGCCGACGAACAGGATTATTCAACCCCCTAGTATTCCAAATGAATACCGTCATTGACTAACCGGGTTTTTTGGAATGCAATTCTGAATCCTAGCACTCCGCCTAGCACTGGATTCAGCCTGGCATTCAGCCTTCTTTCTTGCCTTCCTGCCTTCATCAACCTGCGAAAGATTGCTCTCCTCCATCACCCAATCTGGGTTGTCAACCGCCAACACCTGCGGAATCAGATCCACATCCACCCCAGTATGGCAATTTAAAAGAGATGGAAGCGTCGCAGTAGCATCCCGAAGCTTGACCGTAGAGACATGGCCATCAGCAACCGGTTCATTAATGGCACTATTGACCTCACCAACCGGTTGCTTCTCCAGCTGATAACATCCCTCGGAAGTGGCAGGCAGGCCACCAACCTGATTGGGCAAAGGGCTAATATTCCCCGGAGCATCCAACTGGACACGGGAACACACCTCCGAGTCCACGGAAATCTCTTGGCCAATCACCGTCATGCCAGCAACCTCAGAAATCCCCTCCGTACGAGCATGCGCCAGTGGGTTCCCTTCCGTAACAGCCTGCTCTGAGTTGCCAGCCGTAGCATCCGCAGGCTCAGCAACAGGATCCACCCCTGCAGTCAGAGATGAAGTATGGGCGTCACCCACATCAGCAGTGGCGTTCTTGGGGACATCACCACCCGAGCAAAGGTCCTCCATCTCCACAGTACTTCCAACCTCTTGGATTGAAGGGGGCTCGCCCGCGCATGGGCATTGGGCATCCGTGTGACCAAAACAGACACACTTACTACACCTTGGCGGCTCTCCTTCAAATTTGGCTTCTAGTGTTATTATTTCCCCCCCATCTAATTCCACATCAACAGACTTCCGTAATGATAAAGAAGCATCCACCTCTACCAGGCACCTTGCGTAGGTAATTCTCTCCAAATTTGCAGTAGCCCGATCCAAACACATAGGAGTACCAATCACAGAGGCGATTATATTCAGGGTCTCCAAATTCCACATATATAAGGGAAGTCCATGAAGCTGAACCCACACGGGTACCGATGTTAGAATGTCTCTATCATGACGGAGATTCAGACTCCACTTTTTAAGCACTACCAGTCTCCCGTCGAATAGCCAAGGCCCCCCTCGAAGAATCCTCTCACATTCATCCGACGACTCAAATCTGAAATAAAAGAACCCATTATCTTTGGAATATACCTGAACCTTCTTATTTAGCCTCCAGAGTCTCTCCATCCATGCCATAATTTGACCATAGTAAGGGGTATCACCCAAGACATACCCCACAAGAGTGTTCTTCCATCTCTCCGCTCCCCGTTCCACCAACGATCCCGAGACACGAGCACGGGTGGAGCCATCCGCAAGGGTGAGCGGTGGAACCAAGGACATTGCTAGACCCGCCCCATAGGAACGACGGTCCGCACAAACATCCAACCAAGACCTCTTTACCGCACTAGTATCGACAGATATTGGCACATTAGGTCTAGGGGGAATGCGTTCGAGTCTCTTAGGAAAAGCATCAAACACCTTACGAGCGTCTCCTTTACCCATGCCAGAATGGCGAGGCCTACCCAAAGTCAGAGCACGGCCTGATCTAGGACGTCCTCCCTTAGCGGGAAGCCCAACATTAGGTCCTCTTCCCTGAACCGACCGATGCCGCCCCCTCCGGACTTCCACCCAGCCGTCCCCTGAGGCCCCGCCAACTCCAGGGCCAGGCTGATCACCCGTTTTGCCGACACTCGGAGCGCCACCCATACGAACACCGCCACCCGAATTCCCTCCTCCAGATCCCCCTACTGAAGAGCACCCCGCCCCGACATCCCCAACGCCTCCTCTAGGCAGAATCCACCTCGCCTCCCCAACGGCTGCAGATCGCAGAACTTGATCCGCCCGATCGCCGCTATAGGATCCAAAACCTCCATGGCCGCCTCCAATGGCCGCTGCTGGATCCAATACCGGAGACGAACCTTCTCCTTCATGGCCGCCTCCAAGAACCCGAGGACGGACTGGCCTCGCCCTCCCATCTACAATCGGATCAGCCCTTCGTTCCAAAAGATCGCCGCCAAGAGTGCCCAAGGCGCCGACGCCGCGAGGGTCATCAGGAATCGCAGCTCCGTAAATAGCGGGGGCCATCTTTTTTTTATCATATATCTATTATACATTTGACAGTGTTTTTTGAATTCTAGGGCTGACTAGGACAAGATAAAGAGTGGCTGAGATTTGATCTTGGTAAATCAATGGTTGAGATTGGATTTTGGGAAAATTTTGGTGAGAAAAGTGTCTTGGGAACCAAAACTTTGAAATTAGAAACTATTGGGAAAGATTGTGTAGATTAAATTTGGGGGTAAGTGCATCGGGAACCTAAACTTTGAAATTAGAAGTGCCTTGGGAAAGATCGTGAAGATTAAATTTGGGAGGAAAAGTGTCTTGGGAACCAAAACTTTGAAATTAGAAGTGTCTTGAGAAAGATTGTGGAGATTAAATTTGGGGGGAAAGTGCCTTGGGAACCTAAACTTTGAAATTAGAAGTGCATTGGGAAAGATTGTGGAGAATCATGATCCATTAAAATAAAAAAAAATAAAAAATTTAGCGTAAAACAATTTCGAGGAACAACAAATTAGCATAAAAATATCCCGAGTTTTGTTGCTCCGCGCCAAAGGCGCTCGCTAAATTTTGTCGAATTTGTTGTCCCGCGCCGAAGGCGCCCGCTAAATTTTGCCGAATTTGTTGTCCTGCGCCGAAGGCGCCCGCGTCGGTGCGGGCGCCTAAAAGTTTTTTACGCTAATTTGTTGTTCCGCCTGCGGGCGCCAAATTTGTTGTTCAACGCCGAATTTGTTGTTCAGCGCCGAAGGCACCCATGCCGCTAAATATTTTTACGCTAATTTATTGTTCTGTTAAATTTTGACTGTGAAAATAATTTTTCGGGAAACAAAGATTTCGCGGGGGAAATCTTAAATGAACCGTGCCTGCGGGCACGGGTTATGACTAGTATATATATATATATATAAAATTTAAGCTAAGGGCTGTTGTAGAAGACAGATTCGAATGCATTCATTGAAATCCCTGACCATACAATCATCCAATTTGCGTCCCCCTAATTTATCCTTAGTGTAAAGGACACTGTTGAAATCACCCCCAACAAGCCAGGGCCCCCTGTTCGCAGTCTGCGCATCCAACTTCAGTTTCTGCCATAAATCTTTCCTCTCCGCCATGGAATTCCGGGCATAAACCCCAGTAATTGTGCAAGAGAAACCCCCTTCATTGATGCATAGAGCAGTAATATGTTGCTCAGACTTGGAACACAAACTCGGTTTCCAGATGCAAGGATTAAATCCCATAATAATACGCCCCCCAGAAGCAAGATCAAAATTTTCAATTGATAGCCAATTTTTGGGTATCACAGAATTATTGTCATCAGTATGAGACTTTAGTTTAGTCTCCACTATAACAATGGCGGAAGGCCTTATTTGATTTAGACTATCACGTAGGTCGCGTCTGCGCACCTCATTATTCAGACCCCTGGCGTTCCAAATAAGCACAGTCATTGGGAAGGATGTTTCTGCACTACGGAGCTACCTTGCAACCGGCTGCTCCTTCTAGTGACCAGGGAGGGGGCTTCATTCTTCTTTCGATGTTGTTGGATCTCATCCGTCTGACAAAAATAGGCTCCCTCTTCCTCATCCCACTCCGGATTGTCAAGAGCAATATTATCGGGGAAAACATCAATTTCGTTGGACAGGCCGTCTGTTAGTATCGATGGCAGTTCCACTTCGGCTCCCTTTGCAGCAATGTCAGCTACTAAATGAACCCCGGGAACTGTTGCTTGTAACTCAGCTTCCTTCAAGCGATCTACAGCAATTACCGATCCCCCTATATGATCTCCCTCAACAACCAAATTGGCCGCAGCCTTCCCATGCACAGCATCTGGTGCATCCGCAGCCTTCCCATGCCTCTTCGGTTCATGAGCTAATGCTCCATCCGAAGTAGCAGCTGTAGTCTCTCCCGAATTTTGTATCTCCACCCCTTCGATTGGAGCTACCTTTTCACCTTCAAATGGGGGCCCAACTTCTTCTGGATTTTGAGTGCTATTAGTAAAACATACCTTATCATCTTTATCCTGGCTTGACTTTGTAGATAGCAGCTCCTTCTGTGCTTCTTGGATTGAAGGGAGCTGGGGAACTGCTGGGCATTGAGAATCAAAGTGTCCAAAACATACACAATGGTTACATCGGGGAGGCTCCCCCTCATACTTTGTCTCTATTGTGACTATTTTCCCATCATCCAACTCAACTCCTATAGTTTTGGGTAGGGGATTACTTGCCGAAACCTCTACTAAACATCGAGCATAAGAAATCCTCTCATTGTATGCTGTTGCCCTATCGAGACACAAGGGGCTACCCAACACCGAAGCTATTATATTTAGCGCCTCCAGATTCCACATGTATAGCGGTACACCATGCAATTGGACCCAGACAGGGACAGATGTTAGAATATCTCGATCATGACTCAAGTGAAGGCTCCATCGCTTTAGTACCACCAGTCTTCCATCAAATAACCAGGGACCACCCTGGAGAATCCGCTCACATTCTTCCGATGATTCAAACCTGAAATAGAAAAATCCATTGTCCTTGCTATATACTTGGACTCTCTTCTGTAGCTTCCATAATCTCTCCATCCACGCCACTATTTGACCGTAGTAAAGAACATCCCCAAGAACATACCCTACTAAAGTGTGTCTCCATTTTTCAGCCCCCCTTTCCACAACATCTGCCGGCATTCTTGCACAGATCGATCCGTCCTCCCTGATTTTTGGTGGAACAAGACTCATGGACATTGAAGCCTCATAAGTTCTCCTATTAGTGCAAACGTCCAACCACGATTGCTTAGCCACAGCGGTATCAATTCTAATAGGAATGTTTGGTCTTACTGGTATTTTATCAAGCACCTTCCGTGCCACCCCGCCAGCAAAAGAGTTTCCATGTCTTGCTTGTACTCTAGAAATATTCTGTCTGATGTCACCCCGTCCATTAATACGCTGAGGTTTTTGATCCCTATTATGAGTAAACCCTCTCCAACCTTTGCTATTGAGGACCCCACGTTGATCTGTAAATTGAACTCTCTTTTTTCTTTTCACCTCTATCCACTTCTCATTATCCTCAGCCACTGGAAATGAGTTATTAGGGATGGGATGATTGGGATCTTTACCTCCCTTCGAGATAGTACCAGATCCTCCAGCGCCTATATCTCCAGATCCGCCGTCAAGAATCCATTTTCGTTGAACTTCCCGCACGGTGCTATGGCCTGCTAGCCTATCCCCTCCCGCTGATACAGATCCATCCAATGTCCTGGCGATTCCTCGTGCACGATCGACAGGGTGGCTTCGAGAGTCCCCTCCAACTGACGAGCTGGCCGCCGTCGTATTGATGCTTCCATCGCGATCGCCGTCGACGTCCTGATGGCTTCGAATGTCCCCTCCACCTGAAGATCTGGCCGCCGATTTGTTGATTCCTCCATCGCGATCGCGATCGCCTGGGTCGCTTGGGAATTTCCCTCCGTTAATCGCGGACATAGCAAATTTATATATGTATAATCGCTCTGGGAATGCAAGGATTGCTGCTCAACTGGACCGCGTATTCTGTAATGCTGGTTGGATCAACATGCTGCCGGAATCTTATTTTATTTATCTTGACTCAAAAACTAGTGATCATGCTCAAATGGTGGTGTATCTTCACTCTCAGGTACTACCCGAACCAAAGCCGTTTAAATTCTTTAATTATTGGACAAAATGCCCAGGATTTAATGATGTTGTCAAGAGAAGTTGGTCTGGAGATATTTCTGGCACACCAATGTTTATTATTTCACATAAACTGAAGAGATTAAAGCACCATTTGAGATGCTGGGCGTCAGAGCATTCCCCTAGGCGCCTTATTGTTAGCCTTCGCAATGACCTGGCGAATATTAGAAGCAATCCCTCCCTTCATGCGGATGTCAACCTGCAGGCAAATGAGATGAAATTATTAAATGAGCTGGCTAGGGCGATGATGCTCGAGGAGGATATGCTACGCCAAAAAAGTCGCCAAAATTGGTTGTCCCTTGGGGATAGAAACACAAAGTTCTTCTACAATGCAATGAAATCTAGGCATTGTCACAACAACTTGGGCCATTTAGTTGATTCGTCTGGAATTCAAAATAAATCTTATGATGCTCTGAAGTCAGAAGCGCAGGAATTCTTTTCGAGTTTGTATAGTCAGAATTCTTACCGGAAGAATTTTCCGAGGATTGTCCCAAAGCGCTTACTGACTAGAGAAGCTGCGGCATGGCTTGATAGGAGGATTTCTGATGAAGAGATTAAAACTGCTGTTTTCCAAATAGGCCCAGATAAGGCGCCTGGTCCTGATGGTTTTAATGGGTATTTTTTCCAACAGAACTGGCACCTCGTCGGTAAAGAGTTAATTACTGCCATTAATTCCTTCTTTAGCTCTGGGCAATTGTTGCGCCAAATAAATCATACTTTTCTAACCCTTGTCCCTAAAAATTCCAACGCCTCAAATCTGGGAGACTACAGGCCAATTGCATGCTGTAATGTGCTTTATAAGATTGTCAGCAAAATTTTATGTAACAGGATTAAAGTTGTGATCCATGAGCTGATTTCTCCTAACCAGGCGGCGTTTCTAAAAGGTAGATTGCTTTCTGATTGCTGCCTTCTCGCCCATGAACAAATAAGGGACTTCAGCAATCCCATGGGGGGAAAGGCCTGTTTAAAACTTGATTTGCGGAAAGCTTTCGACAGCGTCAACAGGGATTTGATCTATTACCTCCTATACCAGATGGGGTTCTCTGATATTTTCATTGGATGGATTCGTGAGTGTATATCTTCTGCAACTTTTTCAGTAATGGTAAATGGTACTCCGGTGGGTCATTTTGGTGGAAACAGAGGCATTCGTCAAGGTGATCCCCTTTCTCCGTATTTGTTCGTTATTATTATGGAGGTTTTTTCCATACTCATTGAAAAAGCAATTAATAGGCGCACTATTGAGCCTATGAGGCGATCTGGTAGCATTTCACATCTATTATTTGCCGATGATTTGCTTGTGTTTTGCCGTGCAAACAAGAGAACATTTACTGGCATTCTAAATCTCCTAAATGAATTTTCTGATTATACGGGCCTTCATGTAAACTGGGAAAAAAGCGCCGCTATCTTTAGCAAGGGAGTAAAGGCAAAAAGTGAGCTCGCTAATTTTCTGGGCATTAGACTAGCTACTACTATTACAACATACCTGGGATTACCTCTCTCCTCAAAATATCCAAAATCTCCAATGTTTGGCAGATTAGTTGATAAGTGCAAGAAGCGATTAATAGGCTGGTCTTCTACTGCATTATCTATAGCGGGACGAATTGAGCTGGTAAGGTCTGTCATTTATGGCATTGTTGCATTTTGGATGCAAGCATTTCATGTTCCTCGCACTATTTTGCGCACTATTACATCGGCTTGTAGGAGATTTATTTGGGGTAATTCTAAAGCTTGGTCCTGGAAAGATATGTGCACACCAAAATCTGAAGGAGGAATTGGCATCAGATTGTTGGAGGATTTAAATGTGGCGGCTGGTATTAGACTTACCTGGAGATATCTCACCTCAGGAGGCCTATGGGCGGCAAATATGAGGAAAAGATATGGTGGATGCGGTGGGTTTTATGCAGCGAAGGGGCTGGTTACTCAATCTGGTACCTGGAAGCATATGTTAAATTGTAGAAATTTCTCTCAAAAGCTTATAAGATTGAAGGTAAGGGACGGCAAATCCACTCTTTTTTGGCAGGATAACTGGCTAGATTGTGGACCTCTTAAATACATATATGAAGTGCCTGAGCATGCCTCTATGAAGAAAGTAAGTGATTATTGGGATTCTGAAAACTGGATAGATGATCCAGCCATCACAGAAATCCGGCCTATCCTCAACAAGATCAAATTACATGTTGGCGCTGACCGGTGGGAGTGGGCACCAGGAAAGGATTTTCTTTTTAAACAAGCTTGGGAAGGGGTTAGACGTAGAGGTACTACATTCCCTTTTCATAAATTAATTTGGTTTCCTAATCACATTCCAAAGATGTCCCTTACTCTGCTTAGAGCTTTTAAGGATAAACTGCTAACCAGATCAAAGATGAGTAGATGGGGGCTTGATTCACCGATACATTGCAGCCTGTGTGATGGCAATTTTGAAGAAACCGTGGAACACCTATTTTTTGACTGCTCTTACTCTAGTTACATTCTCCGCCGTGCACTACTTATGCTTGATATTAATTCCCATCTTCCGCCTAGCCTTGTGGAGTTTGGCAGATATTTCCTTGCGCAATATGGGGGTAAATCCGCCCTAAGTATTCTTCGCAAATCCGTTCTCTCAGCTACTGTTTATCATATCTGGCGAGAAAGGAACCGGAGAATTTTTGAAAGTGAACATCGCTGTAAGACAATTCTATTTGAGGGGATTGTAGCGGATATCAGGGTTGCGCTAAGGGACCTAGAGCCCTCTGGGGAATATGAAGCTAAAGTGTTCGAAAACTGGATCTTCAGAGACAATGGGTAGAGGACCATGTGGGGTTTTGGACATGTATTGATAATTCCGGTCTTGTACGGGTTTTGTATGCTGTCTGGTGTAGATTTTGATGGGTTGAGGGATCATTTGTAGAGAGTGACGACGCTTGTGTCCTCTCCTCTCTCTCTTGAGACCAATTCCTATTAATCTCTATAATGTAATTACTCTGTACATTACATCACTCAATAAAATTTTCGCTTACCTTTCAAAAAAAAAAAAATTTAAGCTAAGGGATATTTAAGATAAAAATAGAAAGTAAAATTGAATTAGGCTTGGAATAAAATACCTCCAAAATAAAATTTTCAAAATTTGCATTCTCAACAGATGAGTTATTTAACCGCATATTCTGATCCAAGATCAAAACTTGTGCAGAGTATCATAATACAGATCGTCTCAATAAGGCTCCAATAATTTCTTCTCGAACCCCCTTGGTATGACGTGCAAGATTTATTGGAAGTCCCCACAAAGAGCAACAGTAATACCACCAAACCCTCTGTTGTTATCCCAAATATCTTTTAACGATCGATCCACTGCCTCAACACAGTGCCGATGTTACATATGTACTTCATCCCATATTGTAAGTTTTGCTTTACTGAATAATTGTGCTTGCTTGGATTGCTTGCTAAAATTACAAATTGAATTATCTTGCACATCTAACGAGATACGAAATGTTGAATGTGCTGTCCGGCCTCCACTAAGTAGCAATGATGCAATACCGGATGACGCAATGGTGATAACTATATTTTCAAGACTACGCAACATTGTTTCTTTTACATTGTACAAAAAAGTATTACCAATTCCAGCATCTCCGCTCAAGAAGAATGTAGCACCTTTATTTTAAATACGGAAGAAGTAATTGATGAATAAGCATTGTGATGTGCATCATTGCGGCAATCAATATCTTTTTGTGCATCCATTTGTTCCACTTTATTTAAAAGTTCTTGATGTTCATGCAACAATCTATTACCAACAATTGCATTCCAATCCCCAGCTTGAAGTGGCATTGGTGGAAAGTCAGATAGACACTTACTGTACTCCTCAAGCAATTCATTGATAAGGAATAATCCATAATCTTCAAGTTGGTATTGAGTTGGGGTAGAAATTGCAAATAAAGTATGTATTTTATGTGGAAGATCAACGCAAATGTGCATTGAAAATTCATTCCATAATATAAGGGGGTCGATCGGTAAACATTCGATTAGAATAATACAAAACAGTTTTCATAATTGATATCCTGTTTTCATAATTGAAGGCTCGAAAAGACATTCTTTCCACTTAGAATTATCTTTAAGAAGACCTCTTGCAATACATGTTGCTTTGAATGTAGGGTACTCTATAGTATTGAAGTGCGTAAATTTTCCCATGATGTTGGCCCTTTAACAACTGTTAGAAGCAACTGTAGATAAAATCTCTAACCAGAATTAGGGATGTAAAAAACATTCTGCCAATTGCACATCCCGATTGTCATGGAGTCCAGACATTTGTTGACGAATTCCACACAAATTTTTGAGGAAATTCTTGATATGTGATATCATGTTCAGACTCATGTAAAGCACAACATGTAAAAATGCAGTCAAAGTTGTCTTCTCATTTTTAGCCCTAGACCTTATTGCATCTGTATCTTCATCTAGATTAAAAATAACATGGTGTTGCCCTGGTAAATGAAGTATCAATCTTTGAACTGACGGAATCTCTTGATGTAAAGGATGCTCAAATATTTGCCAAGCTGCTTCAGGTGGTCCAATATGTCTTGCATCAATGTATTGTTGGATCACATTTACTGCGTCCAACACCATTATGGTCCGATCATGACCTTTATAAATATACTTATGAATGTACTTGACACATCTTACCCCAGCACAAAGTTTAATATTAATATAGCAGTTAAAGCGTCTTGAGAGATACATGTTGTACAAAACAACATCTCGGTTATCAACCTGATGCCTCCTTACATTATATAGATGTTCATTATTACGATGACAATATATAGGATATCCATCACGATCCATGGTTGTTGCATCTGCATAATTTTGAGGGTATTTCTTAGTACATTTACCATTTTCCATACATGAAGCATTTGGATTTCGAGCACCACATGGTCCATATACCATATATTTTGACACAGTTTCGAATAATGCAGGATCTTGAGTAGGATCAGAAAATTCAGCACAAACAATGCTATCCACTTGATCACATGTATGAATCTTATCTGGACCACGAAGAAAGAAAAGAGCATGAATATGTGGAAGACCTTGTTTCTGAAATTCAATTGTAAACACGTGCTACTTTCTTTCCAAATATATTATTAACATCAATCTCCTTCATCAAAGCCTTTCTTTTTATCTTAAAAACACGTGCAACTAAATCTGGGCATTCGGTACCCTTTTGATTGGGTAGTATACCCGAAGTAATTTCTGGCTACTTTGGATTTGCAGTCATGGTAAGAAAAATATCCGTGTGCTGGTTATAACATGTGATAGCTATTGAGTCTTGAAAGATTTCAAACATGTGACGTGCACTGCCAGTGAAAGATGATGGAAGTATCATTCGCTTTCCAATTTGGTCACATCTGACATATGCATCGATATCTGCAAGACCTTAATATAGCTCTGAGCGGAGTTTTCGTTGATTAAGTTTGATGAATGTCAGACTATTTTGCTCAGTTGCTACCCAAGCATCAACTATGAACTCTTGGAATAATTTTTCGGCTCCCAAAATTGAAGAATACCCCTTATATCTGTCAAACAGACAGTAGCTATAAAACTCACATAAGGTAAGGCGTCTACTTGAGGATTGGTTTTGAACTGGATCCCACAACTTCAACTTAGGTTCCCATCCAAGCTGACCATGAGGAAATAATAAGACATAGTGTTATGGTAAGTTTACATGATGAGCCTCATTGATTTGCATTAATTGATTATTTCCTCTAGATGTAAAACAATATCTCGCATCCCAGAAGGATGATAGCCATTTCAAGGTAAAATAACTGCAATTTCATCTACGGTTTGGAGGTTATAACAGTGACGATCCTTTTTTGAATTGTAATGTAGATATACAGGAAGATCATGACTACATAAATCTGCTTGAGCTAAAACAGAATAAGCCTGACAATATAGTTGGATGAATGGGTTTATGTACGATAGACAATTTTGAATAATTTGTAAGACATCCTTTCTCAAATGTGGATTTCTATTACTTCGTAACTCTATAGTAGAATCCGTATCATATATGTAAAGTTGACAATAACTTGCTATTTGATCCAGTTGTGGCAGAAGTGATCCTGTTCGATGGCGTAATTCTCCATGAATAGTAAATATTGTCAGGCCTCTGCCAGTAATCAATCTTTGATCCAGTGTCACACCAAGGCTGGTAAATGCATTAGATGCATTATACTCTCGAGTATACTTTCGAAATGATTTTGATTGCTCACTGTCACCATTATATAGTTCTTGAAGTGCTGGAGGGGGTTCATTAAGTTTCTCCAGTTTTACTTTTCCTTGCAAACAACATGTTCCAAGAAGATGTGTTGTCAAAGTTGACTTCGACAACTGTTCATCCAACCAGTGTAAGGCTGAACAATGAGGGCATGGAATGTTCATTAGACCAAGATAATGTCGACTATAATCAACATGTGTTGGTGGACCAGCTCTATGATGAGTTGACCTACATACTAACATCGAAGCTGAGCCATCATCTTCTTGTTCAGCTTGAGAAGTTGCGAATGGAGGTGTTATTAGAGGTATACTGATCGGAGTCATATATCGAGATATGTTTTGTTGTTCTTGTTCTTGTTCTCTCCTTTGACATTGAGCTAAACACATATCCAAAATAAAACCAACATTAAATAAAATTACATTACATTAAAGTAGATTAGATTAGATTGTATAGATAATAACCTGACAGATAGTTCAGCATCTTGAGCAGATATCGTATCGTTGTGCGAGGCTAAGACCTTATCTTCATGTTCAACAAGCGAAGTTGTTATTGCATATGTGCTTTGAGGTATAATAAGTATACTATTAGGAGTCATATATCGAAATATATTTCCTTATTTTTGTTCTCGATCTCTCCTTTTGCGTTGAGCTAAAGACCTATCCAAATTAAACCCAAAACATAATATAATTCAAATACATGAGAGTAGAATAAATTTTATGTACAGTTAGGTGGATAATAGCCTAACAGATGGTCCAGGTACTTGTCCAGAAATCATATCGTTACGCAAGGCTGGGACATCATCTTCTTGTTCAACCAGAGAAGTAGTCAAGGCTGGTGTTATTTAAGGTATATCATGGACACTGTCAGAAGTCAGAACGTGAGATATGTTTCGTTGTTCTTGTTCATGTTCTCGATCTCTCCTTTTGCGTTGAGCTAAAGCCCTATCCAAATTAAACCCAAAACTAAATACAATTAAAATACATGAGAGTAGAATAGATTTTATGTATAGATAATAACCTAACAGATGGTCGAGGTACTTGTCCAGAAATCATATCGTTACGCAAGGCTGAGACAACATCTTCTTGTTCAACCAGAGAAATTGTCATTACTGGTGTTATTTGAGGTATATCAACGACACTGTCAGAAGTCAGAGCATGAGATATGTTTCGTTGTTCATGTTCACATTCTCGATCTCTCCTTTTGCATTGAGCTAAAACCCTATCCAAATTACACCCAAAAATAAATACAATAAAAACATGAGAGTGGAATAGATTTTATGTATAGTCAGGTGGATAATAACCTGACAGATGGGCCAGGTACTTGTCCAGAAATCATATCGTTACGCGAGGGTGAGACAACATCTTCTTATTCAACCGGAGAAGTTGTCAAGGCTGGTTTTATTTGAGGTATATCAAGGACACTGTCAGAAGTCAGAGCATGAGATATGTTTCGGTGTTCTTCTTCACGTTCTCGATCTCTCTTTCTGCGTTGAGCTAAAGACATATTCAAATTAAACCCAAACTAATTACAATTAAAATACAGTAGAGTATATTAGACTTTTGGCACAGTCAAGTGGATAATAACCTGGCAGATGGTTCAGCATCATGTTCAAAAATTGTATCATTATGATTCCTTTTATGTTGCCATTATCGCAAGGGTGAAATTAGATGAACACTTGATAGTGAAGAACTAATCATAGGCTCATTAAGAGTGTTATGTTGTTCTTGTCCTTTCCGTGAGGCTGATATGTCACTATCAACAGATGCCTAAATTGAGTGTATAGTATGAGCTTGATTAATGATAGTAAATCAAACATGTAATGCAACGTATACTAACAAATTCCATACCGTTCGCATGTTGGTGTGAAGCAAATGTGAATGATAAAACCTTTAGGCTGGTCAAAGAATGACAATGTACAACTGAATCATTTAAACTTAGTGTTAAAATATTATTACATTCCAAATGGTAATCAATAATGGTAAACAAATATAAATGCAAGACAACCTTTGCAAAAACCATTTTAAATAATTAAATACAAAAATTACTCCAAGTACGTACATGATCTTCTAACTCGTTTAGTAACTATGATATTACTGGTGACTATATAAGTGGTTGGTGTTATCCATATGGTAACCAAAAATTCTGTTGTAACATTGATATGACATCCTCATTATTAAGTTTTAACATTAATTCATGATTATGAAGAACCAAGTTCTATTGTAACATTGATATAACATCAAAATTCTGATTCATGATACAACATAATATCCTAATTATTATACTATATCAGAATAATTCGTGATACAAACAGTTGTAGTAAATGGACATCCAAATTCACTATGCTTGCCTTCCACCCAAATTCAAGCATGCCCACTTGGCTGTCTT
The DNA here is from genome assembly GCA_030789695.1 of Scilla litardierei. NCBI lineage: Eukaryota > Viridiplantae > Streptophyta > Magnoliopsida > Asparagales > Asparagaceae > Scilla > Scilla litardierei. The sequence continues at coordinate 267,918,163 of CM061142.1, read as the reverse complement.
CTATTTCCATAGCCAAATGTTTTCCGGCACATCCAAGCTTCCTTACTCTCTCTCAGTCATAGTTTAGCCAAATGTCATGCACCATTCTTCATTCTAAAACAATATATCTTTCATGTGAACCTTTTTTCTCCATCCAAAATTTAAAAAATAATCTTTTGTCACCATATAAAGCGTGTTGGATACCCTTAATGCATTCTGAATTTTGCTCATATCAGTTTTTAAGTTAATTTTTTTGATTTAACATTATCAGTGTTCATATCAGTTTTAATAGTTTTTATGTTAAATTTTTTTTCGTTTGTTATCAGTTCATATCAGATTCAAAGAACTGAAGAAATGTGAGCATGAAAGTCCTTTTTTGTGTCATAAACACCCATCAAAAAACCAAACACTGACTAAATTTTTCTCACTTTCAACAAATCCCTTTAAAACAAATCACTATCAGTTCATATCATAGATTACCAGGATGAATTTAAACACAGCTTACATGTCTTTCTATCTCTATTTTCGTGGCACAAACTGCAAACTGAAATGCAATATCACTTTCAGCTAAACATAAATTTGTGTTTAACATATAGCTTTAACATGTAGACAGCTTTCACATTAACATATAGCATGCTCTCTAACTTATTTTGAATATATAAAACTGTTTTATATTCAAACTGAATATAAATTAGTTCCCACTTAAATATCAGTTCCCATACGAATATCAGTTCCCATTTGAATATGTTCATAAAACTGAATTTAATAGTAGTTCAAATGATTCAGTTGAATATCAGTTCATAAAATTCAAATTGGAATATATTCAGAATTAGCTAATTGTTATATCAGTTTGAGTTTTATATTAGCTTATTCAGTTTTATACCAGTTAAATGATTCAGTTGAATATCAGTTCATAAAACTCAAATGGGAAAATAATATCAGTTTTATATTCCGTTTTATATTCAAATGGGAACATATTCTAATTTGGCAGTAACTGATATTCAATGAAGAACTACAATGATCCAGCATATTGATCACTCCATATTTTACACTTTTTTCCCGCATGTTTGCATGCCATTTAGATCGCTCAAATCATGTTTTTCACGATATATCGACGATATTGCGATGCTGTTCATGATTTGTTGTTTTTGTCGTATTTCAGGAGATTTGGAGCGATTTGGAGTGATTCCGAGATACACCTACTCCAGAGTGTCACCGACGACCTCCCCGAGGGGTATTTTGCCAATGGAGAGGAGCGGAAGAAGAAAGAACGTCGTAGGAGCGACGAGGAGGCAAAAACAAGCTGAATGGGCATTTTTGGTGTCTCACTCGGCCGAGTGAAGGAGTCACTCGGCCGACCGACGAGACCCCGCTCGGCCGGCCAGAACGGATACACTTCATGTGTGCACTCGGCCGAGCATCGGAAGCCACATCGGTCGAGTGACGAGACCCCGTCCGCCCGAGTGGCACTCAGACGACGCCCATCCAAAAGAGCCAACTTACTGTTTTTCGTCTGCCTGAGCTTCAGAAGACCCACTCGGCCGAGTGGAAATTACCGACCGCCCGAGTGAATAGAAGCCATCGGCCGAGTGACGACAACTCACTCGGCCGAGCGACCCCCGAAGTGAAGACCCCCGAAGACCCAGACTTACTGGAATTTCTCAGGGTTTCTTACTCGACCGAGCGACTTTTGTCACTCGGCCGAGTGAGCCGCGCTGCCTGTAGCGTAAATTGCGATTTTCAGGCTGCGCAGGGGCATTTTTGTCACAGTTTTTTGGATGATTTTGGGGGGTATTTAACCCCAGTTTTTGACCTAGGTTGGAGAGCTTTTTTCCTTTACTTTTTGCAGCTTTTGAGATTAAAATTTTAGCTTTTGATTCTTTTGATTGGAGAGGAGAGGAAAGTTTATTTTTGTTGGATTCTTGAAGAACTCTATTGGTTTGTCTCCCTCTCCATTAAAAATCTTATTTTTATTGCTTATTTGAATACTGTGATGAATTCTCTTGTTATTTCAATTGATTATTTTTGTGTTTGTGATATGAATTGTGAGTAGTCCATACGTCTTGGGGCGTGGGGATGAACCCTACGAGCCCAATTTCTGATTTGTGATGATTTGGTAGAAATATTGCTAGAATTGCTATTAGGGTTAGTTTGGGATCGATTTACTACGGATAGCTAGGTGTTCATATCAATTGGGATTTGCAAGAGATTGGATCCCAATTCGATAGGAAACCCTAGAAATCCGAATTGGGTTGAAATTGAGTTTCCGTAGTATCGGTTTGCAAGAGATTGGACCGATACTAGGGTTCTCGGTTGCAATTCCATGCCGATACCCGTTTGCAAGAGATTGGATGGGTAGGAACTATCCCAACCTAGGTCGCGGCCCGAGTTTGCACGAGAATGGGCTCGGGGCGCGATTGAACGATGATGTTGATCCTAATGCTAGCTTGCATAGGCTAGGGTTTGCAAGAGATTGGACCCAAACCTAGGTTATCTATAGACCGGCAACAGCGCGAGAGCGTGGGCTAGGTTTTACATTCAGTTGCAACTAGTTCATCCGAAATTCTACCCTAGCAATTATGATACCAATAAATCACATTGACGAGATACGGTGAGTAGCGGGGATTCCCCATTCCCTAGGCGTCTTTACTTGATTTTATATCTCCATACTTTGTCCGACGATTGTGACAGGATCGCCAAAAGGCAAATTCCCCTTTTTCTGTTCATATAGCCAGGTTGTTCGGAGAAGGCACCATCATTCATCCTCCCTGTGTTCGATACCCGCTCGCCGCTACACCGTGCGCTTGCGGTAAAACTACACAGTCGCTCTTTTTGGGTGTACGCCCGGAGTCGATCAAGTTTTTGGCGCCGTTGCCGGGGAGGCGATAGTGTTTGATCTTATCACCCTAGCTATTTCCTCTTTTTGTTTTATTTCTTTATTTTTTTTAATTTAACCCTTCCATTGTGCTAATCATTTCTTTGAATCTCTGTTTTCCCATTGCATGTACACGAGATCAACGGCGGACCCTGATGCTATATTATTTGATCCCGAGATCGAACGTACTTTGCGGAGAATTAGAGCGGAGAGGAGACAAGATCCGGAAGGGCGGTTTATGACCAACCCGGAAACTGCGGAACAATTGGCGGCAAGGATGGCGAGGATCATTTCCATTCGCGATAGGCTTCGGCCTAAGACCTCTTCTACGACCTCATCCATTGCCGTACCGGAGTTGGTGGCCGACAAGAATTTTGAGCTGAAGACCGGACTAGTGGTTCTGATGCAGCAGGATCCATTTCATGGGAACGCCCATGAAAATCCTCACTACCATATCCAGCTATTTTTGTCGAAGTGCGCCACATTTCAGATGCCGGGCGTCACCTTAGATGCCATCAGACTGCGCCTCTTCCCATTCACATTAAAGGACAAAGCTCTTTATTGGTTGAGGACGCAAGCTGATGGAGTCTTTACCTCATGGGACGAGTTGGCGAGTGTGTTCATTGACAAGTTCTATCCGCCCTCCAAGACGGTAAAGATTAGGAGTGCTCTTATGTCCTTCAAGCAAGGACCTCAAGAGACACTCTATGAGGCTTGGGAGCGTTTCAAAGATCTGCAACATCAATGCCCCCACCATAGCATCGAAGATTGGGAGCTAGTCCATAGCTTCTACAATGGTCTCCAACCGGGGACCAAGCAGATTATTGATGTCGTGGCAAATGGGGCGATCCTATCGAAGACTCCCGATGAAGCTACGTCCCTAATTGAGGAGATGACCTCGAACAATCAACAATGGGGCGACGAGCGAGGACACTCTTCGTCCTCCTTGAAGCCATCTAGCATTTATGAGGCAAAGGCCGTAGCGGAGCTGACAAACAAGTTCGATTCTCTCCACAAGGTAGTGGAGAGACTGGAGAAGTATATCACGGAGCCCCAAAGAACCCCTTCCACATCCGCACCAACGAATCAAATGTGTGATTGGCAAGACCAATCTCAAGCTATGTATTTGGGAGGAGAACAAGGAGAGGGATCCTTAGAGCAAGTACAATACGTCGCGGGGACCAAGGATATTGGGCCAATCCGGCCACTAGAAACCATCCCGGTTTCTCCTATGCAAACAATGATGGAGCGTTGAACCCACCGCAACAACTACCTCAACAAGCTCGACCGCCACCACAACAACAACATTATCCACCGAGGGGGCCTCCGCAACATAATTTCCCACCAAAGCAACAAGTTGGACCCTATAGGCCGCCCGGATACAATCAAGGGTGGAGAAATCCAAACCCCCCACAAGCTCATCAACGATCCGAATTTGAAGCTAAGGTGGAGGAGTTTATGGTCGAGCAAAAGAAAATCAATGCTTCCTTGAAGGTGGGCCAAGACTCTCTTACAATCGTTGTAGCCCAAATCTAGGAGCAATTGGCGTTGCTCAATCGAAATACTCAACAATTGCCGGCTCAACCCGAGCAAAACCCACGGGGCGCCACCGGCCACATCAATGCCGTGGTCGCAGTTACAACTAGAGGTAGGAAGGATACCACTCCCGTCATGATTCCAACCGAGGAGCCCGTGGTGGAGAGAGTAGAGCCAAGTGAACCTATCATTGAAGTTGAGCCGGAGAAAGAGCCGCAAGAAAAAGAAAAGTCTATAGCGGAGCAATTGCTTGAAGAGAGGTGTTTTATGCCACCGGTCCCATTCCCTCAGAGGCTCGCTAGAGCGAAGATGGAGAAGCGACTAGCGAAGTTTCTCGAATATTTGAGAGGGGTAAGCCTCAATATTCCCTTTCTTGATGCTATCGTTGAGATCCCGACATACACAAAATTTTTAAAGGATTTGATTTCGGGGAGAAAGAGGAAGGAGAAAATAATGCTAGCTGAGGAGGGGACTTGGTTCACCAAGAGAGAGAAGGAGCCCGCTAAGTTCAAAGACCCGGGGAGTTTTCGAATTCCTTGCACCTTAGGCGGCGTCCCCCTTCAAAAGGCATTAGTGGACTTAGGGGCTAGTGTTAGCCTCATGCCTCTCTCTATGTTCCAAAGGCTAAACACCGGCACAGAATTGAAGCCTACCGACATGCGGATACAACTAGCCGATGGTCGGATCACAAGGCCGGTAGGGATTGCAGAGGATATCCCGTTACAAGTCCCGGGGGGCATATGTTTACCGTGCGACTTCGTGATCATGGATGTCAAGGAGGAGGGAGATACATCATTAATACTTGGACGCCCGTTCCTCGCCACCGCCGGTGTCATCGTCGACGTACGAGAAGGAACCCTAACATTGAATGTCGGCAACATCGAGGTGGAGCTTCATATTCCCAAGGCAATGAAACACATGCCACCATGAGGAGCTGGACTATATGGACCTCCTTGACGAGGTTATTGAGGAAGCGACCCCCCATTCCATTGGCGCTCTATTCAATGAAGATTTTGAGGAAGGCCCGAATTTGGGCCAAGAAGAGAAGATAAAATGATTCCCCCGACTTCTCCGCTGAAATTGATGAAGGCGACGCTGATGTCGCAAGGATTCGAGAGCTTTGCAAGCTCTCAAAATTGAAGTCTCCGAAGAAAGCTCCGGCGATACGGAAATCGGTGCCACCGGTGAAGCCGAGGACCGGAGCAAGCGCTAGCTTGGGGGAGCCACCCCCCAACACTACCCGATACGAGAGATCACCGAGGGAGAACACGCCGCCGCAACTTCTGAATCCAAGCGTTCTCCCCGGAAAATTTGACGGGTGCATCTCATATGCACCCAATATCCCGCATGAATTGAAAATCAAAGGGGGTCGAGCTCACGACCTTAAACGAGCGCTTGTCGGGAGGCAACCCGACGGTTATCGCTTTATTTTTACATTTTCTTTATTTTTGTTTTAGAATTTATTAGTGTTTTGAGTCGTTCGCCCAAAATTTTCGTGATAACGGGTCCTATTTTTCTTTAACAGGAGAGGAGAACGAGGTACCTACCATTAGGAGGATGAACAAGGCAACGAGGAGCGCTCCAAGAAGGCGCTCGATGCTTAGGAGGAAGATGAAATCGACTGGAGGAAGAAAAACAGAGTTTAGAGCCCAAATGAAGCCAAACAGCAGAAAACAGGGTTCACTCGGTCGAGTATACTAGTCACTCGGCCGAGTACATAAGTTCGTCCGCCCGAGCGGCTCTCGAACGAGGGAAGTCTGATGTACCCAACTCTCTGTTTCTTTTCTTGATTTCAGTACAATTGCCAGTCGGCCGAGTATATATATTCACTCGGTCGAGTAAAACTGATACGCTCCTAGGGCGAGTCTTGCCGAGTAGCTTGAGCCACTCGGCCGAATGGACTTATTCCACTCGGCCGAGGATGGCAAGGCCACTCGGCCGAGTCATGAGCGGGGAGGAATTTTTCAAAAATTTTCCGTTGAGTTCACTCGGCCGAGCGACTTAGTCACTCGGCCGAGTCGTAACATTCCCTATTTAAGCACGGTGGGCTCTGGCGCGAAATACGAAGCGTCGTTTCTCTCCAGCACCCGAGCCCGAGCCGCGATTCCCCAGCGTTGTGATCTCCCACCCTCGCTCGCCCGACCACGCGCCGGCGCTCGGCCACCCATCTCTGGCCGAACGCCGCCGCCCCTCGCCCTAGTCGCCGCCGGCGGTCACCTCGCCGGCCGAGCTCCGGTAACCCGATTTTTCGCCTATTTCTCCTCTTTTGCGTATTTTTCGATGATCCATGTGTCTAACGAACCCCAAACCCAAATTAAATTCAATTTCTATCTATTCTACCCCTAACCCCCCATACGTTTTGAACATTACACGCTAATCTCTTCGTTTTATGCGCAGGTAAATTTGGGGAGCTTAGGGGAGCCCAGGGGAGCTTCTGGGGATCGTTTTGGGCTACGTGGAGGTGTCGTCTCCGCACGCTTCCATAGCTTTGCTCTCGCGGCGTGTCGCGGTATACTCTTTCCTTTATTTTACGCACGCCGCATTTTTCACGTCTTTGGTGAGCACCCGGGGGCCATATGCCGCCCCGGACACGGCCGAGGTCGAGGAGAGCTTCCGCCAAGCGGAAGCGGTCGGATGATGCCAGCCCCTCCCACGAGGTGGATGACTCTCCTCCGCCTACTCCACCACACATCGTTCACCCAGCACAGCCTGCAGGCCCCGCACACCCCGCACAGCCTGCAGAGCCCGCACAGCCCATTCACCCCGCACAGCCACTCCCTGCCGTCCCACAGCCACCACCACCGGCTCCGCTTATCGGGCCGCTGGGAATTACGTTCCGGGACGACGCACACCACGTCGTCTTCGAGCGCATTTCCCAGCGCTCGATCATACCCTCCAGGTTCGCACACCTTGCAGACCTAGGACGCCTGGGGGTACTCGAGGGGATGCTCACGTTGTATGACAACGTGGGCTAGCGAGATTTCTTCCAGGTGTCGGCGGACACGTTTCTCCGTCCGACACTTGAGGTCCTTAGTTCTATCGCCCGGACCGACGAGGGATGCTCGTTTAGGTTCATGGACCGGGAGTGCCAGGTCACTCTCGGTATGACGAGAGCATTCTTTTCGTGGCCCGATGTCCCCGGGGCCGACCGTGGTTACGCCCCCACTCACATTCCCCCACCTTCGTTCGATTCCGGCGCCTTCTGGGCCCGGATCACGGGTCTACCTGTCGCCTTTGACCCTAGTAGGGCCAAGGCCTCGGCCATCGTCCATCCCTGCCTCCGCATAGCTCAGCGCCTTATGGAGACTACCTTTTTGGCGAGGTATGAGCCTGGGATGATGTCCACGACAGAGCTTTATATGCTCTATGCGATGACGCGTCCCAGAGTTCTAGCTAGGGACAGTGACGAGTTGGTCCCCGCCGTCGTGATTGATAGCACGAGCTGGTTTTTGGACCGCATCATTGTATCGGTGGGCGCTCGCTCACCGATATGCTACGACGGTCTGATCACGCTGCTCACCTTGATGACCGGTGAGGACCTACCGGCCGATTTGCGTCGTTCTCCGGGCCCAACTTCACTGTCCATAGACGTCATGGCCCGGTTGAAGATGCTTCGTCCGCACGGTGAGCGACACTGGGTCTGGTTGCATGGTCCCTACGGTGCTGATTACATGATTCTTCTGAGCCCAGCTCACACACAGATAGCACCAGGACAGGTGGACTGGCTTCCGGCGATGGATCTCCTGATCCCCACCGCCTACGTTCTCGAGGCCGAGGAGGCCGAGCAGGCCCACGCTGCACCCGCTGACCCCGCTCCACCTACTGACCCCGCTCCACCTGCTGACCCCGTGGCCCCTCAGCCTGTCCCTACACTTTCTGTTGCTCCTGACACTTCTGTCCCCACTTCTGCCAGTGTCAGGAGCACACTTGCTGAGCCCACCACCACCACAGCCGCCACCACCGCCACCACCACCCCTGCCACTACCACCACTTCCACCCCTGCTGGCCCTCTGTCCGTTGAGCCCCTTTGTTCTGCACTTCCCGAGCGCCCACCAACCTTCGTTGAGAGTGGAGAGCCCTCTTTTGCTGCGGTCGTGGAGACCATGGCTAGCATGATCTCCGCTGGGATTTCGCCTTTCGGACCACACACTTCCTCCCCAGCGGTAGTCACTTCTGTCCCCACCGCAGCCGTACTTTCTGAGAGTGTGGTGACGTCTGTCTTCACTTCTGTGTCACCGACCTCTCTGGCTGCCTCGTCGCCATTTCTATACTACACTTCCGCTGCTGTTGCTTCCACTTCACGCCAGCCTGCGTCCCAGCCTCGCCCTAAGGCTAGGCCCACACTAGTGAGCACAGCACCCTACCTCCACATGCCTGCTGAGCCCATCACCTACGCCACCCGAGTACGCCAGCCTCGTCCTGCACAGCACAGACAGGTGCGTCCCTCTGCACCACCTCCACCCGACACTGTACTTCTGAGCATTCGTGCTCTCGAGGGGCAGTGAGTGCCCTCAGAGGCGACCTTAGGACCATGTATGCCACCGTCACCACCATGGCCAGCCGTTTCGACCTTCTCCCGGGCATTCACTATTGCCTCACGCAGATTCTCGACCGGCTCCCTCGCGTACCGACCGTACCCACACCCATCCAGCAGGTACCCACCCCCACCCCTACCCACACCCAGCCTGCTTCCGTACCCACACCCACACCCACTCAGCAGTCTGTTCCCCAGCCACCACCACCTCCGCCTCAGGACGGAGACGGCGCAGCCCCACCCTCTTAGGCACCCTTGATGCCATCGTTCTTTTTTGCCGTCGTGCTGCCCGTCTCTGCTGTGTCCTGATGATTTTTGCCCACCCCACCTCCCCTCACTGTTTTTGGGTACACATTTAGTTCCTATCTTTATATATCTTTTTTGGGAGAGAGGGAGAGTTTTTGGTGTCACACCTTTATATCTATTTCACTCCTCTATCTGCATGCATCATGTCCGCATCATATTTTTCATTTCGTTATTTTCTATTTTATTTTATTTTCTTTTTCATCATGCATGCATCCTCACATTCCCCTCACATTACGCGTCTCTCGGTGTGCCACACTTCGCACATTGAGGACACTGTGCACTTTAGCTTGGGGGAGTGAGTTCTCACGTTCTTTTCGATTTACCACCTTTATTTTTGGTTTTTTCACGCCATTTTCCGCATTTGCACTCACTTTCATCACCTTTTTCTTTTTCTTTACCATGCATCACGTTTTTCTTATTTTCTTTGTGTGTTGCATTGTAATTAGTTTCATTTTTCCTCTATCTTTATTTCTTTTTCATCTCATGCTAGAGATGACTTTTCTGTGATGATGATTACGTGGCGTTAGCTTTCTCTATATATGCATGCTATATTTGTCATGTCTTAGATTTTATTTCTGATATCGTATGCTGTGATTTGCCTCGCATTTAGAGATAGTAACCCACACTTTTTCAGCATGAAAATGGGTGAAATTTTATTATTAGCTGAGTCTGAATATTCATATGTATGCTATCGCAGAAAACACACCAAGATTCACGCATTGAATGCTTATATCTGGAGTACCGTTTTCTTTTCCTATATCACTTCTATATGCATGATTTGTACATTTCACTTCAGGATGACTGAATGATGTTAGCTATGATAAATCTGGATTAGTCCAGCTTTTTTGTGATCGAAACTGAGTAGATTAGATTACCCTGCTGAAGTTGTCGTGCACATCTTATAGAGTGAACTGAGAGACATATTTATTTCTTTCTCCACATATCTTGAACATCAATTCTCTATTTTAAAATTATTGGTGAATCTCCCCTTAGCGATTCTAATATATGGCATTTCCCCCGCTATTAATTCCTAGCTCCAAATTTCCCAAAGAAAGAAAAAGAAAAATTCTTCTATATCCTTACTTCTCTTTGATTGGGATCATTGTGTATATATGAATTCAAAAAAAAGAGAAAAAAAAGAAAAGAAAAAGAAAAGAAAAGAGAAAAGAACCTCAATAAAAGATCCCATCTCATGTTCTCTCTTTCTTTCCCTCTTTTTTGTTCTTATTTTTATTACTTTTGGAGCTTCATAAAAAATGGGGATGCAAATATTGTTTTTTATGCCACCACGCTTATAGATAAGCTTGGGGGAGAGAATCCAATGATGTGAGAGAGAGTGACTACTTGACGTTGCACGACAACCTAGGCTAAGTAATATTCTATACTCGGTGAGATTATTTTTTATCTTTACGAAGTCCAGAAATCTATGCCTAGCACTCATTTCATGAAATCCATGCTTTTCTATTCTCTCTATTCTATTGCGTGATATTCTTATACTCCTCATAGAAAGCATCCAATTGAAAAGTGTGTGATCTGCGATATTGTATACCGCTTTAAATGATTCAGACGATGTTAATTCTAAAATTATTCCGTTTTTCATGATATAACAATGTTCTTGGGTTTTCTATTTCTATTTGCACCATTATACTATGATATCGAAATAAAATTCTTTGACATGTGTGTTACATTCGGTGCATGCTATATGAGTAAGCAAAACCCACGTCCTGAGAAAATGATCTAGCAGCTTCCCTCTTCGCTTTCTTCTTTCTTCTTCATTTTTTCGTTTTCCATTTTTCCGACGTTTTCATTTTATGAATCCACTGGGCTCGCCTTTTACTTATCTTCCTCGAGGACGAGTAAGAGGTAAGCTTGGGGGATTTTGATCACTCCATATTTTACACTTTTTTCCCGCATGTTTGCATGCCATTTAGATCGCTCAAATCATGTTTTTCACGATATATCGACGATATTGCGATGCTTTTCACGATTTGTTGTTTTTGTCGTATTTCAGGAGATTTGGAGCGATTTGGAGTGATTCCAAGATACACCTACTCCAGAGTGTCACCGACGACCTCCCCGAGGGGTATTTTACCAATGGAGAGGAGCGGAAGAAGAAAGAACGTCGTAGGAGCGACGAGGAGGCAAAAACAAGCTGAATGGGCATTTTTGGTGTCTCACTCGGCCGAGTGAAGGAGTCACTCGGCCGACCGACGAGACCCCGCTCGGCCGGCCAGAACGAATACACTTCATGTGTGCACTCGGCCGAGCATCGGAAGCCACATCGGCCGAGTGACGAGACCCCGTCCGCTAGAGTGGCACTCAGACGACGCCCATCCAAAAGAGCCAACTTACTGTTTTTCGTCTGCCTGAGCTTCAGAAGACCCACTCGGCCGAGTGGAAATTACCGACCGCCCGAGTGAATAGAAGCCATCGGCCGAGTGACGACAACTCACTCGGCCGAGCGACCCCCGAAGTGAAGACCCCCGAAGACCCAGACTTACTGGAATTTCTCAGGGTTTCTTACTCGACCAAGCGACTTTTGTCACTCGACCGAGTGAGACGCGCTGCCTGTAGCGTAAATTGCGATTTTCAGGCTACGCAGGGGCATTTTTGTCACAGTTTTTTGGACGATTTTGGGGGGTATTTAACCCCAGTTTTTGACCTAGGTTGGAGAGCTTTTTCCTTTACTTTTTGCAGCTTTTGAGATTAAACTTTTAGCTTTTGATTCTTTTGATTGGAGAAGAGAGGAAAGTTTATTTTTGTTGGATTCTTGGAGAACTCTATTGGTTTGTCTCCCTCTCCATTAAAAATCTTATTTTTATTGCTTATTTGAATATTGTGATGAATTCTCTTGTTATTTCAATTGATTATTTTTGTGTTTGTGATATGAATTGTGAGTAGTCCATACGTCTTGGGGCGTGGGGATGAACCCTACGAGCCCAATTTCTGATTTGTGATGATTTGGTAGAAATATTGCTAGAATTGCTATTAGGGTTAGTTTGGGATCGATTTACTACGGATAGCTAGGTGTTCATATCAATTGGGATTTGCAAGAGATTGGATCCCAATTCGATAGGAAACCCTAGAAATCCGAATTGGGTTGAAATTGAGTTTCCGTAGTATCGGTTTGCAAGAGATTGGACCGATACTAGGGTTCTCGGTTGCAATTCCATGCCGATACCCGTTTGCAAGAGATTCGACGGGTAGGAACTATCCCAACCTAGGTTGCGGCCCGAGTTTGCACGAGAGTGGGCTCGGGGCACGATTGAACGATGATGTTGATCCTAATGCTAGCTTGCCTAGGCTAGGGTTTGCAAGAGATTGGACCCAAACCTAGGTTAGCTATAGACTGGCAACGGCGCGAGAGCGTGAGGTAGGTTTTACATTCAGTTGCAACTAGTTCATCCGAAATTCTACCCTAGCAATTATGATACCAATAAATCACATTGACGAGATACGGTGAGTAGCGGGGATTCCCCATTCCCTAGGCGTCTTTACTTGATTTTATATCTCCATACTTTGTCCGACGATTGTGACAGGATCGCCAAAAGGCAAATTCCCCTTTTTCTGTTCATATAGCCAGGTTGTTCGGAGAAGGCACCATCATTCGTCCTCCCTATGTTCGATACCTGCTCGCCGCTACATCGTGCGCTTGCGGTAAAACTACACGGTCGCTCTTTTTGGGTGTACGCCCGGAGTCGATCACATATATGCCATCAACTGAATGTGATATGAACACAAAATTTTGTGTCATTTTCTCATCCAGCATATATGCCAATTTGAATATGTTCATATCACATTCAGTTACTCTCATCCAGCATATAATTTTAACACATCCAGCATATATGCCAATTTGAACACATAATTTTGCCAATTTAGAATATCCAGTTACTAATATTCAATGTGATATAAAAAATAAAGTTTTATATTTAAACTTGAACTGATATTCAAATTTGTTTCCATATGATTGAAATTTAAAAATGATATTCAACTTATATTCAACATATATTGTTAAGTCTATTATTTGTCTCTTGTGGCACAATGATTCTTATGAAGTGTTGAACAAAATGTTACTTGAAATGTTGCACTTATTGTTCAACATTTGTGAATATGAGACAAGTGTTCTTATGAAATGTTGAACATTGTGTCATATAAAATGTTAAACGTGCTGTTCTATCTTCTGAAATCTGTTCCCGTGGTTTCTTGTTGCTGTTTGATTTTAACGGCTGATTAAGGATAAGGCTCATTGTTTATTTGGAGATAGGAGCTATCATGTTTAATGGTTTCAGATCTTCTCTTTCAGTTTGGATCGGGTGGCTTTCTCTGTTATATTTGCTGAAGCAGGTTGAAAGTTGGTAAAAGATATTGTTCGGTTTCAGATTAGTTTCGACTGCTGAAGATCTTTTCTTATCTGATCTTTCTCGCCTTGCTGCTCTTGGGTTGTTCGTAAAATCCTCAATGATTTTACCAGAAGAATTGTTGGCTAACTACTTAACAACTTTGTAGAGCGATGTTAAAAAGTTGGAAGTTGGTTTGAAATTCCTTATCGCTTTTGAGGAGATCGGCTTTTGCGAAAGTGTTCTCTAAAGCTCCGAGAGGAGGCTGACGACTACAGAGGTAGGGGATCAATGGAGTTGATCTTGGTCAGTATTGCAAGGGGATCTTGCACGCAAGGGGAGCTTGCGCAAATTACTCCATGGGGTTGATTGAGGTCAACCCTTTGCGGTTTGTATTGAGGGGGAGTTTTATTTCCCCTAGTATCAAATTGTATTGTAACTATCATTATTTCAGTGGAGTAATTTGAATTTCTGGGCGGGGCCCCGCAGATGTAGGTGTGCGCACCGAACTGCGTTACCAATGACCATGTGTCGTGCTGTGTTGTTTGTTATTATTCTCATGTCTTTACTATTTAGGATGGCGTACTAAATTTCAATTGGTATCAGAGCAGGTCATCCGCATTCTTTGTTTGTCAAAGGGGGTGTGATTCTGCCGTTTGAGTACGTCAACCATGAACACGAAGGAGGGAGCTTCTGTGACCTGGCCTCCGTTGCTCACTGGCACTAATTATACGTATTGGAAATCTCGGATGCGTGCATTCATCAAATCGCTTGACGAGAAAGCCTAGGTGGCAACTATCGAAGGCTGGACTCCTCCTACTGTTGATGACAAGAAAGGACATGAATCTCTCAACCCTGCCCAAGACTGGAGTCTCGAAGAAGAACATGCGGCTCTGGGAAATTCAAAGGCCGTGAATGCAATTTTCACTGCTGTTGATGAAGAACAGTTCAAGTTGATCTCTACTTGCGAAGTTGCGAAGGAAGCTTGGGACATCCTTCAAAACATACATGAAGGGACAAGCACTGTAAGAGCATCTAAACTTCAAATTCTGGCTTCTCAGTTTGAAAATCTTAGAATGAATGATGATGAATCTGTGGCTGAATTCAATGGAAGACTTCGTGATATATCTAATCAGGCTTTTCAATTGGGAAAGAAGTACTCTCAAAAGAAATTAGTGGAGAAAACTTTAAGATCGCTACCTGAAAAATTTTCAGCCAAAATTGCTGCCATTGAAGAAGTTAGGAATACATCTGATATGAGATTGGATGAATTGATGAGGTCTCTTCAAACTTTTGAGATGAACTTGAAGCAAAATAAAAGGGAGAAAGGAGTGGCTCTAAAGGTGGAAACTACTGATGTTTCGTATGAAGGGAATGACACTGATCTTGAAGACAACATAGCACTATTAACCAAAAACTTTAGTAAAATGATGTGGAAGATAGGAAGTAGAGGTCAGAACTTCAGAAATGCTAGCAATGAAGTTCGTCCAAATTTCTCACCTGCAGGAAGAGGTAACAACCGTCCTATACAGAAGTATGAACCAAAGAATAGAGGCAAGGGAATTCAGTGCAGAGAGTGTGAAGGGTTTGGACATATACAAGCCGAATGTGCGAACACCATCAAGAAACAAAAAGGAAAATCTCTGGCAAGTTCCTGGATTGATGAAGAGTCCGAAGGATGTACTGGAGAAGAAGATATTGTCAGCAATTATGTTGCTTTTATGACCTTTATGAATGATCAATGTACTGATGACATTACTAACCATGTTGAACCTAGTGTGGGCAAAATTCACACCATGTTGGAGGGAAAATGTAAGAATGTCAAGAAAAATGTTATAACATTCAGTACAACATCGGACAGTGAATCTACTTCTGATACGGGTGAGGATGAAGAAGTTGACGAAGTTGATATTCGATCTGCATATCAAATCATGTTTGCAAATTGGATAAAGATTTGTGAGATAAACAAGTCCTTGAAGAAAGAAAACACTAGACTAAAAGGTGAAAGGGAAGAGGCTGTTACTCAACTAGAAGAAATCAAGGTAGATTTCAGAAATCTAGAGGGACAACTCAGGAGAACACTGCTGAGAGCCGAGAAGGCAGTGAGTGTTCTTAACAAATGGAATTCTGGTAAACTAAGCTTGATGACATTCTAAGCATGGGAAAAGTATCCGGAGATCGTACAGGCGTAGGGTTCAATAGAGGAGGATATCTTCTGTTCACCAAGGAGGTAAATGGTCGAACTATCAAGAGTAAGAGCAACAACAGTTACTTCAAGCAAGGGAGTCAAAAGGATGGACACAAAACGGGTACTATTCACAGGCAATTGGTCTGTAATTACTGTCGATGCAAAGGTCACACTGAGAACAGGCGCTTCAGACGAATGAGACATCAACATGAAGGAAGAAACACAGGACCTCCTGAGAAAAGGTTCGCAAAGAGATGGGTAACGAAGTCTAGTGTTCATAGCCTAGTTGCCTACACTTCCATGATCGCCTTCTCGGAAAACACGTGGTATTTCGATAGCGGATGTTCTCGACATATGACAGGAAATCGGGGTCTTCTTTTGGAGTACACTACTGTCAACAAAGGACACGTTACCTTTGGTGATGGCCAGAGAAGCAAAGTCATTGGAAAGGGAGAGCTGAAGATGACTGAATCTATTACTCTGAAGGATGTTATGCATGTTCAAGACTTAAAGGCTAACCTGATTAGTATAAGTCAATTATGCGACCAAGGGCTATTTGTTCAGTTCACTAAGGATGAGTGTGTTGTACTGAATAAAGCTGGAGTTAACGTTCTTACTGGGAAACGTTCGGATGATAACTGCTATCTGCTTCAAGAAGCTAACATCTGCCTCACCGCCAGTGTTGAAGTCTCCGAACAGTGGCATCAAAAACTTGGTCACGTTAACTACAAAACCTTGATTGAAATCACCAGGGTTGGAGCTGTTCGTGGGATACCTGTTTTGTCCAAGAAGAAAGAAGGAGTCTGCGGTCCTTGCCAGCTGGGAAAACAGAAGAGAACTAGTCATAAACAACTTCAAACCATCACCACATCTAAGAATATGGAGCTACTGCACATGGATCTGATAGGACCCACGACTGAAGTCAGCATGGGAGGTAAGAAGTACATTTTTGTTTGCGTTGATGACTTCTCTCGTTTCACTTGGGTGGATTTTCTCAAATAAAAGTCTGATGCCTTCAATGCCTTCAAGAAACTCTGCACCCGTCTTCAGACAGAGAAAGGAGTTACTATTGGAAAAATTATACGAATTCGCAGCGATCATGGTAAGGAATTTGAAAATCACCTGTTTGCTAATTTCTGTGAGGCAGAGGGAATACGACATGAGTTCTCTGCACCTAAGACTCCTCAACAAAATGGAATTGTTGAAAGGAAGAATCACACTCTATAGGAGATGGCTCGCGTGATGTTGAACGCCAGGAAAGTCAGTACTAAATGGTGGGCCGAAGCAATTAACACCGCTTGCTACACTATAAATAGAGTGTATCTGAGACCCAGAACGGAGAAAACTCCCTATGAGATATGGAAAGGTAAAAAACCTAATGTCTCCTACTTTCATGTTTTTGGTAGCAAATGTTACATTTTACAGGATCGAACCTCTAAGGGAAAGTTCGATGCAAAGAGTGGTAAAGGAACATTTCTCGGATATTCTATTACGAGTCGTGCCTTCAGGGTTCTGAACCATCGTACGGATGTCTTGATGGAGTCTATCAATGTTGTCGTTGATGATTTTGAGACGGGTGAGGTTGCTATTCATGAGGGGCCTGGAATTCAAGGAGAGGTTAATGAAGAAGATTAAAATGTTGAACAAAATGTTATAACATTTGATTCAACATCTAAGAGTACCTGTCAGAATGGCACTTCTCAGGAAACTGCATCTGGTGGGGAATCTCAATCAGATCAAAATGAAGCTCACTCTTCGCATGGGATTACAAAAGTTATTCGAAATCATCCCCCTGAACTTGTCATTGGGAATATTGAAGATGGTCTTCGCACCAGAGGCACTAGTCAGGTAAATTATCGAGATCTTGTTGGTTATACTTGTTTTTTATCCAATGTTGAACCCAAGAATGTTAACGAAGCATTACTCGATGACTTCTGGGTGATGGCGATGCAAGAGGAGCTGAATCAATTTCAGCGTAATGACGTCTGGAGTCTTGTTGAGAGACCAAAAGGGATTAATGTCATTGGAACTAAGGGGATTTTCAAAAACAAAACTGATGAAAAAGGAAACGTCACACGTAACAAAGCTCGACTGGTAGCTCAGGGATACACACAGATCGATGGAATTGATTTTGACGAGACCTTTGCTCCAGTGGCCCGCTTGGAATCTATTAGGTTACTTCTCGCCATGGCATGTAGTTTCAATTTCAAGCTTCATCAGATGGACGTGAAAAGTGCCTTTCTAAATGGGATTTTAAATGAGGAGGTATATGTTGAACAGCCAAAGGGGGTTGAAGATCCATTCTTGCCTAGCCATGTTTATCGTTTGAAGAAAGCTCTTTATGGTCTCAAGCAAGCTCCTAGAGCTTGGTATGAGAGACTGACCAGATATCTCCTTAAAAAGGGTTATGAGTGAGGGGGAGCTAACAAGACGTTGTTCGTCCAGAGAACCAGGTCTGCTATCATAGTTGCACAGATCTATGTTGATGACATAGTTTTTGGGTCTACTTCATCTCAACTGGTTCGTGAATTCATCGACCTCATGCAAAGAGAGTTCGAAATGAGTATGGTCGGTGAGTTACATATGTTTCTTGGACTTCAAGTTAAACAAACTAGCGATGGCTTGTTTATATCTCAGAATAAGTATGCTAAGAACCTTGTTAAAAGATTCGGTCTTGAGAAGGCCCGTCAAGCTCGCACTCCTATGGGTACTATAGAAAAACTCTCGAAGGATGATGGTGGAAAGCAAGTGGAGGTTACTTTGTACAGGAGCATGATAGGAAGCATATTGTATCTGACAGCTAGTAGACCCGACATCAGTTTCAGTTTTGGGGTGTGTGCATGTTATCAAGCCTGTCTTAAGGAATCTCATATCACGGCTGTTAAACGTATAATCAGGTATATAAGTGGGACAGTTGATTATGGCATTTGGTACTCCAAAGATACCAACACTCTTTTATCTGGGTATAGTGATGCTGATTGGGCTGGTAATGCTGATGATAGGAAGAGTACTACAGGAGGGTGTTTTTACGTCGGAAACAACTTGGTCTCCTGGTATAGTAAAAAGCAGAATTCTATTTCGTTGTCAATAACTGAGGCAGAATATATCGCAACAGGAAGCTGTTGTACTCAACTCCTGTGGATGAAACAAATGCTGACTGATTATGGCATTGATCAGGATGTCTTGACCATTCTGTGTGACAACCAGAGTGCCATAAACATTTCCAAGAATCCTGTTCAACACTCAAGGACCAAACATATTGACATTCGACATCATTTCATAAGAGAGCTGGTTGAAAAGAAGATTCTCGTCATGGAATACATAGATACTACCCGTCAGTTGGCAGACATTTTTACAAAACCCTTGGATTCATGTAGGTTCGAGGAGTTACGACAAGCTCTTGGGCTGTGTCGTATCTAATGTTGGACTTATTGTTGCACATAATGTTGGACACAATGTTGTACATTATGTTGCAACTTTAAAAGGGGTCTTTGTACGTTTAGTAATTTTTGTCTGGTGGTGTATTCTCTTCCGTCGGCATTTATATCTCTATTTTGATTTTCCTTGTTATCATCATCTCATTTGATCATTTCAAGAAACTAGGGGGAAGCGGTTCTGAGGAACTAGGGTTCTTGATTCTTGATTTTTCGTCAAAAGATTTCTTGTCTCTCTTGCAAATGGGTCGTGCTCGAAATGAGAAACCCTCCTCAAACCCTCGTCGTTCTGCCCGTCATACTGCTTCGTCCCAGCAAGTTCCCAGCTCGTCTTCATCCCCTCGTTACAAACGGAAAGGAGTTTTCCTCGCACTTCTAGATCATCTCCCGCTGGTATTTCATCTACTTCCTCATCTCATTTGTCGTCTGACTACATGCAGTCTGGTTCTCGTTCGAATTTGGCTGTGGTACCTTTTTCCCCAATTGTTCTTGATTCTTACTCTCGGATTACGTCTCAAATGTCACCCGCTGAAGAAGACGAATCGTTTCCTCACCCGGTCACTGTGGAGGATTGGTTCTGGTACCTTCACCGAACGGATCGCAAATTGAATATTTCTTGGTTGGATTTGTCAAAAACGTGCTTTGGTTCTGTCTCCCTTAAAGATGTGGATGGAAAACTTATCAGTGTGCGTGTTCCTTTTGATGATATGGTTGTGCTTAAGTCTTGGAACCCACCTAAGTCCTCTGTAAAAATCTCAGAGATCGTAGTATTGGACGATTCTGACTCTGAGCATCCTTTGAATAGTGATAAGGGTCTGGATGTTGATAGAAGTGATGATGGTCCTAGTAGGGACATCATTAATGATGGTACCGATGGTCTGAATCTTGGTGAAGGATCATCTTATCATGCTGCTCCTAAGTCTGATCAAAATGCTGGTTGTCGCAGTAATACAGCTGATGATGGGGTATCGGATCCTCAAGATGTTTCTCATAATGTTTCTCGCTGTATGGATGAGACTCCTGGTTCTTGGTGTCCTGAAAGCAAGAAGGATGGAGTTGTACCAGGTTTAGAGACCGATGCATCTATTGCTGCTGATGAGACTATTCCTGAAATGATCTCCTCTGATCAGGTTGAGGAGAGTGTTCCTTCTGCTAAGGAAATCTCATCTCTGGGTAAAAATGTTGGACTTTCTTCGGATGTTGGAACAAATGTCGGAACATCTGCTTGCAATCAAGGTGTAGATCCTAAGTTGAGTGCTGATCCCAGTGTGGACCCCCTTGTTTCCCATCCTCGCAGATCTAGATCTGGGTCCCTCAAACGCAAGGCTTCTTCCAGATCGTGCAGGATTTCCCCTTCCAAGATTCCCAAGAAATCTGGTGGTCCTAGTTCCTCCTCTCCTTCTATTGTTTCTGCTACTAAGGCTTTATCCTATCAGTTCTTTGACAAGTCTTGCCAAACTCGGTGGGATGGATATTCTAAGCGATCCATTTTTGGTGAAAAGTCTGTTGCTGTCTCATCCTTTAAACAGACCCATTTCGTTGTCTTTCTCAAGGACATTGATCTCATCCAGGCTGCAAGCTGCTTTAAAACGTTTTATCCTGTTCTGGTCAGAGAATTCTACTGTAACCTCTTCAAGTCTTCTGCGGATTCCGCTTCCGAATGGGGCTTCAGGGCATTTATTCGGGGAAAGATTGTTCCGTTCTCCCCTGCTATCATCAACAAACTACTCAAGTGGCCGTGCAATCAAAACCTTCCTTTGTATGGAGCTTCTATTGGTGAAGATTATGATCTATTCATCCAGACAGTCACAGGTGGACAATATACATGTTGGCCGAAGACGTTTTCCTTCCCTTCATCTGCACTGACTGCTAAGTACTTCTTGCTATATCGCATTGACTTCCAACATGTCAATCGTCACCAAGGCTATGTGCAAATTACTGTTTGCTGCCGGGACTAAGCAATCTTTCAATCTGGGCAGACTTATTTTTGATTCCATCCTTTCTCTATCAGAGTCATCTGCACCCAATACAGCACTGCCTCATGCTTCCCTTATTTCCATGATACTGTTTTCACAAGGAGTTGTTCCTGAGTCTTCGGAGCTTCCTGTATCTTGTGACTTGATCAGCTTCACGACTAAGTCCGTTGCCGGCAAAATAGACGATTTATCTGTCCTCTCTCCTGTGTCCTCCATGCCGACCTCATCTACCTCTCCTCACTATGCCTCTAAATATGCCTGCAAAAGGAATTCTCCCCATAAAGCTTCTGTGCAAGATCTACTGGATGACTTGTTGGTGTTTCAGAGGGCTGTCAAATCAGTCGATGATCAGCTAGATATGCTTGAAGGTCAGCGGGTTCTTCTTCAAGCTCAGAAGGATTTTCTCCAGGATCGAATTGCTCAGCTTCAAACTAAGGTGTCTCCTGACAAGGTATGAATTTTGGCTTTTGGTGTCACAAAGGGGGAGAATATAAATGGTGTGAATGGCCTGATGTGAATGGTGTATTCTGTGGATCTGTAACTTCTTGTGGTGGGAGCAATTTTTTGTTGTTGATTGATCTACCCAATGCCCAATGTGATGTGGTCTCTGATGTTCTTAATGTCTGGTACGTGTCTACATTTCTCGTACTTATCTCGCTTGCCGGTTTTTGGCTTATTGGTGTTTTATATAGTGATCTCAGATCCTATTCATTTTGTTTGTGCCACTAAAAGCCAAAGGGGGAGATTGTTAAGTCTATTATTTGTCTCTTGTGGCACAATGATTCTTATGAAGTGTTGAACAAAATGTTACTTGAAATGTTGCACTTATTGTTCAACATTTGTGAATATGAGACAAGTGTTCTTATGAAATGTTGAACATTGTGTCATATAAAATGTTGAACGTGCTGTTCTATCTTCTGAAATCTGTTCCCGTGGTTTCTTGTTGCTGTTTCATTTTAACAGTTGATTAAGGATAAGGCTCGTTGTTTATTTGGAGATAGGAGCTATCATGTTTAATGGTTTCAGATCTTCTCTTTCAGTTTGGATCAGGTGGCTTTCTCTGTTATATTTGCTGAAGCAGGTTCAAAGTTGGTAAAAGATATTGTTCGGTTTCAGATTAGTTTCGACTGTTGAAGATCTTTTCTTATCTGATCTTTCTCGCCTTGCTGCTCTTGGGTTGTTCGTAAAATCCTCAGTGATTTTACCAGAAGAATTGTTGGCTAACTACTTAACAACTTTGTAGAGCGATGTTAAAAAGTTGGAAGTTGGTTTGAAATTCCTTATCGCTTTTGAGGAGATCGGCTTTTGCGAAAGTGCTCTCTAAAGCTCCGGGAGGAGGCTGACGACTACATAGGTAGGGGATCAAGTGAGTTGATCTTGGTCAGTATTGCAAGGGGATCTTGCACGCAAGGGGAGCTTGCGCAAATTACTCTACGGGGTTGATTGAGGTCAACCCTTTGCGGTTTGTATTGAGGGGGAGTTTTGCTTCCCCAAGTATCAAATTGTATTGTAACTATCATTATTTCAGTGGAGTAATTTGAATTTCTGGGCGGGGCCCCGCAGATGTAGGTGTGCGCACCGAACTGCGTTACCAATGACCATGTGTCGTGCTGTGTTGTTTGTTATTATTCTCATGTCTTTACTATTTAGGATGGCGTACTAAATTTCATATATCATTTGAACTGAATCATTTATTTTCACATGAACTGATATTAAACTAATTACCATGTTTAGATACAAAAATGGTCCATCATTTTTGGTTACCATATGGATGTCATATGTTAAAACTTGATTTCTGAAGCAGCTTTTGGTTTCTGAAATCATAAATGTTATATGTTAACATTGATGATTTCTGAAGCAATTTTTGGTGACTAGGACAGCAATGATCCAGGAATGTATGTCATATGTTCACATTGATTCATGATTTCAGAAATTCTGAAGCAGTACAAAAATCATTTATGCATTTTTGGTTAACATTAGATACATAATTGATCCAGCATTTTTGAAGTAGGATACATAAAACATACTAAAATTTATAGGCAGGACAAAATATGTTAGGGAGCAAGCTAGCAATTAGTAGTTTTTTATAAAGATAGCTGAAAGTTTATTGGTTTTATGGCATATCACTTTCAAACCAGTTTTATGGCTTTGTTAGCTGATATTTATGTTCAGTTTGCATGTCTTCATTTTAATAGTTTAGTGGAGTTTGTTAGTTACAAAATCAGCTTTGTTAGTTTTGTTAGCTAACTGATCAGTTTTAACAGTTTAGTGGAGTTTTGTTAGCTACAAAAAACATTTTAATCAGTTTGTATGTCTTCATTTTAATAGTTTAGCCCTATTAAGCTGATATTTATGTTCACTTTCAATTGAAAGTTTACATGTCTTCATTTTAATAGCTTTATCAGGTGCAAAACACTCAATAAAGCCATAAAGCTGATCAGTTTTTTATAGAGCTAACAAAGCCTTATCACTTTCTGCTGAATATGGCATAAAACTGATGAACTGATTATTGGTTTCAAATCTGATTATTGGTTTTAAATCACCTGTTATAGCAATAAATATTGATTATGGCATAAAACTTGGTATATAAAAATTGCATTTCAAATTGTTTAAATTCAGTTTAGTGTTAAAATTGGCATTTTCATGCTGAGTGGGATTTCAAATGGTAATTTTTATATCTGAATGGGATTTGCTTTGGAATACTCACCTATTCAGCATATTCCATACCAATATCAATATTCTGCTACCATACCGATATCAATATTCCATATCAATTTTTATATCTGAGTGAGATTTCATATCAATGTCCAAATTTAACATTAAAATTGTTCAAATTTAACACTAAAATGAGTTTAAATTGTTCAAATTTAACACAAAACTGAGTTTAAACTCAGCCATTCAAGTATTCTATATCAAAATCCCATTCAAATATTCAGATTTCAAATTGTTCAAATTGCCATTCAAAAATAAAAAAATGGCAGTCTCGTTGTTCATATCAAAATGAATTTACAAATGGCATTTCAAATTGTTTCAAATCAAATTTTATTTGAGTTTGAATATAAAACTTTGATATTCAATTTGATATATAAAAATGGCATTTCAAATTGTGATATTCAACGTGATATTCAATTTTTTATATGATGTGATATTCAATGTGATGCATTTCAAACTGTGAATATAAAAAATGAATTTCAAACTGTGATATTCAATGTGATGCATTTCAAACTGTGATATTCAATGTGATATAAAAAAAGAAGATCTGGTAAATGACTCATTTGAAATGCATCACCTATTATGTCTTTGTCGAGTATTTACTGATTTGAGTTCGCAATTCAATGCATAAAACTGATGAACAAACTGAGCTAGCAATTCAATGAAGAACTACAAAGAACTAATGCATATATGCCAGCAGTTACATATTAAAATGTTCAGTTCATTGTATAATCAGTGAGTATGAGTGTGTGTTTTTTTGGTTTAAAGTAAAAAATTGGCAAACACATGTGGGGTGACACAAAAAATGAAGAACTACAAAAAATGAAGAACAAAAAAAAATTACACAAAAAAGGTGGTTGATGACCGAGCTGAAAAAATAAAAAACAAACAAACGGAGTGTTTAGAGTTAGAAGCTCTCACCAAGGGTTGAGGTTGAGGTTGCTCTGCAAGTTCAAGAGACGGGAATCCTGCTTCAGAAATTCACTTGAATGGAAAATTGATTTGAATTCAAATTGTTGGTCAAATTTGAGGGTGACTGAATGGAAAATTGACTGAATGGAAGAACAACAATAACATCATTTGTTGTTCTGGATTACAATAACATCAGTTTACCAAGAACAATAATAAAAATCTGAATGGGTTTGTACACCAATAACATGTAGCAAATAAGTTAGCAAATTAGATTTTACCAAGAACAAAAAAACTGTGTTTGTACCCAATTTTCCATATCAATAGAATTAGATTTCATAGTCTGGATTTCCCATTCAAATATTTACTTCTATAACATATAACCTTTCCCATTCAGTATCAATTTTCCATATCAATATTCTTTATTTACTGCTATATTTGAATGTATGAGTATTCCATATCAATATTCTGCTATAACAATAACATTTGAAGAAGTAAATCCAGAGGATATTATGGAATATTTGAATTATTGGTATGGTAGCAGAATATTTGAATTATGGAAATATTGGTATGGTAGCAGAATATTGATATGGAATACTCACCCATTCAGTATTCAAATATTCCAAATAACCCATTCAGTATCAAATTTATATGAGATACTCACCCATTCATATGGAATACTTACCCAGTCAAATTGATATGGAGTACTCACTGATTCATATAGGTATTGGTATGGTAGCAGAATATTTGAATTATTGAAATATTGGTATGGTAGCAGAATATTGACATGGAATACTCATCCATTCAGTATTCAAATATTCCAAATATCCCATTCAGTATCAAATTGATATGGAATACTCACCCATTCAAATATTCCATAAAAGTGATATTGGTGTACAAACTCACCGATTTAAATATTATTGGTATAAACATAACAGTATTACATTTCCATATCACAGAGTTGAGGATTAAATTTGTACATGATAAATTCTTGCACTAACATTAACAGGTTATTGATACTCTTAACAGGATAACATAAATTCTATGATGAGTTGAGGATTCAAATGTTATTGATACTCTTAATGCAAGAATTTAGTGTTAAAAACTTGTTAATGTTATTTAAAAAAAGGATTAACATTAACATTAGTGTTAACATTAACAGGTTTTCCATCCAAAAAACCTGGACAATCCAAACAAACCTGTTAATGTTAACACTCAGTTTAATCCTTAATGTTGCATTGATCCAAAAAAACTTGTTAATGTTAACCCTCAGTTTAATTCAAACAAACTTGTTAAGGTTTGATTGTTAAACCTTGCATTAACAGGTTTGTTTGGATCAACATAATAAATCCTTAATGTTGAAAACATGTTAATGATAACACTAAATTCCATCCAAACAAAACATGTTAATGTTAACACTAAATTCCATCCAAACAAAGGATAAAAAACAAAGGATTAACAATCAGTTTACATAAAAAACAGAGGATAAAACACAATCAGTTTGTATAAACCCAAACAAAGGATAATCAGTTTGCATAAACTCAATTAACAGTAAAACCAAGATTAACAGGATTAACAGTAAAATTAACTCTTCACTTCTGAATTAAAAAAATTGATAAGAAAAATTCAAAAAGGAGAAGAATCCTTACAGTAGTATGTTTTGTTTCATGTTCAGATTAAACTGAGAATAAACCCCCAAGTTTTGCAAGACACAGACAATAGCATGCAAAACCATTCAAATCAAGATGTAGCACAAACTGTATGTCCTGGAATTGGCCTCTCGCATCAACCAAGATACTGCAAACGAAGAGAAAAAGTACCTGAGAAAACAAAAAAACCCGAATCAGGGCATAAAAACAAACAAATGAAAGGTGTGTGTGTGCTGAGAACAAACAAATGAAAGCGTGTTGCAGACGAAGAAGATGGTTGTAGAAGAAGGTGACGAAGAAGTTGGTTCCAGATTCTCCAAATCTGAAGATGAAGAATCTTGTTTTTTTGCCAACTCTGAAGATTCGGGTGCAGCTGAGGGTTCTCGTGCTTTTTTTGGCATTATCTCTACCTGGGGAAGTTTGATGCGAGAGGTTGATGTGAGAGGTTGCAGACAGAGAATGATAAGAAACTTTCAAAATTTTCCCACCAATTCCTAGGCGTGACAAACATTTTCACCACGCTGCGAGAGACCCGCCAAATGGCTGATGAAATTTTTGATGCGAGAGGCCAATTCCTAGGCGCGCCTTTTTGATGCTTTTGCCGACAGCTTGTTTTTACCCCAAGGATTTAACACAAAATAAAGTTTTAACAAAACAACATAAAAGCCTACTCATCAAACCTTATCCCAGTCATCAAAAAATCCTAAACATAAAAATTTGTCCTAGTCATATCCTAGTCTGCTTGTCCTAGCAGGACGAAATTCAAAAACATCCCTCAAATGTATAACAGATATAACTAATGTTAACTACATATACATACTGTATGTATATTACTAAACTGTACTACTAACATTATTACTAACATTATATGGTACATACATATACTGTATTATTAACTACATATTTCTAAACGGTATTACTAATTACATATACATATACAAACTGTATTACTAATATTATATGATATATTACTAACATTATGTATAATTAAACTGTTATAAATATATATAAACTAAACTTATATGTATGTATCAGTAGCTGTTACATATAAATATAACTAACGGACTGTTATAAACTTACATGTTTAGTTGCAGCGTTGCCCTAGCAGGTGGAGGCGGCGACTTGAACAGCACGACAGCAGCGGCACGTGGTCCGACGGTGACTGTAATCGGTGGCGTTGGTGGTGTAGGTGGAACGGGTGACGATGCACAAGGGGTGGTGCGGCGTCGTGGATGGCAAGGTCAAGGGGATGTGTTGTCGGAGAGTTCTGCAACGAGCAACAGACGTCGTCGTGTGGGTCAACGGAGTTATGAGGCGTTCACATATGGAAGGAGGATGATGTCATGGTTCAAGAGGTCACCAAAGCTACGTCTTGGAAGGAGGGGTTGCGATGAGGTTTGCTGGAGTCGATGAGGTGGTCGGAGGGCTGTGCGAGTTTGAGAGGGGTGTCGCTTGAGTCAATGGAGTGACGGTTAGGTTAAAGCTGATGCGGGGTTATGTAGGGGAGAGTTGGGGTCGGAGTTGTGTGGCAACGAGGCTGTCGTCGGAGTCGCGGGGGGAGATGGGTTGTCGCTGGAGTTGTGAGGAGGTGGGGCTGCTTGTGTTTAATGGTAGGTGATAGCGGTGTTGGGTCGAAGGGAGGAGGAGAGGAGGTGATCGGTGTTTGAGGTTTGGCGTGGGGTTTATGAAGAAGAAGGAAAAGGAGACGAACGTGCGAGGGAATATGCAGTTTGTCGTTGAGATCTCTTGCACGAGGAGATCGCACAAGAGCTGGGGACATGGAAAATACCATTGCATGGGTTTGATACATGGATGCATTGGTTGTGGGTGAGGGGATTTGCCGTTGAGATCTCGTCGGATCTGTGCGCATGTGATGAGGCTGTGGGTGAGTTGGTTATGGACGAGGAGACATTGGGAAGTTGGGATATTAGATTTAGTTTAAAAGTTACTAATTTAAATTGATTAGAGGAAAAGATTTAATTAAGATATTGGAAAGTTAGTTAAGATAATGACTTGATAGGATTTAATTAGGGTATATCAAATCTTTAATTGGGATATTTTGTGTTTCATTAAACATATAATGATTTATTAATATCTATAAGATATGATCGGTTATTAGGAAAATGAATATGGTTAAACTGTTCATATTATTATAATTTGCCACTGCACATTAACAGTATCCAAAAATGATGAAATTAGTGGCAACGCGATCGTGAAGTCGAGTGGATCGCTAATACGATAACAGATCATGCGGCCAGGATACGAAAGTTAATTAATAAAATCATAACATGAATAATAACATAGTTCAATACATCAATAATGCACGTACGAAATACGTACGATAAATACCAGTCGTTACACCCTACCCATCTTATTAAAATTATGCCCTCGAAATTCAATCAGCTAGGGTTCAGGAAATAAATGAGGATAGCGCTCACGCATTTTCTCTTCCTGTTCCAAGGTGGATTCTCTAGGTGATCTGTGATGCCACATCACTCTAACAAGATTGACGACTTAATTCCTGAGGGTCTTCTGTCGTCGGTCCAAGATCTGAATTGGCTACTGCTCGTAGGTTAGATCTGGTCGAACAGTAATCTCGGAGTAGTCAACCTCATGAGTAGGGTCACTAACGTAACGACGTAGTTGGGAGACATGGAAGACATTATGAACTCCCTCCAATGAAGGTAGTAGAGCTAAGCGATAAGCAACTTCTCCAACTCGCTCTAGCAGATCAAATGGTCCAATGAATCTCAGGCTAAGCTTTCCTTACTTCCCAAATTGTATCGGTCCAATGCTTGGAGATATATTTTGGAAAACATGATCTCCTGGTTGAAACTCCAAATGACGACGCTTGGCATAACTCCAAGTGACGACGCTTGGCATCAGTCTAATGCTTGGACCGATCTTGTGCAGCGCGTAACTTGTCGCTGATGTTACGCACTACATCCATCGTCTCAACAATCATCTCTGGACCCAATAATTCTCGATCACCAATGTCATCCCAACTCAACAGGGATCGACACTTCCTACCATAAAGTGCTGCAAACGGGGCCATGCCAATACTGGCTTGGTAGCTGTTATTGTAGGCAAACTCTACCAAGTGCAGGTGATCTTTCCACGAGCCTTTGAAATCCAGCATGCAAGCTCGTAACATATCATCCAATATCTGGATAGTATGCTCTGACTGTCCATCAGTCTGCATGTGATACGTAGTGCTGAAACTAAGACTGGTACCCAGATTGGTCTGCAGACTCTTCCAGAATTGAGATGTAAATCTGGTGTCCCGGTCAGAGACGATGCTCACTGGAACACTATGCAATTGAACAATCTCATGCATGGTTATCGATTACATCACAACAGATACTAGAAGAAGTTGTAAAGGTATAGGATAGATTATTCCCTCCATATACTTCTTTGCAAGTATTTTCATAGATTGTCCCACTCGGAATGGTATAAAGTGTGCTGATTCGGTTAATCGATCAACGATCACCCAAATCGCATCATTCTGCTTCACACTCCAAGGCAGTCCAGTCACAAAATCCATAATGATGTGATGCCACTTCCATTCCGAAATAAGTAGAGGTTGAAGCAATCCAGCAATGCGATGATGTTTAGCCTTCACTTGCTGACACAAAAGGCACTTAGCAATACTGAGCTACGTTTCTCTTCGTTCCGTGCCACCAAAAATTCAGACGAAGATCCTTGTACATCTTGGTTCCGCCAGGATAAATAGAGTAAGGAGAGTTGTGTGCTTCATTCAGTAGTTCATCTCTGATATCACTGGAACGTACAAAAATCCTACTACGATATCGCACAGAACCATCCTCATTGAATAGAAAATCTGGCCGAAGTCTAGCTTCGACTTGCTCTCTGATCTTTCCTAACTTTGCATCTCCAGTCTGAGCAGCTTTAATTCGATCCACGATAGTAGACTAAACTTGCATATTCATCAATGATGCTAAAGTCCCGGGTAAAATAACTTCAATCTCCATCTCTCGCATAGCCTGCTGAAGTCTCCATTGAGCTGAGAGATTCATGATCGCTGGTAATTGACTCAATGTATCTGGTATGACATTCACTTTCATCGGATGATAATGAAGATCGATGTCCTAAGCAGCCATGCGCTTTAACCATCTCCGTTGACTCAAATTGAGCTCCTTCTGGGTGAAAATATACTTCAGGCTCTTGTGGTCGGTGTAGATCTTTACTTGCACCCTTAATAGAAAATGCCTCCATATCTTCAGAGCAACTATGACAGCGGTTAAATCCAATTCATGGGTTGGATAATTCTTCTCAAGAGTCTTTAGTTATCGGGATGCATACACAATCACATGACCATGCTGGTGTAGGACACATCCGAGACCCTTGCCAGATACTTCAAATCCTCCAGTTCTATCTGGTATAGCTAGCACTGGTGCAGTCGTCAGCTTCTTCTTCAACATTGAAATGCTTGCGTCTAGATGAAATTGATATCCTTCCTCGTCAGGCGAGTCATGGGCTCTGCAATCTTCGAGAAGTCCTTGATAAATTGACGGTAATAGCTAGCCAATCTGAGAAAACTTCGGATATCTGAAGCTGACCGAGGAGGTGGCCAATTCTTGACTGACATAACCTTCTCTGGATCGACCAAAATACCGTCTTCTGATACCACATGCCCAAGGAATGCGACTCAGACTAGCTAGAATTCGCACTTGCCATACTTGGCATATAACCGATGACGTCGCATGGTCTACAATACAATCCGCAGATGCTTGGCATGTTCTTATTCATTCTTCGAGTAGACCAGAATATCGTCGATGAAGATCACCACGAACTTATCTAAGTACTCATAGAAAATCAGGTTCATGAGATTCATGAATAAAGCTGGAGCGTTGTCATACCGAATGGCATGACTACGAATTCGTAGTGCCCATACTTGGTTCAGAATGCCATCTTCGGAATGTCTTCACTGACCTTCACTTGATGATAACCACTTCTGAGGTCCAGCTTCGAGAAGACTCACGATCCACCAAGTTGATCAAAAATTTTGTCGATACGCGGTAGCGGATACTTGTTCTTAATGGTCACATTGTTCATCTCTCGATAGTCCACGCACATTCTTCTTGATCCATCCTTCTTCTTGACCAAAAGAACTGGCACACCCCAAGGAGATACGTTGGGATGTATCAATCCCTTCTACAACAGATCCTTGAGCTGTTTTCGATGTTCTTCCAGCTCAACAGAAGCTATGAGATAAGGTTCCTTCAAAATATGTTTAGTGTTCGGCACAAGGTCGATGGTGAATACCAAAGCTCAATCACGCAGTAATCCCGAAATATCTTCAAGAAATACGGCTGCAAAGTCTCGAACCACTCTAGGCTTCTCAGGCTCGACCAACATCGACGCAAAGATCATTTCGTTCGACTTGGCTTGAAACTTGATAGGTCCAAGTGAACGGTCTCCACATGCAAATTCAAACACCGGATGGTCAGGTATTTCGAACACTACCTTCTTCTTGTGACAATCGATAGTAGCATAGAAATTTCATAATCAATCCATGCCGAATATTGCATCAAAGTTTGGTATGTCGACTATCATAAAATCTGCAAACAACTCGTGTCCACAGATCACTATAGGGAAAGATCGACAGCCACTAGAAGTTTTCACTACTCCACTCCCGGTAGTGATGCTCCAACAATTAGGTAGAGTGTCAACATGAATAGCGTGATTCTCTATGAATCCTCGTGATATGAAGCAATGAGAGGCTCCAGAATCAAACAGGGATAGAGCCGGATGAGAGGCTACTAAGATAACACTTAGAATGTGGGAGAAACACCTTAGCTAAGGATAAACAATCACACACACACACACACACACACACACACACACACACACACACACACACACACACAACACACACAACACACACAAATAAGCATTATAAAAGAAGAGTTTAGGTATTACCGGAGATCACTTGTTCATCAGTCTCAGCCTCAGCGGCCGTCATGGTGAATGCATGTCGCCTCGGCTGGTTCTGCCTAACCTGTTCATAAGCTTTCTATGTGGAGACAGAGGTGGTCCACGCTGAGTAGGCCCAGGAGGTCCAGCATTCGGTTTATTGGTGCGGCGAGGGTAGTGTCATGCCCCCGCTTACCAAAACGATAGAAGTGAAATGTGACTAAGGCCCGCTTAGGCCGGAACTGTGAAGATCGGACCCAATAAGCGTCTGTAGGGGTACCATTTTAAAATTTTCAGGTTCTTGCATTTATAAAATCCGGAACAACAAAAGTGCAAAAGGAAGAGGATGCATTCATTTTATAATAGAGATAATATCCAGCATATGACAAATATAATAAGAGAAGCATAAGCATGTCAACAAACTGCAGAAAAAAGAAACTAATAGTGCGAATCACCCAACCTAGGCAAAGAGTAAAATGGTGCTACTCACCCAGACTAAAAAGTAGTACCCTCTGGAAGTCCGCAACGGTGGGGAACGTCTAAGTCTGGTTATCGTCAGGTACGTCCTTCGGGTTGACGTCCTCGGGCTCCACGTACTCCGGTAAGTCTGCCTCGTCCACGAACTCCAGCTCAACACCTGACGTACAGCACCCAAGAGAAAAGGAACTGTAAGTCAGGTAAAGTCTACACAGAAAATGTTAGACTCTACTGCAAGTGTATTTGAATTTAAAACAATGATTTACTGGTTGATTAACATGCTGGGGTTATAACATGGCATTTAAAGAAAGTAACGGAGCAGGAAAAGTAAACATGACACGCTGTAGCCGTAGCGTGTGCTACCGACTACGGGACTAACTTAAATGGGTCAAGACATGACGTGACAAGACAAGACAAGACATGACATGACATGACACGACACGTGTGACTCGAAGGGCTCACGCCTTACGGTTCGAGGGGGATCAGACCCTCTCCCCGTGCGCACGCTCAACCCTACCCCAACCCAAGTGCTCAGGACAAGAAGGTACATGGATCACTCTCGCTGGGAGAGCATCCGAAACGCCCGGAGGCTTTTTGTATAACAGGGATCACTCTTGCGTGGAGAGCATCCGAAATGCCCCGGAGGCTTTTTGTATAACAGGGATCACTCTCGCGTGGAGAGCATCCGAAACGCCCGGAGGATTTTTGTATAACAGGGATCACTCTCGCGTGGAGAGCATCCGAAACGCCCGGAGGCTTTTTGTTTAACAGGGATCACGCTCGCATGGAGAGCATCCGAAACGCCCGGAGGCTTTTTGTATAACAGGGATCACTCTCGCGTGGAGAGCATCCGAAACTTCCGGAGGCTTTTTGTATAACAGGGATCACTCTCGCGTGGAGAGCATCCGAAACGCCCGGAGGCTTTTTGTGTAACAGGGATCACTCTCGCGTGGAGAGCATCCGAAATGCCCGGAGGCTTTTTGTGTAACAGGGATCACTCTCACGTGGAGAGCATCCGAAACGCATGACACACAAGGAATTGTCATGTAACAGGACACGGCATGACACACAAGGAATTGTTATTCTAGGGGGTCCACACGCACGCACACACAGGAAAACCCTAAGGTGTTAATTGTTGTTGTTGTGCTTAGACTTTGTCGTCAAGGCTAAGCTGTCAAGGGGGTCCCGGACGCTATCATTTCACGTCCAGTTCTCTTTGTTTACGTTTTAATAGTTCAAAAAGTCTAAGGCCTAAACACGGCCGAATGTACAAGTGAGTACACTTGCCTGCGGTGGCGAGTGCATCGTCTATCCAGAGCGTCCCGTCGAAACGTCGCATCGGCGATGGTCTGTCTGGAACAGTATCACGGCGATGTCAGATTGCACTTTTTGGTCAACCTATTATGGTTTGTTTCTAAATTTGGCGGGACTAACCTGTCAGTCAAAAAGTAACTTTTTGATGTTTGTTCAGTCTAGATCGACGTATACCCTATGTGCACAGCAAAATAGACCGTTCGTCGGTCTTTCCTACGGTGGGCAACATTTTACAGATACTGAAATTAACTTTAGTTCATGTTGATCAATTTTAGATTAGGTTTTGATGAACTACGGTGTGGGTTTTGCTACTTGTTAGGGAAACCAACCTCGTGACTTTGTCCAACAAGCGGAAGTCGGGTCTGAACGGCGAAACGTCGGCGTCGTGTGGAACTCTTCGGCCGTAGTTCGCACAGCGAGGTGCCTCTGGACAGCGGGGTGGTGGCACGAAATCAGTGAGCTAACAGCGATCCTCCTCCTGTTGCGAGTAGTACAACAGATCTTCACAATAATGGCGACGTCGGCTAAAAACACGTGCGTGCGGTAACGTACGTGAACTTTGAGAGTCCAAGAGGGCTGTCAAGAGATGAAGTAGGACTAGAGGAAGATGCCCGGCCCAGTGTGTGGCCGACGACGTGAGCGTACGGCGGTGGGTGGCCGTGAGAAGCCGGAGAGGACAGATTCGTGCAACGTTCGTTGTCGCGCGTCTCAGCAGAAATTCAACGATGAACATCGACAACGAGAAGTTGCAGAAGTGAAAGGACTTCAAGATGAAGCCAACGGGAGTGGAGTTGACACCGGGGGTGGTCGGAGGTGATCGTGCATCGGTGTCGAAGTTCAGTACCCAGATCTGTCAAAAACAGCCAATACGGCTTGTTCCGACGAGTATTCAAAGAGCTACAGGAGAGATATGAGCGTGAGGGAAATTGCAGTTAGTAGGGGGGTTCGATAAGAGTCCAACGGCGGTAGGGTGGTTGTCGTAGGTGGCCGGATGACTGGTGGACATGAGTTTGAAGTGGCGGCGCGCAAACTGTCAAAAACAGCGGCTAGATCTGAGTTCCACGGGGTTTTCGAGGAGATCGAGACGTGGATAAAGGGTAAGGGGAGTTGGAGATGATCGGGGAGTCAGAGAGGAGTCTGATGGTGGTGGAGTTCACCAGAGGGGGTGGCCGGAGGGTGTCGGGCGTCGGGTTTTTCGACGGGCGTCGGATCTGTCCAAAAACTGTGTTTGTGAGGCTATTTTGATGGGTTCAAATGGAGTTTTGAGGAAGAGGGATGAAGAGAGAAGGGGAAGGAGGTTGCCGAGGAGGAGAGGATGTCAGAGGGTGGCCGTGCAGCACCGGAGATGACTGGAAAATGGGCCGGCTGCCGGTTAAAGGGGTGGATGTCCATTAAGCCGGCCATGGAGTTCTTGGGGAGCTTTTCAAGAGAGAGAGAGAGAGAGAGAGAGAGAGAGAGAGAGAGAGAGAGAGAGAGAGAGAGAGAGAGAGAGAGAGAGAGAGAGAGAGAGAGAGAGAGAGGAGGTGGGCGGTGGCCGGACCTAGGGGTGGCCGGAGCCTCGCCGGCGACGAGAGGAAGAAGAAGAAATGGGTGGCGGCTGGCTTGGGTGCATGTCCTAGGGCTGATCGGGGTATTGTGTTATAACATGGTGAATTTGCTAATTGCCTCTTGAATTTAGGTTAAAGAGTGAGGGAGATAGAGATAGAGTGGGTGTAAGGATGGGGAAAAGAGGGTGTGGGTAGCAAAGAATTCTCACATTCATGATACGCATGGTAGATTTCATTAGATTAGATTAGTGATTTGAAATTTGAATTTGATTAAGGCTAATTGGGCTTGGGTTTTGATTAGCGATTTGGGTGGGCTAGAAGTGTCAGAAAAATACGAAAAAAACATGGGGACGACCGTGACGAAAGAGGTTCAGGGATACAGTGGTCAATCGCGCATTTGGTCCACGGAAAATGAACAGAAAAATAAAAGATCCGACGACTGCGTCTAAAGCTACGACGATCCTGCAATCAAGCTCGATTTGTGGGAGAACAACCCGTGAAATGATGTTCACTAAAAATCCCACAAATAACTACTCTTCCTTACGGTCTCAACGACATATCACATCGTATAGTCCGAGTCCAAGAAAGAGTCAAATAAAATAACCTACGAAAAGAGCATACACGCCGAAAATACGAACGGTCAGAAAGCGGCCGTTACATTCTACCCACCTTAGAAAATGATTCCACCCTCGGAATCACTTATACAAATAATAATAATAATATCTATATACACTTACACCCGCAACTCCCATATCTACACATAGTGATCGCTAATCATATAACTTCAAGCAGCGTTCCTCAAATAATCCATCATAACTCGTCTCCCCACTGGCTAATGCTACAACTAGAATCACACCCTAGCACCTGACAATACATCCACATTACTGTCTACAATTCAACAATCATCACGTCCCGAATACATTCTCCATCATATTGTCTCATAAATCTCCTCCATAAACAATGAACCATCAACTACATCTATCCTTACCCCTATCATCTAATCTCCTAATCATACCAAATCCATCTACCTAACCATCCATTCATATCAACATGTTGTGTTACTTTTGATGTCTTCTCACGTCAACTTAATGATCAAGTCTTGATGCTTTAAATGTTCTACTCATTCTCATGAGCACTCTAAATTATACTATACTCCATAGCTACTCCTATCTACCACTCGTCCAAGTTTCAAGCCTGATAAGTTCTCATCTCCATGTGTACAATTTCATCCAACCAAAGTTCTCCATTGAGTCCGTCATACATCGTATTGTAAATAAGTCTTGGACACCTCGTTCTTTTCATACGAAGAAATCTAACCTAATATCTTTGTGTTCCAAAATCATCTATCCACCGGTACAGCATATCTCATCTCACTCTAAGCCTACCCGTAAACATAACCCTATAACAATAATAGCTATTACTATCAATATCTTAACAATCAAACATAACACTCCTGAAGAGGGTATGAAAGGAATTTTTAAGGCCAAAGACATATTTTAAAATATTTGGAAAAACGTGTGGAGTCGTGGTATTGAATGAGGGAAGATCGGGGTTGTGATCTTGTGTGCTAGTCTCAAAACTCTGAAGATTTGGTTTAAAAGAAAACAAAAGTTTGATACAGTCACATGCAGCCAAAGATAACTATACTATAATACGAAAGACTAAGGAATTGCCTGCTAAGACGCTATTCACGCCTATATGAATACCATCATTCAGACAACTTCATACCCGTATCACGGATAACACTGAGTATACCACATGACACAAGGGACAATCATTAAGATTCTAAGGGTAGCACACTCATACAGGTCCACACACTCTACCTATAAACATGCACCACGACTACATCACAAAGCTAATGGGCCCACTACTAAACTAGAGTTGACACGGGCAATTACAAGATCTGATGTCTAAACAATAGAAAGGAAACCTAAACCAAAGGCGAAAAGAAACAAGATCGGAAAGAACGAGTCCCGATAAGGTGGGGATAAGAAGATTGCTGGTTGGCAGGGACAAAGATGTTGCTCAAAATAATTAAAGAACGAAAGAAAGATTACGTGTAAAATTTGGTATCATATATATATATATATATATATATATATATATATATATATATATATATATATATATATATATATATATATATATATACCTATAAAAATATGTAGAAAATAGTGAGCAGATGGTAGAAAATTACAACTCGGAAAAAGAGTTAGACGAAGGAATGAAGAGTAGGGTGAGGTATTGATTGTTTTGCAAATAAAAATAAGTTTATACAAGGATTTTTTTTGAAATATGAGCACGATGAACATAGAACTGATATATATAAGAATTAAAGTTCTCTTTAGTTTAGAAAATATTCTAAAAGTACGTATGGTAAGTGGTTAGAATAAATTTCGTAGTTTAGAAAAAGTGATATAATGAATTTTTTCAAAATGATAACAATGTTTTAAAAACTGAAATACGTAAGATACCTGTTAGAAATAATTACAAGATAGTAACTTGAAAATTAAGACCAATGAGGTTTCCAAAATCCAAGAAGGAACTTCAATTCAACCGAAAAGCAAGAAATTTTAAACATATAATAAAGGGTTTTCAAAGAAGTTAAGCTGAGCGAAGAATTTAATAAGGAATTTTCGAAAATACTTTTAGAGGAAACAGAATTGGCAAAGGGAAGATTCGAAGGATCAACGATAATCGTCAGGAAGCGATCACGTGAATCGGTGGAAAGAAATGTGGTCGTATGATGAGTACGCGTAAGATATGATTCACAAAAGCTACGATGGGACTCTACGGCTGATAACACAGAAGTTTAATGGTTGGAAATATGCTAGAAATCCGAGATTCCTAATTATCGGGCCGTCTAAAGATCAGGGAAAGCTCAACATTAAGACTTCCTAGTGAACTAGACCGTAATCGAGATCTCAGGATAGGGTCCTAAGAGGAACAAGATCATGTTCTGCCGGACCCGAAGTCGATGGACCCAAGTGAATGACTAAAAGAAGGGCTTTAGAAATCTAACACGGTCAGAGTCAAGTGAGGGTCGATGGACCCAAGTGAACGACTAAAAGAAGGGCTTTAGAAATCTAACACGGTCAGAGTCAAGTGAGGGCTACTAAGGAACCCCAAGACGAGTATGACAAAAACTTAACCAAATCACATGACTATCAAACCTGGACGTCTACCTAAGTCTTCCTACCGTCTAAGACTAGGAATATCTAATTTAGACTTGTACATAGATATTAAATGAATGCGGTATTCTTATTGTTCCGAACTTTTTGCGAGACCTGCATGGGCGACCACTAAAACCTATCACGCCCCGCTTACCAAAACGACAGAAGCGAAACATGACTAAGGCCCGCTTAGGCCGGAGCTGTGAAGCTCGGACCAAATAAGCGTCTGTAGGGGTACCATTTTAAAATTTTCAGGTTCTTGCATTTATAAAATCCGGAACAACAAAAGTACAGAAGGAATATGATGCATTCATTTTATAATAGAGATAATATCCAGCATATGACAAATCTAATAAGAGAAGCCTAAGCATGGCAATAAACTGCAGAAAAAGGAAACTAATAGTGCGAATCACCCAACCTAGGCAAAGAGTAAAATGGTGCTACTCACCCAGACTAACAAGTAGTACCCTCTGGAAGTCCGCAACGGTGGGGAACGTCTAAGTCGGGTCCTCGTCAGGTACGTCCTCCGGGTCGACATCCTCGGGCTCCATGTACTCCGGTAAGTCTGCCTCGTCCACGAACTCCAGCTCGACACCTGACGTACAACACCCAAGAGAAAAGAAACTGTAAGTTAGGTAAAGTCTACACAGAAAATGTTAGACTCTACTGCAAGTGTATTTGAATTTAAAACTACGATTTACTGGTTGATTAACATGCTGGGGTTATAACATGGCATTTAAAGAAAGTAACGGAGCAGGAAAAGTAAACATGACACGCTGTAGCCGTAGCGTGTGCTACCGACTACGGGACTAACCTAAACGGGTCAAGACATGGTGTGACAAGAAAAGAAAAGAAAAGAAAAGACAAGACAAGACACGTGTGACTCGAAGGGTTCACGCCTTACGGTTCGAGGGGGATCAGACCCTCTCCCCGTGCGCACGCTCAACCCTACCCCAACCCAAGTGCTCAGGACAAGAAGGTACATGGATCACTCTCACTGGGAGAGCATCTGAAACGCCCGGAGGCTTTTTGTGTAACAGGGATCACTCTCACGTGGAGAGCATCCGAAACGTCCGGAGGCTTTTTGTATAACAGGGAACACTCTCGCATGAGAGCATCCGAAACGCCTGGAGGCTTTTTGTATAACAGGGATCACTCTCGCGTGGAGAGCATCCGAAACGCCCGAAGGCTTTTTGTATAACAGGGATCACGCTCGCGTGGAGAGCATCCGAAACGCCCGGAGGCTTTTTGTATAACAGGGATCACTCTCGCGTGGAGAGCATCCGAAACTTCCGGAGGCTTTTTGTATAATAGGGATCACTCTCGCGTGGAGAGCATCTGAAACGCCCGGAGGCTTTTTGTGTAACAGTGATCACTCTCACGTGGAGAGCATCCGAAACGCCCGGAGGCTTTTTGTATAACCGGACACGACATGACACACAAGGAATTGTTATTCTAGGGGGTCCACACGAACGCACACACAGGAAAACCCTAAGGTGTCAATTGTTGTTGTTGTGCTTAGACTTCGTCGTCAAGTCTAAGCTATCAAGGGAGGTCCCGGACGCTATCATTTCACGTCCAGTTCTCTTTGTTTACGTTTTAACAGTTTTAAAAGTCTAAGGCCTAAACACGAACGAAGGTACGAGTGAGTACACTTGCCTACGGTGGCGAGTGCGTCGTCTGTCCGGAGCGTCCTGTCGAAACGTCGCATCGGTGATGGTCCGTCTGAAACAGTATCACGGCGATGTCAGATCGCGCTTTTTGGTTAACCTATTATGGTTTGTTTCTAAATTTGGCGGGACTAACCTATCAGTCAAAAAGTCATGTTTTTGATGTTTGTTCAGTCTAGATCGACGTCTACCCTATGTGCACAGAAAAATAGTCCGTTCGTCGATCTTTCCTACGGTGGGCAACATTTTACAGATGCTAAAATTAACTTTAGTTCATGTTGATCAATTTTAGATTAGATTTTGATGAACTACGGTATGGGTTTTATTACTCGTTAGGGAAACCAACCTCGTGACGTCGTCCAACAAGCGGAAGTCAAGTCTGAACGGTGAAACGTCGACGTCGTCTGGAACTCTTCGACCACAGGTAGCACAGCAAGGTGCCTCTAGACAGCGGGGTGGTGGCACGAAATCAGCGAGCTAACAGCGATCCTCCTCCCGTTGTGAGTAGCGCAACGGATCTTCACGATAACGGCGACGTTGGCTAAAAACACGTGCATGCGGAAACGTACGTGAACTTCGAGAGTCCAAGAGGGCTGTCGGGAGATGAAGTAGGACCAGAGGAAGATGCTCGGCCCAGTGGGTGGCCGACGGCGTGGGCGTACCGTGGTGGGTGGCTGTGAGAAGCCGGAGAGGACAGATTCGTGCAACGTTCATTGTCGCACGTCTAAGCGGAAATCCAGCAATGAACAATGACAACGAGAAGTTTTAGAAGCAAAAGGACTTAAAGATGAATCCAACAGGGGTGGATTTGATGCTGGGGGTGGTCGGAGGTGATCACACGTCAGTGTCGAAGTTCAGTACCCAGATCTGTCAAAAACAGCCAATACGGCTTGTTCCGACGAGTATTCAAGGAGCTACAGGCAAGCGTGAGAGTAATTGCAGTGGGTAGGGAGGTTCGATAAGAGTCCAACGGCAGTAGGGTGGTCATCGTAGGTGGCTGGATGACTGGTGGATGTGAGTTTGAAGTGGCGGCACGCAAACTGTCAAAAACAGCGGCTAGATCTGAGTTCCACAGGGTTTTCGAGGAGATCAAGATGTGGAAAAAGGGTAAGGGGAGTTGGAGATGATCGGGGGTCAGAGAGGAGTCTGATGGTGGTGGAGTTCGTCGGAGGGGATGGCCGGAGGGCGTCAGGCGTCGGGTTTTCCGGCGGGCGTCGAATCTGTCCAAAAACTGTGTTTGTGAGGCTATTTTGATGGGTTCAAATGGAGTTTTGAGGAAGAGGGATGAAGGAAGAATAGGAAGGAGGTTGCCGAGGAGGAGAGGAGGTCGGAGGGTGGCCGTGCAGTGCTGGAGATGGCCGGAAAATGGGCCGACCGTCGGTTAAAGGGGTGGTTGTCCATTAAGCTGGCCATGGAGTTCTTGGGGAGCTTTTCAAGAGAGAGAGAGAGAGAGAGAGAGAGAGAGAGAGAGAGAGAGAGAGAGAGAGAGAGAGAGAGAGAGAGAGAGAGAGAGGAGATGAGAGGAGGGAGAGAAGAGAGAGAGAGGAGGTGGGCGGTGGCCGGACCTAGGGGGTGGCCAGATCATCGCCGCTGACGAGAGGAAGAAGATGAAATGGGTGGCGGCTGGCTTGGGTGCATGCCCTAGGGCTGATCGGGTTATTGTGTTATAACATGGTGAATTTGCTAGTTGCCTCTAGACTTTAGGTTAAAGAGTGAGGGAGATAGAGATAGAATGGGTGCAAGGAGGGGGAAAAGAGGGTGTGGGTAGCAAAGAAATCTCACATTCATGATACGCATGGTAAATTTCCTTAGATTAGATTAGTGATTTGAAATTTGAATTTGATTGAGGCTAATAGGGCTTGGGTTTTGATTAGCGATTTGGGTGGGCTAGAAGTGTCAGAAAAATACGAAAAAAAATATGGGGACGACCATGACGAAGATAGGTTCAAGGATACGGTGGTCAATCACGCATTTGGCCTACGGAAAACGAACAGAAAAATAAAAGATCCGACGACTGCGTCTAAAGCTACGACGATCCTGCAATCAAGCTCGATTTGTGGGAGAACAACCCGTGAAATAACGTTCACTGAAAATCCCACAAATAACTACTCTTCCTCATGGTCTCAACGACATATCACATCGCATAGTCCGA
Source organism: Scilla litardierei (assembly GCA_030789695.1). Taxonomy (NCBI): domain Eukaryota; kingdom Viridiplantae; phylum Streptophyta; class Magnoliopsida; order Asparagales; family Asparagaceae; genus Scilla; species Scilla litardierei. The sequence continues at coordinate 267,875,458 of CM061142.1, read as the reverse complement.
GTCCAAGAAAGAGTCAAATAAAATACACGTACGAAAAGAGCATACACGCCTAAAATATGAACGGTCGAAAAGCGGCCGTTTCAGGTAGTCTCTGGTAGTATGTGCTGATGCTCCACATATCAGACATTGGTTCAGTAGCTCCATGTAGTCCTTCTTGAGATGACCAGTCCGCTTGCAGTGAAAGCACACCATCTGATGTCGGTTGTTGGTAGGAGCAGTAGGCCTCTTAAATTGAGCAGTCTGAGTAGGCCAGAGATTGCCCCTGGGTGGCTCATGTGGACGTGTTCTTTCTCCAGTCTGAAGCGCCTTCTTACGCTTCATAATAAGCTCATGCTTCCTAGCAGCATCCAATACATCCTGATGTGTAGTCAGATTCGTCAAAGACATTGAAACCTAAATGTCCAGGTCCAGACCTTGGAGAAACTGATATGCACGGTCTTCGGGATTTTCCACCAGATGTGAAGCGAATCGACTAAGTATGGAGAATTCTACCACATATTCATCAACGGTACGATTGCCTTGTTCCAGGTTGACGAAGTGTTACTGCAGTTCTCGCTTAGCTGAGCGGGGAAAATACTGAGTTTCGAATCGCTCTCAAAATATGGTCCAGTTGATGGGCTTGACAAGACGAGCCTCTTCAGTGTCCCACCAGTTTCGTGCATTGCCCGTCAGTTGATTCTTGGATACTTCCGCCCATCCTACTTGGTCAATACGGGAAAGACTCGGGTCGTCTTCCATATTTCGGGCCCATTCTTTAGCTTGCAGTAGCCATTCTCTTCCAAAGAAGCTCTTTGGGTTCAGCTCCCGAAATTGCTTGGCTCCAGGTGCAGTTTAAGGAGGCGGTGGTGTAGGTTGTACAGCTTGTTGTCTCTGCTGAATCAGCTGTTGTTGGATCTCCAACATGCCTCTCATGACCCCAATGAGCTCATGGATGTCGGGAGTACCGTTCCCGTTGACTCCATTCCCATTGCAAGTGTTGGGCCTTCTTGTCATGCTGCAAACAAATAAAGTAAACATTTATGTACAAGTTTATTTAAACGATCTGGTTAGTAATAATACTTATACTGTTTCTGAAGTGTCTTACAGAATGCAAGAGGACCTGCATGGGCCACCACTAAAACCTGTCACACCATGCTTCCCATTGTACTTGGGAGCGAGAACGTGAGCGGCTCCGCATGTGCTTAAAGCAAAGAAGAAGTACGTTTTTTCTTTCTTCTTGGACTTAAACACAATAAGCGTTTGTATTTAGTGATCAGGTCCTTACAAGCGAATTTCTCAGAAACAGCACAAATATTTATTACAACTTTTTGCAGAGTTTAAAGCAATGTACACAACGAATTGAGGCCAAGCATGGCCGTACAATTTATTACAGAAAGTAACACACATGCAACAATAAATAAAGCTAAATAAATGAAGACTACAGTAATATTCTAGTCTTTAGCAGGAAGGATCTCAGCGTCCTCGTAACTCTGGTCAGCGGGATCTACCTCCAGGTTCGAATCCTCGAAAGTGGGGTCCTCACTGTACTCCGTCTCTAAACCTAACATATATTTCATAAGTCCATTGAAATATATGTCAGCGAAAGCTCGGCAAGATTTTAAAGTAATTAATTTGCAATTTAAGGAAACAAAGGTTGTAAGCGCATATGAGGGAACAAGTGCATAGCAAAAGATAAGAATGTGATGTAATATAGAGACAAGGGATTCACATACAACTAACACATGATTTGCATTTTAAAGGAAACTAACATAGTAGCAAGTTGAATACTTTCAGTCATTTGTGCTCGTGCATAAGTCCATGTCCAAGTAAATAAAGTGTTCTCGATACACCCTATCAGCAGGGATTTACCGTGACGCTTCTTGCCATCCCTAACATGGAAAATGGCCAAGATGCTTGCTTCCATTAGTGTGGTATGGAAGTAGCCGTAATGTGTTCAAGACACACTTACAGACTCTACTACATGAACCAACCCCACCCAAAGTGTCTGCCTAGTCTTTGACTAGGTTCATCCCATCTGTATTCGATGGTATCACATATGCATTTCGAGGGTTATGTCCTACCCTCTGTTCAGATTAGTTCAGTATGCTAGCTTGCAGATAGTAATTGGCCAAGATGCTTGCTTCCATTAGTGTGGTATGGAAGTAGCCGTAATGTGTTCAAGACACACTTACAGACTCTACTACATGAACCAACCCCACCCAAAGTGTCTGTCTAGTCTTTGACTAGGTTCATCCCATCTGTATTCGATGGTATCACATATGCATTTCGAGGGTTATGTCCTACCCTCTGTCCAGATTAGTTCAGTATGCTAGCTTGCAGATAGTAATTGGTTCCAAACGAGCAACATTATTATTACCGGTCCATTCAGATCAGAAAGCAACTAGTATAATGAGGGCATGCAGTTCAGCTTCTAAAGTTGACATGCGTAATAAAATGAGATTTCAACACTAGAGTTGAATCGTTCAATTTTGCAATTCAGTTACGATAAAATACTTACCTCGAGGGTCGTTGGGTGTCCAGACGGTCGTAACGAGAGGCGCGATTATTTCTACGAGGTGGATTTTTAATCGTTTAAAGGGTTCACAATGAGTTAACAAAGTATTAAATTATAATACACGGTTTTATACAACATACTGTTATATAACTAATATACATACTGTTATATAATATTATATAACAAATGTTAACTACATATACTTATTGTATGTATATTACTAAACTGTATTACTAACATTATATGATACATACATATACTGTATTACTAACATTATATGATATATTACTAACGTTATGTATTATTAAACTGTTATAGATATATAAACTAAACTTATATATATGTATCATTAACTGGTATATATAAATATAACTAACGTACTATTATAATCTTACATGTTTAGTTGCAGCGTTTCCTTAGCAAGTAGAGGCGGCGACTTAAATGGCGCGACAGCGGCGGCACGTGGTCCGGCGACGACTTCAGTCGAAGGCACTGGCATTGTATGTGGCATGAGCGACGGTGCACTACGGGTGGCGCAGCATCGTGGACGACGAGGTCGACGGGCTGTGTTGTCGGAGAGTTCTACAGCGAGTGACAGACGTCATCGTATGGGTCGTCTGAGTTGTGAGGCGTTCGCCTGTGGAAGGAGGAGGATGGCGCAGTTCGAGATGTCGTCGAAGCTGCATCTTGGACGGAGGGGGTTGCAATAAGGTTCGTCGGAGTCGACGAGGTAGTCGGTGGGCTGTGGGGGTTTGAGAGGGGTGTCACTGGAGTCGCAGGAGTTAGGGTTAGGTTAAGGCTATTGTGGGCTTATGTAGGGGAGAGATGGGGTTGGAATTGTGTGGTGGCGAGGCTGTCGTCGGAGTCACGCGGGGAGATGGGTTGTCGCCAGAGTAGTGAGGAGGTAGGGCTGCTTGTGTTCGATGGGAGGTGATGGCGCTGTTGGGTCGAATGGAGGAGGAGAGGAAGTGATCGTTGTTGGAGGTTTGGCGTGGGGTTTTGGAAGAAGAAGGAAAAGGAGACGAACATGCGAGGGAACGTGCGAGTTGTCGTTGAGATCTCTTACACGAGGAGATCACGAGAGAGCTGGGGACGTGGGAAAGACCGTTGCATGGGTTTGATACGTGGATGCGTTGGTTGTGGGCGAGGGGATTCGTGGTTGAGATTTCATCGGATCTGTGTGCATGTGTTGAGGCTGTGGGTGAGTTGGTTGTGGACATGGAGACGTTGGAAAGTTGAGATATTAGATTTAGTTTAAGAGTTATTAATTTAAATTGATTAGAGGAAAAGATTTAATTAAGATATTGGAAAGTTAGTTAAGATAATGATTTGATAGGATTTAATTATGGTATAGCAAATCTTTAATTGGGATATTTTAGTTTTTATTAAAAGTATTAGGATTTATTAATATCTATAAGATATGATCGAATATTAAGAAAATCAATATTGTTAAAATGTTTGGATTATTACAATTTTGCCATTATACATTTACGAATCCAAAAATGATGAAATTAGTGGCAATGTGATCGTGAAGTCGAGTGGATCACTAATACGGTAACAGATCATGCATTCATGCTACGTCAGTTAAATAATAAAATCATAACATGAATAATCACATAGTTCAATACATCAATAATGCACGTACGAAATACGTATAATAAATACCGATCGTTACTATTGCGGTGTTGATTTTGTGGGAGAGAGACCCCGATGGCCTGCCTTAGAGTATATAGAGTTTGACTGGTACCATGAGGATGTGCTTGAAGATGAGGGAGATGACAGATGATCAGATTGGAGAGATATTGATGGGGAGTATGATGAAGGAGAAGAGAGGGCATGATACAGAGATTGTTATGTGCCATATGACCTCACTAACAGCGCCATTATGACATGTACCGGGGGGAGTAGTACCTGGGGATTTCAACCTTGATAGCAGGGTCAGGAAGTTAAAGATACCAATCTTTGAGGGAGAAGACCCGAACAGATGGATATAAAGAGTATAGAGATATTTTGAGGTGACACAGCTCACTAAGGCAGATAGATTGAAGGCAGTGGAAGTATGCTTAAAGGGAGAAGCATTATCTTGGTACCAACGGAGACAGCAACATCACCATGTTCGCTCATGGGAGGAAGTCAAAGAATGCTTATTAGAAAGGTTCTGTGAGACTTAGGAGGAGACCTATATAAGTAGCTCGATGCAATAAGGCAGGAGGGTGTGGTTAGGGAGTATATCAAGAAGTTCAAGATGCTAGAAGGCCATGTCTGTGGAGTGTCAGTGGAGTCCTTGAAGGGATGTTTCATGAAGGGACTTAAACCAAGTATACGGGTGGAGCTACACATATAGATACCCAGAGGGCTGCTAGACATGATGTGTTTGGCTCAGATGGTGAAGGGCAGACTTGTAAAGGAGCGACACGTCAAGGGTGCATGGGGCGGATCCATTTTCTACAGTCAGGAAACGACACGAGGGCCGAGGGCAATAACAAGTTGGACTCCAGCCAGTAGAAAGAAGGGTAATGGGGCACAGCCAGTGATGCAGTTTAAACACATGATAGAGTCTGAGATGAGGGATAAGAGCTCCAAGGGCCTTTGTTTCAAATGCAATGAGAATTTCACATCAAGGCATCACTATGGTGACTGCACTCTTTAGTTGATGATCATAAATGATGACGATGATGATGATGACATTGTGTAGCTTGAGGCAAGGGATGAGGCATATCATGAGCATCTTCATCTCAACATGGCAGAGGTATCGCTTTGCTCCATGGTGGAGTTCACACCAAACCACACCATGAAGTTGGCAGGGAAGATAATAGAGCAAGACATCATGGTCTTCATTGATAGTATGATACCCATAATTTCATCTCTAATAGGGTGGTGGAGCAGCATGGGCTACAGGTCAGCGACATTGGGAAATTTGGAGTTACTGGGGATGGGCAAGGTGGAGCGTAGCAGGGAAGTGTGTCGTGGACTTTTGCTGGCCATATATGGTATACATATTGTAGAAGATGTCCTACCTTGGACCTAGGGAGCACGAACGTCATTTTTGACATGCGTTGGCTACAGTCCATAAGGGAGACCAGAATCAACTTGAAGCTATTGACAATGGAGTTTCAGGAAAAATGGAAGATTGTCATTTTGTGAGGTGACCTAAGTTTATAATGTTCGATAGTTTCATTCAAAACAATGGCAAGGGCCCTTTAATTAGAGGGAGGTAGCTTTACGATGGAATTTCAGGGATTGGCAGTTGATGGAGCAGAGGGGAGGTAGGACATTCCAGCAGAGGTAAGCAAATTCTGAGTCATTTCGAGGAGGTATTTTAGATACCTCATGGCCTTCTTCCCCCACAGGACCACGAGCATGCAATTGTCATGCACAAGGGGGTTTCTTCTATTAGTGTAAGGCCTTACCGTTACCCCAGGTACAAAAGGACGAGATTGAAAGGATGGTGTGGTTGATGTTACAGGTCGACATGATCCAATCCAGCATGAGTCCCTTATCCAGTCTGGTCATGTTGGTGAAGAAGAACGATGGCAGCTAGCAATTGTAAGTCGATTACAGAGCATTGAACAAGGAGCTTGTGCCAAATAAGTTACCAATTTATGTGATCGAAGAGATATTGGTTGAGTTACATAGTGCAACAGTTTTCTCAAAGATATATTTGAAATCAAGGTACCATCAGATAAGGATGTGAGCTACTAAAAGGGAGCGGGAGAGAAATGGAGAAAGGGAGAGGAGAGAGGGAGATGCCGGAGGCTTTGGGGGATGGCCGGAGGCCCACGGGCGGTGAGAGAGGGAGGATGCAAGAAGGAGGCGGCTGGGTTTGGGTGTGTGTGTGACCTAGGGGATGGGTGAGGGTTGTGTTTTTAAAGATGATGAATATTGCTAAATGGGTATATGAAAGGGTATATTTAGGGGTGACGAGGAGAGAGTGTGTGAGAGAGGGGGAGTGCAAAGAGGGGAAAATCAGGGTGAGGGTAGCAAATGAAATCCGACATGATACGTAGGGATCTTACATGATTTGGGGGGGTTAAGTTTTGAATTTCAAAAAATGATTAAGGCTAAACGGGCTTCGAATTTGATTAGCGGGTTAGGCCAAGCAAACAGTGTTCGAAAATTATGACAAAAATATCGCGACGACCGTGACGACGAGAGGCTCGAGGGTACGGTGATCTATCGTCGGGTTGTGTTGTGGCATTTTTGAGGTGAGAGGGAGAAAAATGGAGAGAGAGAGAGAGAGAGAGAGAGAGAGAGAGAGAGAGAGAGGAGAGAGGGAGATGCCGAAGGCTTTGGGGGATGGCCGGAGGCCCACCAGCGGCGAGAGGAGGGAGGATGCAAGAAGGAGGCGGCTGGGTTTGGGTGTGTGCGTGACCTAGGGGATGGGTGAGGGTTGTATTTTCAAAGATGATGAATATTGCCAAATGGGTATATGAAAGGGTATATTTAGGGGTGACTATGAGAGAGGGTGTGAGAGAGGGGAGTGCAAAGAGGGGAAAAGCAGGTTGAGGGTAGCAAATGAAATCCAACATGATACTTACGGATCTCACATGATTTGGGGGTTTAAGTTTTGAATTTCAAAAAATGTTTAAGGCTAAACAGGCTTCGAATTTGATTAGCGGGTTAGGCCAAGCAAACGGTGTTCGAAAATTATGAAAAAAATATCGAGACGACCGTGATGACGAGAGGCTCGAGAGTACGGTGATCGATCGCACGTTAGGTTCACAGAAAACGAACTAAAAATACAAAGGTATGGTGTCGAAGTCTAAAGTTGCGACGTCTCTCCAATCAAAGCTGATTTGTGGTAGAACGACCCGTGAAATGACGTTCAATAAAAATCCCACAAATAACTACTCTTCCATACGGTCTCAACGACATATCACAATGTATATTTCGGATAGAAGAAGGGTCAAAGAAAAATACGCATACGAAAGAGGAAACTACGCGCAAAAATACAAATGGTCGGAAAGCGGCCGTTACATTCTACCCACCTTAGAAATGATTCCGCCCTCGGAATCACTTATACTAATAATAATATTATCTATATACACTTATGCCTACAGCTCCCATATTCCACATAATGATCGCTAATCCTATAACTTTTAATCTGTGTTCTTCAACAATTCCGCATAACTCGTCTTTCCATTGAATAAGCTACAACTAGAATCACATCCCAGCACCTGATTATAGATCCACATTACCGTGTACAAATCAACGATCATCTCGTCCCCAATATATCATCCATCATATTGACTCATAAACCTATTCTCCATAATCAATGGACCATCAAGCCACATCTTATCCTTACCCTTAACATCTAATCTCCTAACCATACTAAATCCGTCTACCTAACCATCCATTCGTCTCAACATGTCGTGTTATTTCTAATGTCTTCTCATGTCAACTTAATAATCAAGTCTTGATGCTTTAAATGCTTTACTCATTTCATGATTACTCTAAATCATACTATACCTCCATAGCTACTCCTATCTACCACTCGTCTAAGTTTCAGATCTAATAAGTACTCATCCCCCTGTGTACAATTTCATCCAACTAGAATTCTCCATTGAGTCCTTTACACATTGGTATAATTAAAACTAAATAGATAAATCTTGGACACCTCATTCCTTTCATCTGAAAGAAATCTAATCTAACATCCTTGTGTTCAAAATCAACTAATCATCGGTACAACATATCTCATCTCACTCTATGCCTACCCGCAAACATAATCCTATAACAATAATAGCTAGTACTAACAATATCATAACAATAAAAAAATACTCCCGAAGAGGAAAAGAGAAGAAAAGAATGTTTAAAAACATGTGGGAAAATGTGTGGAGTTGTGGTATTGGTTAGGGAAGATATGGGGGTTGTGATCTTGTGTGCTAGTCTCAAAACTTTAAATATTTGATTTAGAAGAAAACAAAAAGGTCTTGATACAATCACATGCAGCCAAAAATAAGCTAAACTATAATATGAAAAACTAAGTCTATGGAATTACCTGCAATGACACTATCCACACATATATAAATACCATCATTCATCCAACTTCATGCATATATTATGAGTAACACTGAGTATACATACATGACACAAGAGACAATCATTAATATCCTAAAGGTAGCACACTCATACAAGTCCACACACTCTACCTATATACATGCACCACGACGACATCACAAAAACTAATGGGCCCACTACTAAACTAGAGTTGATACATGCAACTACAAGCACTAATGTCTACACAAAAGAAAGGAAGCCGAAACCAAAAGTGTAACGAAATAAGATCGGAAGGAACGAGTTCAAATAAGGCGAGATAAAGAGATAGCTGGTTGGATGTGACAAAAAATATTGCTCAAAATAATTAAATAGATGAAAGAAGAATTACGTGTAAAATATGGTATCATATATATTTATACTTATAAAAAATGTAGAAATAGCGAGCAGATGGTAGAATATTACAACTCGGCAAAAGAGTTAGACGAAGGAATAAAGAGTAGGGTGAGGTAATGATTTGTTTCGCAAATGAAAATAGATTTATACAAAGATTTTTGAAGTATGATCACGATGAACATAGAACTGATATATATAAAAATTTGAAGTGCTATTTAGCTTAGAAAAATATTCTAAAAGTAGGTACGGTAAGTGGTTAAAATAAATTTCGTAGTTTAGAAAAAGATGGTATATTGAATTATCAAAAATGGTAACAAGGTTTTTAAAACTGAAATACGAAAAATGCCGGCTAGAAGATGATTACGAGGTAGTAATTAAAAATTACGACCAACAAGGTTTCAAAGTCTTCCTATCATCTAAGACAAGGAAAACCTAATTTAGACTTGTACATGTTAAACTAGATATTAAATGAATGCGGTACTCTTATTGTTCCGAACTTTTTGCGAGACCTGCATGGGCCACCACTAAAACCTATCACGCCCCGCTTCCCAAAACGACGGAAGCGAGACGTGACTAAGGTCAGCATGGGCCGGGGTTGTGAAGCCCGGACCCAATAAGCATTTGTAGGGATACTATGAAGTTACAGGTTCTTATTTATAAAAATTCTGAACAATGAAATAAGAGTACACGAAAGGAAACCGCATTCATTAATATAAAAGATATTATCCTGCGACACATAACAAGTCTAAAAAGAGCCAATCATTGCTACAACTACTAAAAATGAAACTAATGGTGCGAAGCAACCAACCTAAGCAGAAAGTAAAGTGGTGCTACGCACCCAACTAGAATGTAGTAACCTCTGTAAGACAGTAACGGGAAGGACCTTTACGTCTGGTCCTCATCTAGAAAGTACTCCAGGTCAACGTCCTCCGGCTCCACGTCCTCAGGTAGCTCTGGCTCGTCCACGTACTATGGCTCGGTACCTGACGTACAACACCCAAGAGAAAAGGAGCTGTACGTCAGGTAAAGTCTTCAAGGAAAGGTTAGACTCTACTGCAAGTGTGAAATAACTCTTAACAACATTTTACTGGTTGATTACATGCAGTTGTGATGACATGACAGTTATACTATTATACAAGGGAAGTAAAAATGGAGCAGGAAAGTAAACGTGACAGACAATAGCCGTAGCGTGTGCCACTGGCTATAGGACTAGACTGGATCGGACAAGACAAGACAAGAAGTACCATGTGTGTCATGAAGGGTTCACACCTTACGGTTTGAGGGCGGCCAGACCCTCTCCCCGTGCGACCGTTCAACCCTACCCAAAACCCAAGTGCTCAAGACAAGACAACACAGAGATCACTCTCGCTTGGAGAGCATCTGAAATGCTCGGAGGCTTTTTGTAACACAAAGATCACTCTCGCGTGGAGAGCATCTGAAATGCCCGGAGGCTTTTTGTAACATAGAGATCACTCTCGCGTGGAGAGCATCTGAAACGCCCGGAGGCTTTTTGTAACACAGAGATCACTCTCGCGTGGAGAGCATCTGAAACGCCCAGAGGCTTCTTGTAACACAGAGATCACTCTCGCGTGAAGAGCATCTGAAACGCCCAGAGGATTTTTGTAACACAGAGATCACTCTCACGTGGAGAGCATCTAAAACGCCCGCAAGCTTTTTGTAACACAGAGATCACTCTCGGGTGGAGAGCAACTGAAATGTCCGGAGGCTTTTTGACATTTCATGACATGACAAGTAGTAAGGAGCTGTTCATTCTAAGGGGGTCCACAAGCACGCACACACAGATAGAACCTAGGGTGTCAGTTGTTGTTGTTGTGCTTAGACTTCGTCGTCAAGTTAAATCTTTCAAGGGGGTCCGACGCTATCATTTCACGTCCGGTTCTCTTTAGTTGTACTTTTACAGTTAAAGGGTGATCGCCTAAACGTGGCCGAAAGTACGCAAGTGGAAACACTTGCCTGCGGAGGTAAGTGGGTCGTCGGTCTGGAGCGTCTCGTCGAAGCGGCACGCCAGCGAGGGTCCATATGAAACGGAATAACGGTGATGTCAGATCGCATTTTTCATCAATCCTATTATGGTAAGTTTCTAAGTTCAGCGGGACTACCCTAACAGTCAAAAGTCAAATCTTTTTGATTCGTTCTGCCTAATCGACGACTATCCTAAAAGCACATATATCAAGTCTGTTTGTCGATGTCTAAAGTTTGAACAACATTTTAAAGGAGCAGAAATGTAAAATTAGTTATCGTTGATGACTTTTAGATTAGGTTTTAAATTCGCTACGATGTGGGTTCTTACTACTCGTTAGGGGGCTAACCTTTTCGGCGTTTGATCATAGATCGAACGTCGGGTCTGAACGGCGATAGATCTGTGTCGTCAGCAACGTCTCAGCCATAGGTAGCGCATCAAGACACGTCTGAATAGAGATTAGAAGGTGAGAACATCGAGCAAGCATCGAGATCTCTCCGGTTATGGATAGCGCAACGGATCTACACGGCGACGGTAACGTCGGGGGGAAACACGCAAGGTCAGCGACATGCGTGAACTCCTAGGAGCAAGGGGGCTGCCGGGGATTGAAGGAGGTCGATGGGGGGTTGCTCAGCTGGGTGGGTGGCTGACAGTGGCTGCGCACGGCAGCGGCCGGCCGTGAGAAGGCGAAGAGGATAGATTTGCACAACGGGTTGCTGTTTTGCGTCACAACGGAGATGCAACATTGCTAAGGGGACAAAAAACACTTGCAGTAGGTAAAGGAGGTCGAGGGAAGCCCGATGGTGATAGGGTGGTCGCTGGTGGCTGCGCAGATGGTGACAGACGTGAGCAAATCCGACGACGGCGGCGGGCTGTCAAAAATGGGTTTGTGAGGGGTTTTCAATGGGTTTGAGAGGTGTTTTGAGGGGGGGAGAGAGAGAGTAGGGAAGAGGGGGAAGATGTTGTCGAGGAAGAGGGGATGCCAGGGGTGGCCGGGGGCGGCCGAAAAGGGTTGGCCGACGGTTTTCGGCGACTTGGGCAAAACTGGGTTGTGTTGTGGGGTTCTTGAGGTGAGTGAGAGAGAGAGAGAGAGAGAGAGAGAGAGAGGGAGATGCCAGAGGCTTTGGGGGATGGCCGGAGGCCCACCGACGACGAGAGGAGGGAGGATGCAAGAAGGAGGCGGCTGGGTTTGGGTGTGTGCATGACCTAGGGGATGGGTGAGGGTTGTGTTTTTAAAGATGATGAATATTGCTAAATGGGTATAGGAAAGGGTATATTTAGGGGTGACTAGGAGAGAGGGTGTAAGAGAGGGGGAGTGCAAAGAGGGGAAAAGCAGGGTGAGGGTAGCAAATGAAATCCCACATGATACGTAGGGATCTCACATGATTTGGGGGGTTAAGTTTTGAATTTCAAAAAATGATTAAGGCTAAACGGGCTTCGAATTTGATTAGTGAGTTAGGCCAAGCAAACGGTGTCCGAAAATTATGAAAAAAATATCTGGACGACCGTGACGACAAGATGCTCAAGGGTACGATGATCGATCACGCGTTAGGTTCACAGAAAACGAACTAAAAATACAAAGGTCTAGTGTCGAAGTCTAAAGTTGCGACGTCTCTCCAATCAAAGCTGATTTGTAGGAGAACGACCCGTGAAATGACGTTCACTAAAAATCCCACAAATAACTACTCTTCCATACGGTCACAACGACATATCACAATGCATATTTCGGATAGAAGAAGGGTCAAAGCAAAATACGCGTACGAAAGAGGAAAGTACGCACAAACATACGAACGGTCGGAAAGCGGCCGTTACATCGGTCAAGCTACGGAGGGAGCAAAAAAAGCTAAAAATCAACATTTTGTTTCAATTCAGCTCAGCCGAGCTGAGTAAGCAGCTCGGTCGAGTGCTAAGGCGAAACTTCTGGGCTTAAAATTTAATTTTTCCTATCTTCTAATCTCGGCCAAGCAGTCTGCACTGCTCGACCAAGCTGCGCTTATTAGTGATGGGGCCCACAACCTAAATCAAGCTCGACTCAGGCTATTATAAAACAGCTCGGGCCCTAACCTAACCCTAATCCAATTCGAAAACTCCCCCAAATCGCCTGAGCTCTCCCCTCAAACCCTCCGCTCGTTCCAATTGAAGCGCCGCCGCCTCTGCTGCTTGCGCCACCCGAGAGCCGACGGCGCCGCTGCTCGGTCTGCCTCCTTTTCCCATCTCTCCACCCCTCTTCTTCCTTTCTCTCTCTATCCCTCTCTCTCTCTCTCTCCATCTAAGGCCTAACCCCTTGCAGCCCCTGCTCGTTCGGATCGAAGCGGCTGAGCACCGCCGTGCTTAGCCCGAGCACCGCGGACAACTCAAGCTCGACCCGACCCTATCTAATTATTCCACCTCTTCCACCTCTTCTCCTCCTCTTCCACCTCATCCACCTTCTCCATATCTCCCGCTCTTCCACCTTCCAAACACAACCCCATTTCTAATTTTTCCTAATTATGAAGCTCAAACCCTATCTAAATCTTTCATTGTCTACTAATACTATTTTCCTATCCTATTGCAGTTACATTTAGAGCTCTTCGAGGAGGATCTTGGTTCGGGATAGCTTGGGGGATCGTCTTGGTCTAGAGCACGTATGTGCACGTGCTTTTGCTTTCACAGCAATGCTCGGTTTCGGTATATTTGCTCTACTCCTTATTTTATATTACTGTACATCATCTGTATCATCATTTGCACGATGCCTCCTCACCTTAGGCCGAGGAAGCCTCCGCCGAAGAAGAGGAAGGCCACCACTAATTCCTCTTCTTCTAGGCAGTCACGCCGCCGCCGCCGCTCACCAACACCTGAGGACTACTGGGTGGACTCGTCGTCCTCCATGTCCTCTCCATCACGATCACCATCCCCCACGCCTCAAGCGATAGAGGCCGCACTCACATCCATTACACCCATTCCCACTCCTACCACTCCCGCGCTCCATCCCGACCTGTACCACCACCACCCACCCTGAGGACATTTGATATTGTCTTCAGGGACGACCCACAATGCACCTGTTTCATCGACATCTCTCACCGCACCATCGTCCCCATATGCTTCGTCCACGTCCCCACCATCATCAGGCTGGGCATCCTTCAGGGTGTCCATTGCCTTTACCAGATCATCGGTTTCGACCAATTCCTCGCCACGCACGCCCGCACATACACTTGCCTCATTCTCGAGGCGCTGAGCTCCATCACCCTATAGGGTGCTGGCATCCACTTTCAGCTGCTTGACAGCGACGTAGTGGTCACGCATGCCATGATCTGAGCCCACTTCAGATTCTCCGCCATCCCCGACCCTACCCTCACCTACTCCCCAGACTACGAGCTCACCACGTTTGATGCCGAGTAGTTTTGGCATCGTATCACTGGCCTCCAGGATATAGCCCTAGCAGGGCTAAGTCCTTAGCCATAGTCCACCCCTGTCTCCGCTACGCCCAGTGCCACCTAGCCACCACGCTCTTCTCTAGGCCAGAGGTCGGGACACTCTCCCTTCCTGAGCTTTTCCATCTTATAGGGATGACTCGACCTCTGTGCCACCGCCCCGACGGTTCTCCACATCCATTCCTTCTCTCTGATGCAGTACACTAGCTGTGTCACTGCCTCATCCAGACCGCCCACGCCACGACAGATATCTGTTGTGGCAGTTTCTTTGCGATCTTTGCTTCGATGCTGGGCCTTGCACTTCCACCTGGTCTAGCAATACCCACCGGGCCTACTAGAATGACTCTAGGTGTGCTTGCTCGCATGCACATCATCAGGCTGTCAGTGAGCATCACTGGATCTACCTATTAGGCACCTAGCACAAGCACCATCTCTATCTGCCCCACCCCGATCTCATAGGAGTCGACCCGATCATGCTTGACTGGGTCATCCCTGGCATTTTTCATATCCCTCACATCCATGTCCTCAAGCCCCTAGGAGGACCAGTTGTCGAGGATGATTATGCCTGGGTACTCAACTCTGATGAGGACGATGAGCCGGATATTGCTGCCATCCTAGCAGCCCAGCCAGGCCCGCCCGGGAGCACTTTTGTCCACACATCTGTCAGTGCTCCCACCACCACCACCACCACTACCGTTGTGACCTATGGGACTGTCCACACCATTTTCCCTAAGGTCACCACCTCTGTCTCTTCCGTGCCTAGACCTGAGGGCACGTCTGTATCCGTTGCCCATGCTCTTACTCTTTCTACCATTTTGGAGCCTACTACTACTGTCCCCACCATCATTGACTCTGCCAGCACATTATCTGAACCTGTGGACCCTCTCTCTTCCATTCCCATCACTCTAGGGCCATAGCCACACTTTCTGGCACTTCTTCTGTCCCCTCATCAGCTATTTTTTCAGAGAGCATCGTGGTGTCTGTCACCACTTCCGTTGTCACGGCATCTCCCTTTTCTGATGCTGCTGCTGCTTCTACCTCTGCATCGAATCTCGGATCCATTCCACTCCCATCTTCTTCAGCCGAGCGCCCGGGAGCACTTTTGTCCACACATCTGTCAGTGCTCCCACCACCACCACCACTGTCACGCCCCGCTTCCCAAAAATATGGAGGCGAAGCGTGAGAAGGTCCGCTCCGACTTGAAGCTACAAAGCTGCAAGTCCGATAAGCGTCAATCAAATTTAAAACTACAGGTCCTTGCAACGCGAGCGAAACAAGATAATAATAATGAAATGAGACACAAGAATAATCTCAGAATATCCATAAATATAAATTCCAACATCGCAGAAAAGCCACCAGGCTGAAATAAAAGAGAGTCTAAAGGCCCAACATGGCCAACAAAAGTACAACGTACAAAACAACGGTGCTACGCACCGACCACTAACAGAAAACCTAAAACAAAAGAAAGCTCATCAAAGAATCAAAGAATGGTCACCGGTGTCCACCAAAATCCTCCTGGGCAATCATTGGACTCAGACTCAGCGTCAGCAACACATCACGTACTCTGCAACGGTCTCTGGCTCAGGGTCTAACATATGACACCCAAAAGAGCAAGGGGCACATGTCAGCAAGTCTACAAGAGACTTGTGCAAGGAAACTGAAGGTAGGTAAAAGTAAAGCAACCTAGCAGTTCTAGCATGATGCAATGACATGGCAGTTAAAGTAATGAGTGTAACAGGTAAGGTAAAGTAAAGTAAAGTACGAGCATGGCATTTAAACATGGCATGGATGACAAGTATTACATGAATCATTCACAAGACAAGTACAAGACAAGGAAAGTAAGCACCTCGTGCACAGAGATTCCGCCTTTTGGCTAGAGTGGCTGCGCGGGCCAACTCCTAAGCTCAAGTGATCGTTTATCCCTACCCCTCCACGTGTGTCGAGCCAGGGCCTTACCCCCGAACGGGAATGCTCGCTTCTGGAACACGAGCCAGGAAGTGTTTTATCTTGTTGGTCTAGGGGTGCACCTAGCCAGACAAGGGAGTACAAGTACAAGTATTGTAGCGTGTGCTACGAATGCGACATTCAATGCATGGATGACATGACAAGACAAGTAGTAAGGCGTACAAGTAAAGAAAGTAAACGTGACAGTTTAGTATGCATGAACAACAAGTTTAAGGGTTGGATCTAGCTTCGTTGTCAAGCTAGATCAATTAGGTGACGGATCTAGTTTCGTTGTCAAACTAGATCAAGTAGGCGTCTAGCCAGCTATCATTTCACTGACTAGTCTCTTTTACGCTAAAACAAGGAAGTGGCCTAAAAACATGGCCCTAAACAAGATTTGGCAAGTTTCACTTGCCTGCAACTATCACGTCAAGAAAACACCGTCCAACGAGTCCAAAGTCACGATTCCTACGTGCACAAGTCCACCGGCCTAAAGTCCATATTATTAATCTTGATTAGTGAATTTAAAACATTTAAAACATTTAAAAACATCAATTTTAGTCTTGATTAACAGGCAATGGGTTGGGGGTCCTAGGGGTGCAAAGCGTTACCTCAACACGACGCGAAAGCTACACCGACGTCGGGTAGCGACGCCGGGGGTTGGAATAAAAGATCGCGCTCCAAGTCCTGATTCCAATTTAGATTCCTCGCTCGAAAGTTCAGAGCATCAACCGGAGCAACGGTTCCAGATTCCAAAGCTAGCACGTGCGACGACGGGCTACGACGTGTCGCAACGTCGTGCACGGTGAATCGTCGGAGAGAAAGCACCTAGGTGGGGCCCACAGTAGTCCTAGGGACCTATGGGGGACCCACAATACCTCTGGAGAACTTGGGGGGCCCACGGTGGCAAGTGGTGCGATGGGTGCGGGGTTGCGACGTTTGCTCTCGGTCGTACTCAGCCAAATGCGGGGGCTTGGCTCGGTCGGTGCTGGGGAACGGGCTTGTTCAGCTGCGGGTGCGGTGCGGGCCTTGGATGCGGGGCTTTGCTTCGGTCAGAGCGGGGGACAGCGCCGGTCGGGCGCTGTGGATGCGGGGGTTGCAACGTTGCAACGTTGTAACGTTGCAACATCGGTCGGTGCGGGCAGCCCGCTCGGTCAGACACGAGCGGAGGCGGGCGACAGAAGCGGGTCGGTGCGGAGGGTTGGTTCGGAGAGGGGATGCGGCGACAGCGGGGGAGCGGGCCGGTCAGATCGATGGGTCCTCTCGGTCGGAGCGGGGTGCGAGCGTTGCAATGGAGCGGGGAAGCGACTGGGTGTGGAGCGGGCGCTTGTGCGGGCGAGGGCCTCGGTCAGACCGAGGGAAATGGAGGGGAAACGTCGGTCGTGCGGGGGCTGCTTCGTCGCAACGTCAAATTTGGGTTTTGGGAGCGGCTAGGGTTATTTTCTTGCGAAAATAGGTCTTCCTAAAGGTTGTTTATATAGTGTAGATGGGTTGACTAGGCCTAGGGCTAATCCTAATGAGATTAGGAGTTTAAAAATATTTAAAATTTAAATCTAAACTTCTCCAACTCACCCAAGGATTTGACTTGGTCCAAATGAGCTGGAAATTGGCTCAAAAATTCTTTAAAACGTTTAAAACTCAAATAAATTTTATTTGGCCGAAATTAATTTAAAAATAAATTATTAAAAATATTATAAAACTTGTTAAAAATATAAAAGTGGTCAAATAAACTCCAAAAATTATAAAATAAATATCGGGGTGATCGTGATGACGAATGTGAGCTAACTAAGAAGACGAATCTCAATTTTGACGTCGGACGACGAAACTAAAATTAGAAACGTCTCCCGTCAAGAGTGAAAATCGCCACGTCTCATCGAGTACGATTAAATTGTGGGGAAACGACTCGAGAAACGTCGTTCCAAATTAGTGCCACTATTTAATACTCTCGGAGACGTTCACAACGGCATATCACACTAAAGTGTTCACAAACAAACAAAGTCTAAAACAAACACGTGCACGGTCAAAAGCACGTGCACGAACAACGTACAACGAAAAGTGGTCGTTACAACCACCACCACCACCACCACCACCACCACTACCTTTGTGACCTCTGGGACTGTCCACACCATTTTCCCTAAGGTCACCACCTCTGTCTCTTCCGTGCCTGGACCTGAGGGCACGTCTGTATCCGTTGCTCATGCTCTTACTCTTTCTACCATTTTGGAGCCTACTACTGCTGTCCCCACCATCATTGACTCTTCCAGAAAATTATCTGAACCTATGGACCCTCTCTCTTCCATTCCCATCACTCTAGGGCCATAGCCACACTTTCTGGCACTTCTTCTGTCCCCTCATCAGCTATTTTCTTAAAGAGCATCGTGGTGTTTGTCACCACTTCCGTTGTCATGAAATCTCCCTTTTCTGATGCTGCTGCTGCTTCTACCTCTGCATCGGATCTCGGATCCATTCCACTCCCATCTTCTTCAGCCGAGATCCCCGCTAAACCACCCTCCCCTGACTTTCAGTTCAGCCCACTTGGATCACTTTCATGAGGCCATGCTATGAGGGTGGTTTCTAGCAGTTCATGCCCCCTCCTAGCTCCCGCACCATGGAAGCACGTCTTATTGCGGTGGAGACCGAGGTCATTCTCTTAAGGCGTGCCTTTGACACCCTCTCGAGCTCGATCGCCACCTTTCAGGAGTCAGTGGAGCGGGACCTGACCACCATTCTTGATATTCTTATGCACCAGCATGCACCCACTATTATACTTGCACCTGCCTCTCCACCTAGGCCAGACCCCGTTCCTCCTGTCACTGCCACACCGCTCACTGTGCCCCATTCTCAGGCTTCTATAGGGCATGTCACCCTTTCTATTGAGTTGGTTACACCACTGGTGGATGCTTCTGTTGTTGATACACCCATTCTCATACTTGTCGACACACCAGCTGTTCCACTCTCTTCTAAGCCTGTTGCACAATCTGTTGACCTGCTGGCCGACACACTTGTCGAGCCTCCACCTGTTCTGCCTGATGTTTCTATTTGTGGTCCTCGGCAGCAGGACTCATCACCACCTCCAGAGGGTAGTGCCCCTGCTTGATCGTTATACCATTTTTGCTCATACCCACCCCATATTTTGTACCCATCTATCTCTTTGGGGCCCTGTTTTTGCATAGCTTGGGGAGAGCCCCATTTTACACCATCAGCATATACACCATCTCATCTCATTTGTATATATTCCATTTGCATCATATCATCATATCATCATATGCATCATATACTTACTTATACATATTTTTGCATCATAGGCATTAGGTCATGCATTTGCATTTGCATCTTTTTCATGATTACTTGTACAGTTTTATTTCTTTTAGTTTACTCCTTTTTTATTTTTACCAGCCATCCTACCCTAGCATCATCACCCTCCTTACACGAGATTTCTCAGGAGTGAGGACACTGCTGTGTTTAGCTTGGGGGATGAGCGCTATCGCTTTTTATTTTTATTTTTTATATTTTTCTTCATTTTACACCTGTTTATTTTTATTTTCCACCCTTTTTCTCCACCGTTTTTCTTTTTTTCCTTCTAGCATCATATTTTCCATGTTTTGGTGTGCTTGCCTGCTTGCTTTTATTTTATTTTATCTGCTTTTTTCTTCCCACCCTTGCTAGATATATTCCGAATGATGATATCTCTCTTAGGTTTAGTAGCTATCATGATGCTTATATCTTTTGCCATGCTATTTAGAGTATTTCAGTGTCTTGCTATCAATATGCTTGCATATATGTTTCTTTTGATGATTTCTCCATATGAATGCATGAAATGAATTGAAACTGAATGTATGTAATATTATTTAGTATGATTTTATTGGAAATGCACCAAGATTCATGCAACATTAGAATATCTGAAGCATTTGCCTTGTTATCTTATTCGCTTTCTATTTCATGCCTGCTATGAGTGTATGCATCACCACTTGAATTCATTATTCGTTGAAATGAATGAAAAAACCCATGCTTGCTTATGAGTTTAGTTGAAGTAGTATCTTATTGAACCATTGTGCACATCTTATGAGTGAACCGAGTGTTATATTAATTCTTTCTCCACATATCTTTTTATTCTCTACATGTCACTTGGATTCACCCTCTTGCAGCTACTTATACTGCATCCACTTCCTAAAAATCCCAAAAGAAAAAGCTAGCTATCAAAAAACCAAAAAAGGAGCCAAAATCAAAAATAGAGATTCAATAGCTCCTATAAAAAAGGGAGAAGAAAAGAAAAATATTTCTCTATTTCACTACTTGGAGCTACAAAAATACTTGGGAAAGAGCCACAAAAATTCCATTGTTATTCCTTAGATGCGATGCATCAAGCAAAGCTTAGGGGTGAATTCATTTGATTATACGAGTGAGTTTGCCATTAGAGTGGAGTTGTGCACAATTGGGAATATTTGATAATGCTTAGAATTTGCAAAATATATTAGCTATAGAGATTTTCATGATTTAAGATGAATATATGAAAGCCATGATCCTTATTCTATTCCCTGTTGCATGCTTGATTTGACTCATGTATGCTTCACTTATATCTTTTGATTGAAAAGTGCATCGTCAACATTTGTATATTAAACTCTATGAATTACACGATGTGGATATGAATTGATTGCATGAATTTAGAGAATCCCTTTCTTTGCTCTTAAATGCTTGCAAGTAATATGTTTAGTTCAGATATGCAATTCTTATTAGCATGTGATTGATTTTCAAAGTG
The DNA here is from genome assembly GCA_030789695.1 of Scilla litardierei. Lineage (NCBI taxonomy): Eukaryota > Viridiplantae > Streptophyta > Magnoliopsida > Asparagales > Asparagaceae > Scilla > Scilla litardierei. The sequence continues at coordinate 267,854,483 of CM061142.1, read as the reverse complement.
TCGTGATATGTTTCTATGGCTTGAAATCTGATCGAATACTCTAGCACCTCCCTCCATCTTTCATTCCTTCTTTTATTTCTTATTTTTATCGCCCGGTGAGCCTCGTATTCGTCTTCCTCGAGGACGAGTAAGAGGTAAGGTTGGGGGATTTTGATGTGTCCATATTTTACATATTTTTATTGCATCATTCCCTATCATATTCGCCTCCAAACTCCACATTTTCATATATTATCGCGCTTCTAACGCCATATTCGAGTTTTGTATAGCTTTGTGGATTTTCGGGAGTTTTGGAGAGAATTGGAGCTATTTAGGGACATTGACACATTCGACACGTCCAGGACGTCATTTGCGAGGTTTCTTGAGAGTTCGTCGAGGCAAGGAAGAATATTGAAGGAGAGAAGGAGAAGAGAGCGAGAGATGAGGACTCTAGCTCCAGTCCATGTTCAATTTCCCAGGCCACTCGGTCGAGTGCTGATGCTACTCGACCGAGCTGATACGTCGACGATACAGAGCAAAGGACATACCTACTCGACCAAGCAGAACAGCCAGCTCGATCGAGAAGTATTCAAACAGAATGCCTATTTTGGACTTCTCCCCGAGCGCCCTAACTCGACCGAGCAGCAAAGCTACTTGACCGAGCAGATCTTCTACTTGACCCGAGTCGAAACAAACAGAGCAGCATTTTAGAGGAGCCCAGACCCACTGTAGCTCGACCGAGTAGGGGCTACTTGACGGATTAGCCCGTATCAGCCATAGCAGAAACAGCAGCAAGCAGCAGCCTTGTATCAGCTCGACCGAGCAGACGCCGCTACTCGACCAAGTAGCGCGACACGACTAGTCAAGTTAAAGGGCCCAAGTGCCCAGATTTTTTGAGATTTTGTGGGGTCCATACCCCTTGTATATAAGCACGATTTTTACCCTATTTGCAGGGGAGCTAGAATTTTAATATTTTACTTAGTTTTAATTAGAGTTTTTAGATCTAGAGAAGTTTTGTGCCATCGCAATTTTGTGAAGACTAAACCTTGGATTTTTATTGATCTTTATTGCATGGAAGCTTGATATTCTTAATTCTTTTGTGTTTGTTATCGCTCTACGACGTGTCGGTAACGATTTCTAAATTTTCTATGCTTTATTTGATGTTTTTGCATGCCATTATGAACTCTCTTGTTTTTATTGAATCTTATATGTCCATCTCTATGATTCACGAGTAGTTCTATCTAGTGCTAATGGATTAGCCCTATGATATTAGGATTTAGATGTAAATTTAGCATTTTTAGGTTGCGTTGGTTCAAAAAGGGAAGTGCTTCGGTTGATCTAGCCAAGTTTGTAGGAGATCGCGTACTCAAATCATGTCCACTGTCTATGGCCATGATTAGCTTAAGGAGTATCTTATGAACTTAATTAGGGAGATAGTGGATTCAATTAGGGTTTACAGCCATGCCCGGCGCACTCCTTGATGGGATCCACCGATGTCCTATATTACTAATTGATGACTACCGCGATTGCATCAATGAGAACCACCAAAGCACACATCAAAGCTCTATCCACAAGAGTGGCATGAGTGGAGATAATTCTACCCACGAGAGTGGTATGAATATTGTCAATTCTTAATGCACAGATCATATGTCATGCCTATCACGAGAGTGAGGTAAGCGTGCGATACGTTAGACCCATGGCGCCTAGAGCCAAGAGTTCTACATCTTAGATGCGACAATCCCTAATAAAGACAATGCAACGTAAGAGTTCTAACCTAGCATCGACATCCGACGATTCTAGTGGTGAGTCTCAATGCCCTAGTCTTTTATTATTGATTACAACCTTGCTTGAGATATAACTCCAAAACAACCAATCCTTTTAAATCGACTGCTAGCAATATTCCGAAGATCTAGGAATCACCCAAGACCATATTAGCATTCACTTCCTTATGGGATCGATATCTTTTATACCATAACTTGCTTCCAATACGGTCCAGGAGTTATATTTAGGACGCATCTAGCCTTTGGCATTCGTGCCATTGCTAGGCAGGTTTTAAGTGTTAGTTTTGGGTGCGTCAAGTGTACGTGAAACTCTCATGATATGAATTTTAAAGAGAAATTAGCTTTATTGAGTTTTGCCTTTGAAAAATCATTGTGGGAGATGTACTTGCCTTTTGGCGATGAAACTAGTGCCAATAGTCTGTTTCGTCGTTTTGGAATTTCTTGGCCTGCCCTCATATTTTTCTGACACCTACACAATTTAATATAAATTTAATACTACTTAGCCCTTTTAAAATATTATTAATATATGTATTCAAATACGTATATATTAAAAAAACTGTGCTTGCATAACATCGAGTTTACTGTGCTTGTATCACTGCAGGGCTGAGTTTCTCGATGTGGGCGGTGCTACATGTGTCAGTGGATGCAACCAGAGACAATGGGACATCGTCGGTGGCCCGATGGGCGGCGGCAGTGGTGGTGGAACGCAACAGCGGTGGTAGCACGGGCGTCGGAGATGGGTGGTACTAGGGAGTCTGGACGCTCGGCATGCAGAGATCGGAGAGGGGGAGGAGCATGGAGGAGGTGGACGGCGGCGGTGTCGCTCGTGGCAGCGAGAATGCGAGCTGGGCTCGGGGTAGTCGGATGTAGCAACAAGGACGAGGGCGAATTCACTGGGGCTCTTCATCGTCGTAGGAGTGTTGGCGACGTCGAAGGGGGTCAGAGGGGCAGCGAGCTCCGTGTGAGGGTGAGCTTAGGGAAGGGAGGAGGCGGCGGGGTCTTAGGGTGGGGGCGGTGAGCTGGAGGCAGGGGACGCTACCGATGTTACTCACGGTGATGAGGGCATCACTTCATGCTTAGAGATGAGGTGGGGTGTCGAGGATCTCGGTGAAGTCAGGGGAGGCGACGGTCTCCAGGCAGAGGGCGGTGGCTAAGGGAGAGGCGGAGGAAGAGGGTGTGGGGGCTGGGAGGTTGGTGTGGATGGGTTCGACGTGAGGTACTTCACCGTGAGCATGGGTAAGCCCACGAGCTGCGTGAGTGAGATGAGGGGGGAAAGCATGGCGGTGCTGCGTTCGTGGGGTCTGTGGGTGAAGACGGCGGGGATGCCGTCGGGCTGAGATGAAGCTCGTTAGAGCTCCGGGAAAGGGAAGAGTGTGTGTTGCATGAGTGTCACTGGGTGCACTCGTGAGAGAGGAGGTTAAGATGTGAAGGGGTTTAAATAATAAACTTAATTATATTATAATACTAATCTATCATTAATTGTGTATTAAAGATGGTGGGTGGGGGCTTTGACAAATAGGTTAGGGGGATGAATGTGTTTTAGAGGGACTAAAACATGTGCCCATGTTCAGACGAAGATGCCAATGGGGAAGGGTAATAAGGATAGGTAATTAGCGATAGAAAAGTGATTAGTGAATAGTAATTAGTAAAATTAATTAAATGAGTTATTAAGTGTATTCGTATTAATACCCATTTTCACAAACGACTCCGAAAAATAACGAAAACATAGCCACGGGTTCATATCGACACAAAGATCATAGATACGAAGTCCATTTAGAAGTATGAGCTACGAGATACGAGATTTGGGCCAAAACGTTTAGGTCGCGGGTTTGCGGGTTCTATATCGATTTGACTCCAGAAAATTACAAAAATAAAATGGGAGGTACTAAATGACTATAGATTCACATCGTAGAAGTTTGAAATCGTTTTGATAACATTTATATAGAAAATTAATTGATACGGCTATATCAGTAACAATTAAGTAGAAAATATTATATAAACTATTTAAACTTTTTGACGACACTTAAACTTACGAATACATGTTATAACTAGTATGAGATACGAAAATATTTTTTTATATAATTGATTTGAAACTATTTTTGATGTAAAACTCCTGACAAAACATTTCAAATATCTTCAAAGTATAAAAATACGTAGAATACGAAAATACGTGTACTAATGAATACTGGTCGTCATGGTAGATGACAAGGGAGGCGTGTCAGATACTCGTTAATGTGTAGAACTCCCTAGTTATGATTGGGAGGGTGGTGACCGTGGGTGCTTCATGCACGGAGGCATGATGTGAGTGTGTGTATGATGGTGAGGGTGCACGACAACTACGCAATGGACAACAAGCAACCACAACAAAATCGCAGTGAGAAATTTGAATTTTCAGGGTAAAATATGAAAATATAGAGTAAGGAGTGAGATTACCCAAGAACTGTGTTGATCCTTGCTGTGATGCCAAGAAATGGGGGCTGATGGACTTCCCCAAGCTGTTAATTTGATCGAATTGAGGCCTTTCCATCGAATTTCACCAAAGGAACCCCCAAACAGCCGTTGGGGTTTGTGGAAGGGGGAGTTTTTGATAGAGCAGTAGGGTGGGGGTGATGGTATTTGGGAGGGCCTAGAGAAGGGGGAGAGGATACGGTTGTTGTAGGGATCGTCTAAACCTTGCAATACTAACAACACACACTAGAGGGGGGTGAATAGTGTAATGGCAATAAAATTGTCCAATTAAAATTTAACTTGCAAATGCGGAATTATAAATACAAGAGGAATTAAAAGTCACAATCAATCCAAACACAAACACAAAGTTTTACCCTCATTCCCCAAACTTGGGTACATCCAGCCACACCAATATTCACTATATTCCCACACAGAGAAGTGAATACAAATCTCACAAGGAGATACCCCACAAAGAGGATTTATGCCCTACACAAGGACCCAACCAATCCTACACGAGGATCAAGACTCCCACACAGAGAATCACTAGCTCCCACGCCCTACACAAGGACCCAACCAATCCTACACGAGGATCAAGACTCCCACACAGAGAATCACTAGCTCCCACTCAGAGAATTAGGGTTAGCCCTACACTAGGACACTAGAACTCCCACAAAGAGAGTTAATTCCCACAAAGAGAATTCCCTAGTCCCACAAAGAGACAACCCCCCACAAAGAGAGAAACTCCCACAAAGAGAGTATCCTAATCCAACAAAGAGAAAAGGAAGACAAATTACACCAAGTAAAGTAAATACTCTTACCGATGCCTTAAGATGCTTACTCATGACTGAATGCAAGGCATGGAAGAGGATCTCCAAGTGTTGGAATATGCTTGAGAGCACTTGGATGATTTCCCTTGAGCTGGACTTCAATGCATGAAGGAAGATGAGTGCCAATAGAGGGAAATGAGGGAGCTTGAGAGTTGCTTATTGAACTCTTGAGATTTTCTATAGAGTCAAGACTTATCAAGTGTTGTCAAGAGTTCTCAAGTGATGGCAGCACACTCATATATATATATATGAATCCTATATCAAGCCCAAAAACCCAAAGAAACAGCCAAATGAACAGATCTGCAACGGCTAGAAACTGGGTGAAAACGACAGGAACAGTCGACTGATGATCATAAGACAGTCGACTGATCAACGGCGAGAAAATATCCAACGGCTATAATCTGAGCCAGGACAGTCGACTGAAGAAAACAATATATTCGACTGACAAACAGGACAGGTGCCTGTAAAACCTTCAGCAGACGACTGCTTCAGGGGATGGATCGAAACAGAGAGATGCACTCTTTCTCCAATTCTTCGCACAGGCGACTGATGTTAATACTACAGTCGTCTGTCCAATAGTCAGGCGACTGTACATACTATATCAGTCGACTACTGTAAAATATGAAGAGAAGACAGAGAGATGCAGTGATTGCACTTACGCTATACAGGCGACTGATGACCAATCTCCAGGTGACTGTGAAAATACAGGCGACTGTAAACTGATTGACAGACGACTGTGCGTAAAGCTCAAGTTTGAGTCAATTGAAATGTTGACTTGAGTTGTGCATGTCAGGCGACTGTAGAAGGATCTACAGGCGACTGGAAATCACCCAATCAACTGTGTTTCCTTCAGAAGGTGACTGACGGAAAGCCAGAGACTCCATAAGAGTCTTTGGACAGAGTGAACCTATTGGGTTGGATTCTATGATAATCCTAAGGTTCACTAAGATGGTTAAATGCATATGCATGAATGAATAAACCATCTAACAAGGCATTACATTAACCCTAGACTCAAAAGAGAGAGAACGCAATAAAGTAAATTGCATGGATTACAATGCTTCTCAAAGAGTCTAAGTCTTCAATTTTGATGCCTTGATAGCTCTCCACCATCTCCAAGCTTTGGCACTCCTTGAGTCCAAACTTTGGCCCTTCTTCACATGATGTCCATCCTTACACCAAGTGATTAGTCTCCAAGAAAGATATCCTTGAAATAAACTGAGAGACTAAAACATGATATTCATTAGCAACAACATAATGTTGTGATCATCATCAAAATAAGATTGGTATGAAACACCAATACTCAACAATATCCCCCTTTTTGATGATGACACACATTATGTAAATCATAAAGAATTAAAGCACAATGCTAATGATCTCCCCCTACTTATATGCACCAATTACATAATGAGCTACACAATGGTAAATACTCAAAATACCAATTAAAAACATGGTGACATATAATAGGCATGGATTACATAAACCAATTGCAAAGAATAAAAGCATGCAAACATGAATGGTTTATCTAATCCCATATCTCTCTCCCTATAGAGATATCTCTCCCCATATGCATATGTATATATCTCTCCCCCTATAGATATGATCACATAATGCATATATCTCTCCCCCTTGACATCGTCAAAAAGGTTGACATCAAAAACATCCCCCCCTGTCATCTTAACCAAGATGTGACAATATGAAAGAAAAGAAAGATATGTATGATACCAAATTTAAAAATTTAGTGGGTATCAATTCACTATCCCAAGCTCCCCCTAGATCATAGATATGGTCAACTTTTGACTTCTAGGATCTAATACCATAATTAATGGAGCCATGGGCCTAAAGTGTATCAAAGCAATAGATATGAAAAAATCAAGCATCAAAGATACACAAAGATATTGCCAAAAACAAATATATCATGAAATATGTTGTCAATAAACAAGAGGTTTGGTTTGAGATCAAAAATAACCAAATGTGAATAAATATCTCAAATAACCTCCGAAATGAGATTTAAAATATGTCTTAAAATAATTTAAACATATTATATATTAACTCCCCCATCGACATACACATGGATCAAAAATGCATGTATGTCAACAAACCCTTAGGTCCCCATTTTCACGAAGAGAAATAAATTTGAAGATATTTTTTTCAAAATCATGAAACACACACAATCAATGGGTATGCTTAAAATAAACATAGAAGCACAATACCTATGCAATATGCATATGTGTGAGGAACCTAAACATTAGGTAACCAAACCCAAGAGGAGTTTGATTTCCTAACGTAATCACACGAGGTGATCACATCCCTAACTAGAGAGTTGATGTAACTATCTCTCTCTTGCACACTAACTTTAGTGGGAATCCATAATCTCAAGGATTTCCTAGGCAAGGGTTTTGCCTTTGCAAGATGGAAGGATGTGGCATGCTTAGGTGTAGAAACAAATTTCTTAGCATGCAAAGAATGAGGATTTTGCTTCTTAGCAAAAAATGAAGATTTTTCATTCTTCCTCATTACCTCGTGATCTACATGCTTCTTGTTGATGTTCTTGTTGTACAAGAAAGCATGGTGATTCTTCTTAGGTGCTTTAGCAATATTTCTTGTATTTGCACCATAAGAGAAATTAGAGGTGGGTTTGGGAACCACATTTTGAATATAACCCAAACCTCCTCTATGATTTGCCGGATGTTGTTTTTCCAACAAATCATGGAGTGAATCCCTAGAATACACAAAGCTTATGAGTTTCCGAGATTCATCTTCATATTTCAATAAAGTTGTTGAATGTGAGTATCTAAGCTAAGGTTTTGAGCAACGAGATTTTCATTAGAAAGGCTCAATTCCTTAACTTGAGAGAGAAGTGTGTCTCTCTCACAAGTGTCATACACATGTCTTTCATCATGAATATTTACACTAGAAGATTCTAAATCTTGCACCCTACTCATGGCATTATCAAGTTTAGCTTTCATTTTTTCATATGAGTCGATGCACTTACTTGCCAAATTAGAGGCCACATTTAGGCGGTATTCGAGCTCCTCATAGGATGGCTTTTCCTCCTCGGCTTCCTCATCACTTTCATCCTCGCTTGAGCTTGACGAAGACTCTTCCCCATTAGCCATGAAGCAACTTTCTTCTTTGGAGTTGAGCCAAGTCTCTATCTCTTCATCGCTTGAGTTAGATGAAGTTGATGAAGAGTCATCAAAGGCAATTAAACACCTTTTATCGTGCTCCTTGTCATCTTCTTCTTCATCAGTAGATGTGTCCCCATCGGAATCATCAAAAGTGCCGATAAGTCCCTTCTTTTGGTTCTTGACCTCGGACTTGGCTTTCCAATGTTTCTTCCCTTTACCTTTATAGGTATCTATGTTGGGTTTGGAAGGACATTCGGTAGCCACATGACCTATTTCACTGCAGTTGAAACAAACCAACTTGTTAGACTGTGAGGCAAACTTTGAGGAAGACATACCTTGATTATCCTTGAGGAATGCCTTGAAATTCTTGAATTGCTTGGCAAGCTCGATGTAGTCATCGTCACTAAGACCTTCTTCATCTTCACTTAGAGCTTCTTGTTGGAACCGCTTTTTCCATTTGAAAGACTCCTCCTCATCATGAAGAGCAACGCTCTTTTTCTTCTCGGGCTTGGTTGATTGAATCTCTTCCTTGTGTTGAAGTAACACTTCATGAGAGATCTCCAATGTGTGCCAAATACTGTTGGCCGATTTGCACATGGAGATGCGATCGAACTCATCCGGAGTGAGGGCGCAATGGAGAACACACATAGCCCTAGCATTGACTTTGATCAAGTCCTTCTCCGCTTTAGTTCTCAAGGCCACGGGTGAAGTAGGCTCCTCGAAAGGTGACTCCGTTATGTCCCAAAGGTCATGACTCTTCAAGTAGACCATCATCCTGATCTTCCAACTCGGGTAGTTGGTTCCGTTGAAGAGCGGGGGTCGGACGGTAGAAAGACCTTCTTCATGAGGCGCGGATGTAGCGTTGAATGCCATCGTTGCAGTATGTTTTAACCTCGCTTTGATACCAATTGCAGGGATCGTCTAACCCTTGCAATACTAACAACACACACTAGAGGGGGGTGAATAGTGTAATGGTGATAAAATTGTCCAATTAAAATTTAACTTGCAAATGCGGAATTATAAATGCAAGAGGAATTAAAAGGCACAATCAATCCAAACGCAAACACAAATTTTTACCATGGTTCCCCAAACTTGGGTACATCCAGCCACACCAATATTCACTATATTCCCACACAGAGAAGTGAATACAAATCTCACAAGGAGATACCCCACAAAGAGGATTTATGCCCTACACAAGGACCCAACCAATCCTACACGAGGATCAAGACTCCCACACAGAGAATCACTAATTCCCACTCAGAGAATTAGGGTTAGCCCTACACTAGGACACTATAACTCCCACAAAGAGAGTTAATTCCTACAAAGAGAATTCCCTAGTCCCACAAAGAGACAACCTCCCACAAAGAGAGAAACTCCCACAAAGAGAGTATCCTAATCCCACAAAGAGAAAAGGAAGACAAATTACACCAAGTAAAGTAAATACTCTTACCTATGCCTTGAGATGCTTACTCATGAATTAATGCAAGGCATGGAAGAGGATCTCCAAGCGTTGGAATATGCTTGAGAGCACTTGGATGATTTCCCTTGAGCTGAACTTCAATGCATGAAGGAAGATGAGTGCTCAATAGAGGGAAATGAGAGAGCTTGAGAGTTGCTTATTGATCTCTTGAGATTTTCTATAGAGTCAAGAGTTATCAAGTGTTGTTAAGAGTTCTCAAGTGATGGCAGCACACTCATATATATAGGAATCCTATATCAAGCCCAAAAACCCAAAGAAACAGCCAAATGAACAGATCTGCAACGGCTAGAAACTGGGTGAAAACGACAGGAACAGTCGACTGATGATCATAAGACAGTCGACTGATCAACGGCTAGAAAATATCCAACGGCTATAATCTGAGCCAGGACAGTCGACTGAAGAAAACAATATATTCGACTGACAAATAGGACAGGGCCTGTAAAACCTTCAGCAGACGACTGCTTCAGAGGATGGATCAAAACAGAGAGCTGCACTCTTTCTCCAATTCTTCGCACAGGCGACTGATGTTAATACTACAGTCGTATGTCCAATAGTCAGGCGACTGTACATACTACATCAGTCGACTACTGTAAAATATGGAGAGAAGACAGAGAGATGCAGTGATTGCACTTACGCTATACAGGCGACTGATGACCAATCTCCAGGCGACTATAAACTGATTGACAGACGACTGTGCGTAAAGATCAAGTTTGAGTCAATTGAAATGTTGACTTGAGCTGTGCATGTCAGGCGACTGTAGAAGGATCTACAGGCGACTGGAAATCACCCAGTCGAATGTGTTTCCTTCAGAAGGCGACTGACGGAAAGCCAGAGACTCCATAAGAGTCTTTGGACAGAGTGAACCTATCGGGTTGGATTCTATGATAATCCTAAGGTTCATTAAGATGGTTAAATGCATATGCATGAATGAATACACCATCTAACAAGGCATTACATTAACCCTAGACTCAAAAGAGAGAGAAAGCAATAAAGTAAATTACATGGATTACAATGCTTCTCAAAGAGTCTAAGTCTTCATTCTTGATGCCTTGATAGCTCTCCACCATCTCCAAGCTTTGGCACTCCTTGAGTCTAAACTTTGGCCCTTCTTCACATGATGTCCATCCTTACACCAAGTGATTAGTCTCCAAGAAAGATATCCTTGAAATAAACTAAGAGACTAAAACATGATATTCATTAGCAACAACATAATGTTATGATCATCATCAAAATAAGATTGGTATGAAACACCAATACTCAACAGTTGTGATGGTGGTTTCTGGGGTTGATGATCGTCGAAGAGTGGGAGTTTTAGAGAGAGGAGAAAAAAGTGAAGACGAAACGCTTTACGAAATGGGGTAGACTCGGCCATTTTGGGGCTTCGGGGTATATATAAAGAGGTGACACTACTGTATAACACGGCCGTGTCACCCCAAGCAGCTGAAGAGAATGTGGCTTGGCACGGATGGGGCCACGCGGTCGTTTGGAATTCCAAACGACCGCGTGGAAACGGGTTAGAGCAGCCGTATGAGGATGTATGACACGGTTATTTTCAAAAATCCAAACGACCGTGTCAGAGTAGAAATTGTGGCTTGAAATTCCTGAGAATTGACTCGCACAATGCAGTCATGTCGATGGTTCCAAAAGGGCGCATGGCTTCGCTTCTAAGTTCAAAAAATCTCCTAAATTTGCAAACGACTGTGTGGCTCCCCCCACACGGTCATGTGAATTCTCATGCATCATAGTGCTTAGGAGTGCATCCCTTGCTTCTCCTTGCTTCTCGTTTTCACACAGCCATGTGGATTACTCCATATGGTCATGTAGAATATCCAACAATACAAAATAAATCCACCAAGCTTTAGGACCAAAACTTTAAGTGTTAGGTTTTATAATCCAATAGAAAATTTAAATTCAAAGTTTTTAAGATCTGGACTTTAAAAACCAACAAAAATTTTAAGCTTTGGGGTTTTTCGTTTTATATGATTTGGGGTGTGCCAATCAAGGGGAGTGACTTATTCAAAGAAGAAAATTTTTAATACCTAAGAGAAATCCAAAACTAATATGCTCCTCTTGTTATTGAGAGGAGGTGAGTTTATTGGAAACCTAGAAAGTACAAAATTTTCTATACTACTGGATTGAATACACCTGTTTCAAATGGTGGATCTAGGATATGGACTGGAGCAAGCAGCTCCTCTATCTGCTCCTTTCGTGGCTCGGTGAGTAGCTTGGTGCCACGAACTTTATCGAACTCCAGTAATGCTCTCCCCAGCTTTTCTCGAGGACAACCACCTGAATCCTGCAAGAAATAGAGAGCATTAGTTCGATGTGGAAAATCTTTCCTTGAAATAAAAGTTTCTCAGAGAGTATCATCAAAATGTAATGGAAAACATAGAATGAGGTGACGAAAACTTCTTGAGAATAAGATGCTATCTCCCGATGATGATTTTATCATCTCTTCGTCAATTCCATAGATATGTTCCTCATGTGCAGATATGATCTAGCATACCTCCGTTGAACGCAAATATCTGTCCTATGAGGAGTATGTTATGTCAATAATATCTGAATCGGAAGAATTGTGAAATGAAATATGAGATTCAGATATAGAGTCTAAAGTATCTCCCTGAGTTGGAGTGGCAAGCTCTTGTGGATGTGATGCCTCTGGTGTGGTGAGAAAGTCATGTGAATGTGATGGTGGAGGCAAAGATGCAGGCCCACTGAAATGACTCGTGGTATCCTTGGCCTCACGTGAATCCTCCTCGTCGATGTGGGCATACTCCACAGCTTCCTTGGTGCTCTTACGTGACATGAAATGGGGGATGCAGTCAAGTGGGATGAGTGGCTTGGGTTCTTCGATGTCTAAAATCCTGCACTCGCCCAAGTAAACTTCAGTTCCATCTATGGTGGCAAAGGATCGCATCATGTTCTCTCAATCCTAACGAAGGTCCCATCATCCATATCATCGTCAGAATTGGTGTAATATGGGACATGGTCCTCATTTAGCTCATCATTTATCTCATTGTCGGAATGGGTGTGGTGTGAGATGTGGACATCGGCAAGCTATATCTCATGAATGGTACCTATAGGAGGAGAATCATATATATCAAAATAATCAAAAATGAGATTTGATAGAATACCCCCTCCCCAGTATGGCAGGTGGATGGTGTTGCGTGAGATTCAGCCGCAGCTTCCTCCAGATATTTCCATGCTACTTCATGCGCCATGTCGTAAAACTGGCCTTCACTCAACTGTACCATGAATTTTCGTAGGGTTTCTGGCAGTCCTATAGAGAAGAGGAGAATGAGGCTACGTGCCATGCTCTCAAGCTGTGGCACTCTCAACACCAATGCATGAAATCTCGCCCATGCCTGCCAGAAAGTCTCTCCGTCAGCATTGCGAAAGTAAACAAACAAGATCCCTTGGTGTTAGATGGTACGTCGCCTGATCCTCATATGTAGGTGTAGATTCTCCACCAGGCTCTAGAAGACCGGCAAAAGTGGATAATGTGGTAGTCGAGTCTTCCAAGATCTCTCCCCCTGAAGGTGTAGTCTTGGTGATCTGAGCTTCAGATCAGAGTCTCAAGTAATGGGTAGTTTCTTGAATGTAGGCATCGATCTACAGAGAGATTAGATGAAGTCCATTAGCCTTGGTTCGTAAGTTGACGTTCTAGGGTAAGCTCAAGGCTGGACTTCAGTGGAGGTGGGTACGTTTGGGGAATCGGATGGGAGGGTTCATGGGGGAGGTTGTAAGTATATGGATGTGGGTTATATGGATGTGTAAAGTAATGGCATTGGGTGTAGACATGGCCATGTATTCCACATGATTTGCAAAATGTTGCAACCTAAAAAAAATTATGGTAACCTCCTATGTGAGCACCCTGTGACATGGGGCATCAGAATTTCCAGTATATGTTCCATCTGGTATCTACATAATCCCCAAAATATGCATGACAAGTGAAAAATATGACAAAGAGAAGCGCACCAGTGATACAAGAGAATAGCAAAAATTCAAGTCGGTGATAGGGAAAATTTTTGTTTGTTTATTATTTTTTAAATAATTTTTAATAAGTACATAGTATAACTAACCCAAAATCTAACTAATATCAATCAATGCAACCTCCCCGATAACAACGCCAAAAACTTGTTAGGGTTTTAAATATTTGTAACCGTAAGCGCACGACGTAATCATTACACTGTACAGGTCATCTTTAAGGTGGTTGATTAATCGAGTACTAGCTCGATTTTAGGCCGTTGTCAGCTACAGGTGATGATTTTGCAAGATATGAGACTTTGATATGAAAACATGTATAAACTGTGATCATCACAAAGTAGACTAATAAAAAGAACATAGAACATCAAGAATAACAAGGAATAGCAGCAAACAATTATAAAACCACATAAAGAAGATAAATAAACACTTATCTTAAAGAGTTGCTTACAAGAGTTGTCAATTCACGTTTACAATCCATGAGAAAAGCATTTAGAACCTAATCTAATCTATCCATACTCCTAAAACTAAGATATTACATGAAAAGTGTAAGAAAATGAAGCTAGGATTACCCCCGATCGCTGGCGACGCCCAGATCCTTAAATAATAACCCAGAACCCGAACAGGTAGGCGGCAGAAACCGACCCGAAATGGTCGTTTGGCCAAACGACGCGGTCGCGTCATTTGGAGGAAGTTACGGATCTCTTAAATTGTTTGTCTGACGCAGTCGCATGAGGATTCATACGGCTGCATTGATTTTGATATGCGAGAATCGCCGCTTCTCGGCCCTCGTCTGCTTTTAGGGGCGACACGGTCGTGTGAGGGTTCACACAACCATCCAAACAGTCGTGTGGGGGCTTCATTGGGCTTATTGTCGTATTCTCTCACACGACCATGTGAGACGCTGCAGATAACCAATGCTCCATTGAATTAAACCCTATCGCTTCGTTTATCGCTCCAAAAGCATAGATGCCGCTCTTTGGCTCCAAAAATCCACAATTTCACCTGAAACTCATTTTCACCTGAAACACATCAGAGAAGCCCAAAGCATAAAAAGGAACAAAAACGTGGAAAATGGGATGGAACAGAGGATAAAACAATGTAAACCATGCATGAAATGAGCGTAATACATAAATAAAAAACCACTCATCACTTCTCATTCTATTTTCAAGCCTCTTCCTTACTCTAGGGTCTCGAAACTCTACGTTTTCATCTAAAATATACAAAGGAGATCCAAGAGTAAAAAGAAACCAAAAGATGGAAGAAACGATGTGGATGTGTAGTGGAGTAGTATGAAATGAATATGAAAAATATATAAAATAAACTCGCATCATTGGGCTTACCGAAGAGGGAGAATCAATTACTCAAAGTTTAGCCCTTAAAGTGGAAAATTTGAGTTAATACGGATTCTAATTTTTAGTACCATACCTGATATGTTACTAATATGAAGGATTAGCTCGCCCTATACATATCCTCCACTTCCTCCTAAATTTACACCAAGCCTAGATAAGGGGAGCTCATCCTATTTAAGTCAGCAAACTTAGATCTAAATGCGATCAAAGTTTTAGTTAATATGGTTTCTAATTTTTAGTACCATATCCTGATATGTTGCTAATCTGAAGGCTTAGCTCACCCTATACATATCCTCCTCTTCCTCCTAAACTAATACCAAGACTAGATTAGAGGAGCTCATCCTAATTAAGTGAGCAAATCTAGATCTAAAGGTGACCAAAACTTTAGTTCATCTTTTTCCTCTTTATTCTCGCTTTCATATTCTAGCAAAACTTGAAGAGAATTCGGATCTGAACTGAAGTTTGAAGCAGGGGTTCAAGCTAAGGTGAAACTTCTTGGGACAAGTGGTCGGCTCTAAGACGAGGCGTTGCAACCGCTTCGGGACGTCGCCCTAAGGAAATTGTTTTTGCAACTGCAAAAACACATGTATGTTTCTTTAAGCATTTTATTTTAATAGCAGTTGGTTTTATATATATCTTTGTGAGGTCGGTTCACCTCTCTCCTTAGATAGTGATGGTCTTGTAAAGGGTTTTTATTGGGTTTTCATTAAAAAAACCTCTGCTGCTTCCCACATCTGCTAAGCATAGGACTAGACAATGGGAAAAGCCATATGAAAGCCTCATCAAGACCCTTCAGTATAAAGGCCCCTCAGTCCTATAAACCCCAACCAGCATCCCCTTTAGCATGTATATGGGAATATCTCAAATTTCTAACTCACAATCTCTCAAATCTTAGCGACGGCTAAACAAAGTCATGATCCCTCATTTCTCCGCTTAATACCGACTTAATCACAAGAGTCGAATCAGAGGGCTACTCCCTCCGTTTCTTCTGACATATTTTCTCTCTGTTCTAGGTGGTAGCGAAGGAACCTCTCTCAGCCCGACAAAACTGACATGCACTTGCTCTCTATTGCATGAATACTCATTTCGACAGCCTCACCGGAGCTTCGCAAGATTCTAGGAATCAACACGTATGAACAACTAGAAGGTCAAGACTTAGGATTTCTCTTCTTTCTCATGGAATCTGGTAATCTTCTGTACTTAATTCTTCTCAAACAATCTGTAGGCAAAGTAGTTTTGTGAAATTCAAATGTCTTACAAATTTATTTCAGTAATTCAACTTTAAAAATGTGCCCTCAATCATTTAGATTAAGTTTCATTAGACTTGTTTTAACTTAGATGCTGCGGAATTTCATGAGTTTTTTTCCCTCAAACAAACTCAAACTACTATTTTCAACCTCGTTTTTATATCCGTTGATGTCAGAACTCTCATGGGAATTGCTACACGCACCTACCATTTTACTCTGCGCATGACCGGCTAATTTACAATTTTGCCATTACTCCCGTGCACAACCCACTTATTTACAAGTTTGCCACTGAAATTACTCAGCATGCACAACCATGTGCAAATTTCCAAAAATGCCCCTTGGTGTGCAACACAAGATTAGTTGCGACGACGCCTGTAATGGTCTGGTTTCAGCGTACACGAATTTCCGTATTCACGATAGTATCACACAAGTTCAAAATGAGTAAATGATTTTTTTTCTAATTCTTTCGTCACACAAACCTTAAATTTAACTTCATATTCATGATCCTCGCGACGATACAAACCCGTTGTTATTTTTTATAATTTTTCGAATTCATATTTGTGAAACTGTGTATTTTGGTAATATTATACCATTACTTTTACTTTAACCTATTTACTAATTACCTTAACCTAGTTAACTATTAATCTACCCAAACCAGAAGTTAAACGTGGGGGGACGCGTTTAAAGTTTTCTAAACTTAGTCAAGGGGCTAACCACCATCATTAATATCCTATTTAATGACTAATAGTGGGTTCATGAACCCTATTACCTTATAAATACCCCCTGTAATCACGTTTTCCTTTACTAATCATAACTCACACAAAACTCTCTCTCTCAGGCTGTTCACACACACTCTCTCTCTCCCTCCCTCTGCTTCACCCCATCCATCACCTACACCCATCACCTTGGCCGCCCCCTCTGCCGGTGCTCTGCCTCCACCGTCATCATCGGCCTGCCACCGCTGCTCGACACCGACCAAAAGCCACTCCCAGCGCCACTCACAACCTCCGCAGAAGCCTCCGCCGTAGCTCCCCCACCACAACGGCACCTCCAATGCCACAGCATCCCTTTCTACCACCGCCTAACGCCGCCAAACGTCGCTGACAGTGCCGCCTCCAGCTCTACCCTCCACACCCCTCATCGGGCCCCTCTGCCATCGTCCCTGGAAACGAGCGATGTCGTAGCACCCGCAAAATGCCCACAGTTGCCACCCGCTTCCCTCGCTCCTCGTCGTCGTTGTCGCCACCATGCGCCCACCTGACGCCACTGACAGGTCCATTGCGTCGCGCTCTACCCCCTCCGCCTGTTACCGACCCCCACCACCGCTCAAGTCGCTGCCGGTGACGTCGAGAATGCAATGAACCCACGCGAGCACAGTAAACGCGAATATACTGTGGGAATGCATAGTGATTTTAGTATATACGTATTTGATACGTATGTATACGTATATATATATACTGATCTCGTTTTAAATTCTTAATTAATTATCTAGGTGTTAGAAAAATACCAGACAATGTCCAGAAAATCGAGCGTGACGTCCCGGACTTATTGGCGCTAATTTCATCTCGATCAGTCGAGTATATTTTTCACAGTAAATTTTTAAAGCTAAAATCTATTTACGTTATTTTCACTTGATAATTAATATCTAAATTGTTTCACGTACACTTGAGATGCTCCTATTTTACATGTTTTACCGCATATTTTCATGACACATTTCACCCTCCAAACCCCCATTTTATACGCTTTTGTGCTATTATTTGGAAAAAATATGACTTTCGGAGCGTTTCTGTCCATTTCAGGGATTGGATCGATATTGGAGCCTTTTGGAGTCAATAAGACGATCGGCGACATGAGGGCACCAAGAAGACTCATGATGACATGATTGAGGTGCCAAAGAAGAGAGAAGGAGTGAAGAAGAGGAGAACGACAAAAGCATGGTTCTATGATACCATGACTCATGGACTCCAGGTCGCTCGATCGAGCTATGATGCGGCAAAGGAATCGAGCGACCCAAAATGCTGGAAACAGGACAGCCGTGCACTATTTCAAATCTGCATTCACTGGGATTTTTCCATATTTTTGATATTTTTTCCAGATATTAGACTTCAAGACGGTTCAAACACTACCAAGAACGCACCAATCAGAGGTCGGATGAGCTCTGGAGAATTTCTGCAAGCTGATGCTGCAATGCTGGGAGAAGAGTTTTTCCCAGGTGACTCGACCGAGCAGTGTAGGCAGCTCGGTCGAGCTGATACGCGAGGCACAACCGATACACCCTGCACGACTGAGCAGTGTAGTGACTCGGTCGAGCAACTTCTATTTTTCGAAGTTTCACCCATCAACATTCTGCTCGACTGAGCAGGACTTGCTCAACCGAGTCAGATGGAGACTCGACCGAGTAAGACCTACTCGGGCCGAGTAGACGGAACGACATTTTTGAAGAAATTCGATCCACTGACAGACTCGACCGAGCAGCCCGACCAAGCAAGCTTCTGCTCGACCGAGCAGACACCTATTCGACCGAGCAGGCCTTACTCGGCCCGAGCAAGCAGAGCACGGTTTTGGACAACGTATCCATATTTTTTGACGACTCGACTGAGCAGCTTCCTACTCGGACCGAGTCACCATGGGCCCAGGGCTACATCCAGATCACGATTTTTGAGAGGGTTTTCGAAGGGGGATATATTCGACGGGCAACCGTTATTTTTTAGGGGAGACCGGGGGGACTTTTGAGGAGTTTTTGAAGAGAGTTTCTAGGAGTTTTTAGAGAGCATTGGAGACGATATTTTTGGGGAGTTTGTTTATGCCCCAGGCACCTCCCTTGTATCAAGATAAGTACTTTTGCCTTTTTGAATTCCATTATTATTTCTTTGTGGTTTCTTTTTGTTTTATCTCTTTTTGATGCATGCAATGAAGTTTTCGTGCATTCTATTATCTATTACTATGCTTGAGTAATCTTTTCTAGGGCTAAGGATTAGCCTATGGATCTTAGGATTTAGATGTAAAGATGGGATTTTTATGATGTGTTGGGTATAAAAAGGGTTGTATTTTGGTTGATCTAGCAAAATCCCTAGGAGAAATCGTACTGATATCGTGCCCACGGTCGGTGGAATCGATTAGCTTTAGAAGTATCCTATAGATTTAATTAGGCAGTTAGTGGATTCAACCGAGGTACGTGACCACGTCCGGCTCGTGCCTTGATGGGATCCACCGACGAACTGTATCACTAATTGACGGCTACCGCCATTGTGTCAATAAGAGCAACCAAAATACCTCGAAGCTCTAACCCATGAGAGTGCTACGAGTTGAGAGCGTTCGAACCATGAGAGTGGTGAGAACTTTGTAGATCCTTAATTCATGTATCATATGCACCTATCGCGTGAACGGGGTTAATGCGATACGTTAGATTCATGATGCTCAGACACATGAATTCACTTCCTAGAGCTATAATACCTAATTAAACCAATGCAACTTAGAAGTCTCAACCGAGCATCGACGTCCGACTGTCCTAGCGGCAAGTCCTAAAGCCCTAACCTTTATATTTTATTTATTTATTTCTTTGTGTGGAATCCCCCGTTTGCGACATCGAGTGACACGATCTTCGCATCCATCACCATTATAACATCCCATATTCCACAACCACCAATAAATATGCAAGTCTAACTCAACCTAGGAGTAGCTAGGTAGTATAGCACCGCTTCCCCGTGTTCAATACCTGCTTGCCACTATACCGTGCGCTTGTGGTAAACAATATCGTTTCAGAGTTAGTTCCAGTACGCATCAAGTTTATGGCGCCGTTGCCGGGGATTTATATCTGTGTAATTCGCGCCATAGCTAGGTCTCTTTAGGATTACATTTCGGCTCGATCAAGTTTATGGCATCGTTGCCGGGAGGCGTTCCGCCATATTATCTATTTACCACAATTAGGTTGATTAGACAGTGTAAAAAACAAAATAAACAAAATAAAAAAAATAAAAAACAGAGACATAGTTTTTTCCCACCACCTGCTATTATTATTATCTTTATCTCTCTTTGTACCACTGACGTCTTTTCCAGGTTGTTTACTTTGCTTGATCAGGTACAGTTGATGCAGCACTGGTGCTTCCAAGGATGCGACCGGGTTCTATACGATCCTATATATACCTCGCTACATTCTATCAGGCTGATGGAGAGTCCTTCAGAGACGCATTGTGCAAGTTCGAAAGAATGTTAGGGATGTTCCATACGGAATCAACCCATGAGTGGGATGGTTCCAAGCTATTTGATGTCTTTGCTAGAAGACTAAACGGACCCTCACATGAGTTTATGAAGAGGTTGCAAGTGGAAAATTTCAGTGATCTGCAGTTGGCAGCAACCATGGAGCAAATGATAGATGATGCTCGATCTACCGGTTTGCTCACCGTTACGGTAGGTAAACCATCCGACCAAGTATTCATCGATTTTGTTATGGCTAATATCTCTGATACAGGTACTATCATAGACGGAGTGCATGTTTCACTTGAAGGTGATCGTATCCACCTTTACACCTTTAACACTTCACAAATAGAGTCATCTGAGCTGCCAGAGGAGGACACATATATGGACCTATTGAGAAACATTGTCGACGCAGTTCAATGCACCGGACCATTAACAATAATGGCAGGTGGCCCTTTTGAGCTTGGATTTCAAAACTTTATTACTCATCATATCTCTTCCACAGGCACAATTGATGATGGAGTCTATGCTCTAGTTGAGGGGCACAAGACCCACTTTTATACTGAGGCCGAGATACAAGAGCCCATAGAGCCACCTGCACCTACTATTGAGAAGGCCAACCCGCACTATAGGGTCCTCGAGCTCCAGGACAGAAACAAAGAATGAGACATAAAAAGGAGAAGATGATGTTTACATTGCCTTCTATACCTGAGGAACCCGAGGAGGAGGCCGAAGCAGTGCATCGTGAGGATATCGAGCTATATTTATTTTACATATTACACACAGAGCCAGAGCCTGTCACCGAGGAGGCCGTGCATTGGGACGAGGACACAGCCATTCATGAGGATCCCGAGCATTACCTCCCCTTTTTAAGCTACCGCAGCCACCTTCAATTTCTATAGAGGCTGAGCATCCCTCAGAGGATCACCCTTCCACTGATACCGAGGAATATCCCACAGAGCTTATTGCTCCCATTCAGGGAGAATCTTTTACTCCCTCGTCCTTTGCTTTTGATTCCCCTCGTGTATATGATGTTTTTTATGATTCAGATTTTGACGACTCATCGTGCCTTTTGCAGGATACACATAATATGATCAAGAGGTATGATGGGACGTCTATGAGGAGGAGAGCGAGGAGTTAACACCCATGGATGCTATTGAATACGATCAGGAGGTACGATGGGACAGGTCTGACGATGATGAGGAGTTACCTGATGAGACCCACACTTATATGCCAAAGCTACCTGAAGAACCTGAGGCAAATAACGAGGAGTTGATCGACGTGGTGCACGAAAGTATAGATTTATTTCCAGGGAAGTGTTGTCAACCATATTTAATTTTAAATACTTATGTTGATGACCCTCTTTGGAATACATTTATTTTGGGGAAGAATTATCCACATCAGATTGATGCGGCTTATCTCTTGTAGGGTACAGGTGGAGTCCTTGGAGAGATGCTGGGAGCCGCATTGCTGGAATCTGATGGAGCCCGTGGAGATACGCACCTGGCAAAGCCACGGAAAGTGCAGATAGAGCAGTTGCCTGCACAGGCAAAGATATTGGACCCGCCTTTTGTTATAGGTGATATCAATCCAGTAGTGTAGTGTTTTATTCTTTCAATAATCACGAATCCTCTCGGCAGCGAGAGGACCGTATAGGATTTTATTTGCTTTCTTAGTTTAATAAATTTACCACATATGACGGCCACAAAAATCTTTTACACCCCGAACCCATTATTTTTATTAATTACCCTCTTCATATTTTGATATGTCACGCCATTTTGCTAACCACCATCGAGCATTTCTTTCAAGTGAATATTCACTTTCTTATTCGTTTGACTTGATCTCGCTAAGCGAAGCCGTGATTTTTTTGATCGATTCATTTGAATAGGATTGTTTGGTATAAGCTTGGGGGAAAGCGCTCTTATGCATCATTGCATGTGCACGTAGTTGCATTAGGATTTCATGTCATTCATTCCATCATTTTTCATTCCCCCCCAAATATTTATCGTTGTTCCTCACCTTTTTCTTTTTATGATCACATTGAGGACAATGTGAAGTTTAAGCTTGGGGGAGTGCATTTCCATGCCATTTAGTTGTATTTTTTCTTCATTTTAGGATTTTTAGAATTTTTCAAATTTTTGCATCATCTTTTTGTTTTTTTCCATCGTATTTGCCTTTTATGTGTGTTCATGCATCACATTGCGTGCTTGTTTTTCTTTTATTTCTTTCTTCTATTTTTATTTCTCTATTTTCTTTTCTTTCTTTTGCTAGATATGTTCCATGTGATGTTTTATCTTATGCTTTCAGCTCTCTCACAACGTTTATTTTTCATGACATGCTACTTAGAGAATTTCATAATCCTAATCCTTATAATTACTTGAAAATATTCTTTTGATGATCTCTCTAGTGCGAATGCATAAAGCTTATTGAAACTGAATATGTAGAGTAGTATCTCGTATGCTTTCATTGGAAATACACCAAGATTCAAGCATCACTAGAATATTTGAAGCCTTGCTTTCATCCTTATTCGCATTCTTATTGCATGCTTGATATAATTGAAACATTACTGCTTGACGTCACCACCCATTAATATGATTAAGGATACACGTACTAGTATACGAGTTTAGTTGATGTATTATTTTACAGAACCATTTGTGCGCACTTTTGAGTGAACCGAGCGTTATATCTATTCCTTCTCTACCTATATCTTATATTCTCTACATGTCACTTAATTTCACTTCCCAAAGCTATTTCTACCGCATCCATTCCCAAAAATTCCATACAAAAGAAAAGCTTGCTCCAAAAGTCCAAAAAGCCAAAAAGGGGCCAAAAACCAAAAATACAAATACTATTGCTCCTACAAAAATCCAAAAAGAAACAAAGAAACAAAGCTCAAAATTCAGAGAAGAGCTCAACTTTCATTACTTGGAGCAATACATATACTATTGGGGAAACCAAAACAAAATTCCAAATCCACAAATACTTCTTTGGATGCGACGTCTCAATTCAAGCTTGGGGGAATCTTTTGACCACATGAGTGAGCATGACATTAGAGTGGAGTAGTGCACGAACGGAAAAGTTTGATAATGTTAAAACTTAACGAAACAATTTAGTTATGGGGATTTCTTATGATTTGATATGAGGATGTGTATCTTGATTTTTATTCTATTCTTTATTGCATGCCTTGTGTGAATTTCCACACTTTAGTTATATCTTCTGATTGAAAAGTGTGTCGCCAATGTTATGCATATTCGATGCAATGAAACATGGGATGTTGATATAAACTAAATGTATGAATACTAGAGAAACCCATTTCATTCATTCTTAACTCTCAAGTACTTCGTTTATATAAGATATGAAATCTCTGTGGTAGTGTGTGATTTACTTTCTGAGTCGTTGTGATATATGGTGAATGTTGAGAGATCTGAGGGAATAATCTAGCGACCCTCTTTTCTTCGTATTCCTTTTTGCTTTCTTATTTTTACCTCCCGGTGAGCTTCGTATTCGTCTTCCTCGAGGACGAGTAAGAGGTAAGCTTGGGGGATTTTGATATGCTCCTATTTTACATGTTTTATCGCATATTTTCAAGACACATTTCACCCTCCAAACCCCCATTTTATACGCTTTTGTGCTATTATTTGAAAAAATATGACTTTCGGAGCATTTATGTCCATTCCAGGTATTTGGAGCGATATTGGAGCAATTTGGAGTCAATAAGACGATCGGCGACGTGATAGCACCAAGAAGACTCATGATGACATGATTGAGGTGCCAAAGAAGAGAGAAGGAGTAAATAAGAGGAGAACAAAGAAAGCATGGTTCTATGATACCATGACTCAGGGACTCCAGGTCACTCGATCGAGCTATGATACCATGGCTCATGGACTCCAGGTCGCTCGATCGAGCTATGATGCGGCAAAGGAATCGAGCAACCCAAATGCTGGAAACAGGAAATCCATGCACTATTTTCAAATTTGCTATTATCTGGGATTTTTCAATATTTTTCTGATATTTTTCCCAGATATTAGGCTTCAAGAAGGTTCAAACGCCACCAAGAACGCGCCAATCGGAGGTTGGATGAACTCTGGAGAATTTCTGCAAGCTGATGTTGCAATGCTGGGAGAAGAGTTTTTCCCAGGCGACTCGACCGAGCAGCGTAGGCAGCTCGGTCGAGCTGATACGCAAGGCGCAGCCGATACACCTTGCTCGACCGAGCAGTGTAGTGGCTCGGTCGAGCAACTTCTATTTTCGAAGTTTCACCCATCAACATTCTGCTCGATCGAGCAAGACTTGCTCGACCGAGTCAGATGGTGAATCGACCGAGCAAGACTTGCTCGACCAAGTCAGATGGCGACTCGACCGAGCAAGACCTACTCGGGTCGAGTAGACAGAACGACATTTTTGAAGAAATTTGATCCACTGACAGAATCGACCGAGTAGCCCGACCGAGCAAGCTTCTGCTCGATCGAGCAGACACCTACTCGACCGAGCAAGCCTTACTCAGCCCGAGCATGCATGGCGCGGTTTTGGACGACGTATCCATATTTTCTGACGACTTGACCGAGCAGCTTCCTGCTCAGACCGAGTTGCCGTGGGCCCAGGGCTACGTCCAGATCACGATTTTGAGAGGGTTTTCGAAGGGGGATATATTCGACTGGCAGCCGTCATTTTTTGGGGGAGACCGGGGGGACTTTTGAGGAGTTTTTGGAGAGAGTTTTTAGGAGTTTTTAGAGAGCTTTGGGGACGATCTTTTTGGGGAGTTTGGATATGCCCTAGCCCCTCCCTTGTATCAAGATAAGTACTTTTGCCTTTTTGAATTCCATTATTATTTCTTTGTGGTTTCTTATTGTTTTATCTCTTTTCGATGCATGCAATGAAGTTTTTGTGCGTTCTATTATCTATTGCTATGCTTGAGTAAGCTTTTCTAGGGCTAAGGGATTAGCTCATGGATCTTAGGATTTAGATATAAAGATGGGATTTTTATGATGTGTTGGGTATAAAAGGGGTTGTATTTTGTTTGATCTAGCAAAATCCCTAGGAGAACTCGTACTGAGATCGTGCCCACGGTCGTTGGAATCTTAAGGAGTATCCTACGGATTTAATTAGGGAGTTAGTGGATTCAACCGAGGTACGTGACCACGCCTGGCTCGTGCCTTGATGGGATCCACTGACAAACTATATCAATAATAGACGGCTACCGCCATTGCGTCAATAAGAGCCACCAAAATACCTCGAAGATCTAACCCACGAGAGTGGTACGAGTTGAGAGCGTTCGAACCACGAGAGTGGTGAGAACTTTGTAGATCCTTAATGCACGTATCGTATGTGCCTATCATGCTAGCGGGGTTAATGCGATACGTTAGATTCATTATGCTCAGACACATGAATTAACTTCCTAGATGCTATAATCCCCAATTAAACCATTGTAACATAGAAGTCTCAACCGAGCATCGACGTCCGACGGTCCTAGCGGCGAGTCCTAAAGCCCTAATCTTTTATATTTTATTTCTTTCTTTCTTTGTGTGGAGTCCCCCATTTGTGACATCGAATGACACGATCTTCGCATCAATCACCATTATAACATCCCATATTCCACATCCACTAATAAATCCGCAAGTCTAACTTAACCTAGGAGTAGATAGGTAGTACATCACCACTTCCCCATCTTCGATACCCGCTTGCCACTATACCGTACGCTTGCGGTAAACGACATCGTTTCGGAGTTAGTTCTGGGACGCATCAAGTTTATATTTGTTAGCGAATCATGCACTACTTCACCTCTGCCAACCAACGCCCCACCCCCACCTGAGCGTCTTCTTATCGACGACGCAACATATGACGTCAGCTTCCGTGACGCTGACCAGGGGATCAGTTCATTGCTATGCTCCTACTCATAGGCCAGGGAGGCAGCATTACTAGACAGTCCGTTGAACAGGACCTCCCACGCCTCTGCAACCTAGTTAGGCATTGGCGAACTGACCCACCTATCGATCCACAAGCACCACCCACATCTCCTGGTCCACAGTTGAGGGACCCACCACCCCCCAGAGGGTGGTGCCACTGCTTGATGGTGTCCCATACCCATTTTCGCCTCCCTCATATTTTTTCATGCACATCTATCTCTTCGGGGCCCTGATCTTATATAGCTTGGGGGAGGATCCTCCATGCATCATTCCATACATATGCATCATTTTTCTTCATCATTGCATCATATCATGTTTTATTTTTGGTTTGCATAGTTTTTATTTTTATCCCCACAACCCAATTTAGCATCATCTCCCGCTTACTAACGTTTTCTCAGCAGTGAGGACACTGCTGGGTTTAGCTTGGGGAATGAGCGCTACCGCATTATTTTTCATTTTTCTTTTATACTTTCCTCCCTTTTTCTTTTTTTCGGCTTTTTAGTTTACTTTTCCACCCATTTTTCACTTCTTTATCTTTTTTCTCATTCTGCATCATGTTTTCTGTCTCTTGCCATGCATGCATCCCTCTTTTCATTTTCCTATTCTCTCCGCCCTTTTTCTTTTTATGCTATGGATGTTCTGCATGATAATACTTCTTGTAGCCCTAGTAGTTACTCATGGTGCTTATTACTCGCTGACATGCTATTTAGGGTAGTTTCAGTTTTACTTTCCATATGCGTGCATATTATTTTGCTGATCTACCTGAATTGATGCTTGATATGAATTGAAAATCAAATTCATGAAATAGTATCTAGTATGCGCTATATTGGGTAATGCACCTAGGTTCACGCATCATTAGAACACTTGGAGCATCTGCTTTCTATCTTATTCACTCCTGTTTGCATGCTTGATGTTATTGTGCTTATTACTGCATGCTTTTCAGTATTTATCTAGATAAATGAAAATATCCATGCTAGTTATGAGTTTAGTTAGAGTATTATCATATTGAGTCGTTGTGCACCTCTTAAGAGTGAACCGAGCGATTCATTATTTTCTTTCTCCACATACCTTTATAATTCTCTACATATCAGTTAGTTTCACCCCTACAGCTACCCTTACCGCATCTCACTTCCCAAAAATCTCAAAAAGAAATATATAGCTTCTAAATAAAATGAAATGAAAAAAATAGAAAAAAAGAAGAAAAGAAAAAAATTGTGAAAAAGTGAAAAAGAAAAGAAAAGGAAAGAAAAGAAAGAAATAAAATCGTTTTGTATCCTTTTATTAGAAGCTATCACATATACTGGGAAAAATATCCTATTTCTAAATGCGACGCCTCAATCTAAGCTTGGGGGTGAACCAATTGATCATATTGGTGAGTGTAATACCATTAGAGTGGAGACGGTGCACAACGGGGAGATTTGATAATGCTTGCACTTTACGAAATACTTTAGTTTTTGGAGAATTTTCATGATTCGAAGTTGATATCTGAATAACTTGATTCTTTCCATTCTCTATTGTATGCTGGTTTGATTTCTATATGCTCCATGTGTATCTATTGATTGAAAAGTGCATTGCCAACTCTTTTTATACTAGACTCTATGAACTGCATGAGATTGATATGAGTTGACGGCATTATTTTAGGAGATCCCCATTTTTCCCTCTATTTGCATGCTAGACATATGATTAGTAAAACTTGAAAACACCATTAGCATGTATCTTAACTATTAGGAGCATCGTGATATACTGCTGAGGCTTGAGATCTGATTGAATAACATTAGCACCCTCCATCCATCTCCGCTCTTCTTTTATTCTTATTTTTATTTCTTTTTGTTTATCTCACAGCGTACTCAATATTCGTCTTGCTCAAGAACGAGTAAAAGGTAAGTTTGGGGGATTTTGATGTGTCCATATTTTACATCTTTTCATAGCATCATGTCATTGCATTTCACGCCATTTTCGCACCCAAATCCCGTATTTTCCTACGATATTGCAATTCTAACGTTATATTTGAGTTTCGTAGTGTTTTATGGATTTTCAGGGATTTTGGAGCGTTTGGGACCCATTTTGGATATGGACACATCTGGCACACCCGTGAGCCCGTTGGCGAAGCTCTACAAGAGTTCATCGAGTTTCGGGAACCATGGGAGGAGCAGAGGAGAGAGCAAGAGGAGAGGAGGAGAAGATACAAGTAGCAGCTCAGGATTTTCCAGGCGACTCGATCGAGCAGGTGAGCACCTGCTCGGTCGAACAGAGGCAAGACGAAGGAGAAGAACAGATACGCAGGCTGCTCAGACCGAGCACCCATGGTGCTCGGTCGAGCAGCGACAATCTTTCAAAGCTCAAGCAACGTCCTATACGGCCCGAGCAGATCTTTTGGCGACCGAGTCAGCTGGCTGCTCGACCGAGCAGAGCTGACTCGGGCCGAGCATACAGAGTGGTGATTTTTGGAGAAGCGCGACTCCCTGGCGTACTCGATCGAGCAGAAGGGCTGCTCGACCGAGCAACCGACCGAGCAATCTACTGCTCGACCGAGTCACTTACTCGGTCGATGACGCTGAAGGCTATTTTTGGAAATTTTCGACTGCCGTCTGTTGTGCGCTTGGGGAGTTAATGCGGATCTGGCTGCTGTGTTTGAGAGGCTTTTTCATTTTGTTAATTTTTGAATCATCTTGGGAGAGGAGAGGAAATTAGAAAACTTGTTAGATCTAGACCTAATTACTTGGAGATTATCGGATTATTTTTGGAGCTCTATTGCGATTAATATTTGGTATTTCTTCAGATTATTGTTCGTTGTTATTTTTCTTCGTCTTTGGCAGTAAGCGTCTAAATCTTTATTCGATTAATTTGCTATGATGTTTTCTCTTGCAAAAATCATATTTTTATTCGTTAAAATCGCTTTGAGTGCGTACTTTCCTCTAGGGTTGATGGGTTGCCCTAAGACTTTAGGGGGGACGATCTGGATCTCTAGGTTGAATTGGGAATAAAGGGGAGTATTTCGGTCGATCCTACCGAATCCCTAGGATAACCCGTACTGAGATCATGCACACGGTCTGAGTGTGGAATTGATGTGCTTAAGGGGTATCCTTAGGATTCGAATAGGGAAATCGGAGGATCCAACCAAGTCTCGTGACCATGCCTGGCTCGTGCCTTGAGGGGATCCACAGACGAAATATATCTCTACGTTGACAGCTACCGCCATCGCGTCAACGAGAGCCACCGAAATATCTCGAAATTCTAACCCACGAGAGTGCTACGAATTGAGAGATTAATCCCCTAACCCCAATACAACGTAAGGATCATATTCCAACATCGATCCCCGACGGTATTGGCGGTGATCCCTAATACCCTAGTTCCTTTTATTATTGAATCAACAACAATATCACAACCAATCCTTTCAACCCGACAGCTATCTCACTTTGAGATATAGAAATAATCTGAGAATTCAAATACACTGTCATCGTCCCTGTGGGATCCGACATCCTTTATACTATAATTTGACACCATCCGCTTGCGGATAAAGCCCGGGATTGACACCTAGGGGCCATACTACGCCTGGCGACCGTGACACCACTAGGTGGAATCTAGGTGTAGGTTCCGGGTGCGTCAAGTTTTTAAAAAGAGTGGGGATGAGACGACGCTGCGAGAGCCTAAAGAAGCGCTCGCGGTGCTCGTCATCCCGGATTGTGATGTCAAACGTCCGCACACGAGGCAGAAGATCGGCAGGAATGGCGGGAGGTGGGAAGGGACGATAGGTGCGGTGGTGGGGATAGGCGCGGTAGTGGTGGGGATAGTAGTGGTGGGGATGGTAGTGGAGGGGCGAGGGCGACGTGTGGGTCGGGAAGAGGAGGCGCCAGTAGACGGCCTCTTCCCACGAATGGGAGTTCGGGGGCTCCTCGAGTGAAAACCATCGTGGAGATGGCGGGATGATGTGTCTGTATAAGAAGTAAATAGAGGAAAGAGTGTACCGACTAGGCGAGCGCAGCAAAAGTCTCCCCCAAGCTAATCCCGGTAGTGGTCACTGACGTAGGCAAACAGTACCTGAAATAGAAACATGAAAAACATCAATAAATGCTAAATTGGGGATGCTCGACCAAGCAGCTTTACTGCTCGGTCCGAGCAATGATGCTCATTGGGGAAATCCTGACCGAGCACATTTGCGGCTCGGTCAGCAGGCGTGGAGGAGACGAGATGCTCGGTCGAGCACCATTGGTGCTCGATCGAGCAACAGTGAAACCCTAGGGCAGTGGCGACTGGTGATGGGGGGTTTTATGATGCGCGATGAGAGGGGGGGAAAAGGCGGAGGAGGCGGGTGGAGTGTCGAGGGGGTTTTAGGTGGGCGGCGCTGCCGGTGTGGGGGGGGGCAGCACCGGCTATGGCCGTCGTCGATCGGGAAGGGGGTGGAATGGGGAGCGAGTAGAAGGGGGGAGAGAGAGAGAAATAGAGAGAGACTGACCGGAGAGGGAGTGAGGCCAACCATGCAGGCGGCGCAGACGACGGCGTGGGCGGTGCAGAGGTGGATGGCGACGGTGGAGGTCGAGTAGGGTGTTGGGGGTAGCTCGGGCAGTAGATTAGGGTAAATGAGCGAGTAGGGTAAAAATGAAACGAGCTGGGTTAAAAAACCCAACTCGTTTGGAAGTGGGACCCAATGAATTAGAATAAACTGACTCGATCGAGCAGCGAAGCTGCTCGGTCGAGTCGGACAAACATTTAAAAGTTTAAGAGCACCCCGTATATGCTCGATCTAGCAGGAGCTGCTCGGTCGAGCAGATCGCTACTCGGACCGAACATGGGCTGCTCGGGCTACACAGACAGAACGTCGTTTTCTCCAAATTTTCATGAGCCTGTGATACTCGACAGAGCAGGTGGCTGCTCGGTCGAGTCGTTGTCTGCTCAGACCGAGCTGAAGCTGATCAGGCCGTGCAAGCAGAGTGATATTGTGTTCTCCTTTCTCGTGCCTGCATTGCTCGACCGAGCAGAGTGACTGCTCGGTCGAGCAACCTATATCTCCTTTTTAGCTCTTTTTCTTTGGTCTTCTCTTCAAATCTGCTGCTCTTCTCCAACTTTCTTCCGTTTAAAATGTCGATTTGCATGCCCCTTCGTGTTCAACCTATAAAAAGGAAGAACCCATCAAATTTTTATGGTTTTGTGTTTTTAAGAGAAATAAGCAACGTTTTTATTTGGTTTTCTGAAATAAATAAAGTAAAAATAAGAAATTGCAAAAGAAAATCCAAGATCTAAGAGATTGGGTTGCCTCCCAACAAGCGCTCATTTTGAGTCATGAGCTCAACTCCCCTTGTTTCATCAAAAATTGTATGGTGCACACGAGATTCGCGCATCGTTCTTGCCAATGATACCGTGTGGCGGTATCTGGCATTCTCCCAATCCAGGCTTTTTCTTAGCGTAGCTGATGGCCTCCGGTTCTTCACGATGCAGAGAATGATTCAAAAGCTCCTCATCCAACACTCGGATATAGGCGGCGACCGCTTTTGGTAGGTTGGGTCGCCGTCATCGTCAACACATGTTCTTATTGGGTGCTTCATGACCCCCTCAGAAGTAAAATCTCCTACAGCTTCATCTTTCAGGAGCTCCAAATAGCTAGCTCCTTCTTCACGAACGTGCTCCCTCATTGGCTTCTGCAGCCTGAATTCAGCTTCAATGTTACCCACGTTCAACGAGAGAGTCCCTTCTAGGACATCAATCAAGACACCAGCCGTCGCCATGAAAGGCCGGCCAAGTATAAGCTGGGAGCTCCCTCCCTTAGGCATGTTCATAATAACGAAGTCAATGGGAACACACAACCCAGGAGGTATCTGGAGAATAATATTCCTGGCTATTCCCACCGGGTATGTGATCGAATGGTTTGCAAGTTGTATGGACATATTCATCGGCTCCAATTCGCTTTCGGTCTGCAATCTCTCAAATATAGAAAGCGGCATCAAACTGATGCTCGCCCCTAGATCGATCAAGCCTCGGCTGATGGGCATCCCTCCGATGGAGCATGGAACGGTGAAGCTTCCCGGATCCGGTAGCTTCTGCGGCAGGTGATTCTTTATAATGGAGGTAGAGTCCTCCATGAGCTTTATCTCTTCGTGCTTCCTCTTCCCCGTGATCAGGTCCTATAAAAATTTGGCATAAATAGGAATCTCCATGATGGCATCCATGAATGGAATGTTCGGCTGTATGCCGCTCAGAAGCTTCGTGAATTTGGAGTATTTCTTCTCCATCTTAACCAAAGCCAACCTCTGTGGATATGGCGGGGGAGGTCGGCTTACTTTGTTTCTTACGACATCATTAGGAGACGACGTTGTTGTAGGTGTGATGGATGGTGGATCTGCCTTCTCGTTCTTTGTAGGTTCTTCGGTAGCCTCTTCTTTATCACCGTCAATAACGGCCTCTTCTATTATGACTCTCTCCTTGTTCACAACCGGAATCATTACGGGTTCAGTCACCCGTCCTCCACACATGGTAACAGAAACCACAGCATTTGCTTGGGCCCTCGGATTTGGCTCTGGTTGCGAAGGAAACCTCCCTTGGTTCTTCAGCAGCTGGGACATCTGGCCCCTCAGTTCATCGAGCGAAGTATTTATATTCTTGAATTAGGCGGACATGTCCTGGTTGTACTGGGCTTGCCCACTCATGAATGTTCTAATGTGGCCTCCAGATTGGATCGAGGCTGATTTGGTGCGTAGCCCTGCTGAGATGGGCGATTGAACTGATAACTCGGTGATCGGTAAGGCCCAGCTGGCCTAAACCCACTCTGCTGCTGATTCTGTGGTTGCACTTGATGTTGCTAAGGAAGGGGTGGCGGTCTCTGAAATTGTGGATGTTGCAGCCCTCCACTTAGGTTTCTATAAGAAAACCCCGGATGATTCCTAGCAGCAGGGTATTGCCATTAATTCCGTCCCTCTCCTTGGACGTACTGCACAGACTCAGATAATTCAGCACCATCATAATGTTCCTCACTAGGAATGTAACCTTGCTCTACATAATCCTCTGCAGGATGGTAAGCAGAGGTGCTGGTGGTTGCAGGGATGGAATCCAAGCGCTGTTCAATTCTGGCCACATGCTGGCACAAGGTCTCGATGTGAGAATCAAGATGGCTGGTAGCTTTGACGTCGGGGGTCCATATCACAATGGTTCGCTCTTCACTCCACTGCTGATTATTAGCTGACATATGCTCTAACAGGTCCATGGCTTCTTCAGGAGATTTGTCAAGCAAGGCGCCTTGCGCGGCAACATCAATTATATTTTGGTACTGGACTGCATCCTATTATAGAAGCTCGGCACCAAGTCCTCGGGCTGGATCCCGTGATGAGGGCATTGATGTTGGAGGTCCTTGAATCTCTTCCATGCCTCATAAAGGGATTCTTACGGGAGCTGCTTGAAATTTGAAATGGCTCTCCAGATCTGCACCGTCTTCGAGGGTGGGTAGAACTTATCCACAAAGGCGAGTGCCAGCTTCTTCCATGTGGTAAAATAGTTGGGCGAATGGGCCCGTAGCCAGTATGAGGCTTTATCCCATAACGTGAATGGGAAAAGCCGCAGCTTGATGGCATCATCACTCACATCCTTAGCCTTAAAAGTGTCACACTTTGCCAGGAAAGTGTCAATGTGGTGATTGGGGTTCTCGTAAGGATGCCCATGGAAGGGATCCTGCTGCATTAAATTTATGAGCCCCGTCTTCAGCTCGAAGCTCGCCGCGTCCAGTTGCGGTCTATGGATAGAAGAGTTATTTCCTAATGTAGGCTTCATATGGTCCCTGATGGACCCGGTGCGAGGAGGAGGAGTAGTATCGTCTGCCATCTGAGCAGAGGGAGATTGATTTCTACTTGAGGCCCTCAGAGCCCTTGCCGTTTTCTCGATCTCAGGGTCGAACAATAATTCTTTACTTAATACCTGGAAGCGAGTGTTCATGCACCAAAATAACTCAAACAAATACCATTAGTAGCAAGGTAATAATTAAAAGAATAAAAATGGTG
The DNA here is from genome assembly GCA_030789695.1 of Scilla litardierei. Classification (NCBI taxonomy): domain Eukaryota; kingdom Viridiplantae; phylum Streptophyta; class Magnoliopsida; order Asparagales; family Asparagaceae; genus Scilla; species Scilla litardierei. Next base: position 267,820,184 of record CM061142.1, on the reverse strand, counting down.
AAAAGATAAGAGATGGAAAGATTTGCAAGCAAACTTTTCGAAATAAAAATAAACTGAGGTACACTAGAGCCGTCCACGGCAACGGCACCAAAACTTGATCGAGCCGAAATGTAACCCTAGAGCAACCTAGATATGGCGCGAATTACACGGAGATAAATCCCCGGCAATGGCCCATAAACTTGATCGGTCATGAACTAACTCCGAAACGATGTCGTTTACCACAAGCGCACGGTATAGTGGCAAGCAGGTATCGAAGACGGGAAAGCTGTGCTATACTACCTATCTACTCATAGGTTGAGTTAGACTTGCGGATTTATTGGTGGATGTGGAATATGGGATGTTATAAGGGTGATGGATGCAAAGATCATGTCACTCGATGTCGCAAACGGGGGATTCCACACAAAGAAAGAAATAAATAAAATATAAAAGATTAGGGCTTTAGGACTCACTTCTAGGACCACCGGACGTCGATGCTCGGTTGAGACTTCTACGTTGCATTGGTTTAATTGGGGATTGTAGCATCTAGGAAGTTAATTCATGTGTCTGAGCATCATGAATCTAACGTATTGCATTAACCCCGCTCGCGCGATAGGCGCATACGATACGTGCATTAAGGATCTACAAAGTTCTCACCACTCGTGGTTCGAACGCTCTCAATTTGTACCACTCTCATGGGTTAGAGCTTCGAGGTATTTTGGTGGCTCTTATTGACGCAATGGCGGTAGCCGTCAATTAGTGATATAGTTCGTTGGTGGATCCCATCAAGGCACGAGCCAGGCGTAGCCACGTACCTCGGCTGAATCCACTAACTTCCTAATTAAATTCATAGGATACTCCTTAAGCTAATCGATTCCACCGACCGTGGGCACGATCTCAAAACGAGTTCTCCTAGGGATTTTGCTAGATCAACCAAAATACAACCCCTTTTATACCCAACACATCATAAAAATCCCATCTTTACATCTAAATCCTAAGATCCATGGGCTAATCCCTTAGCCCTAGAAAATATTACTCAAGCATAGCAATAGATAATAGAATGCACGAAAACTTCATTGCATGCATCAAAAAGAGATAAAACAAAAGGAAACCACAAAGAAATAATAATGGAATTCAAAAAGACAAAAGTACTTATCTTGATACTAGGAAGGGGCCTAGGGCATAGCCAAACTCCCCAAAAAGATCGTCCTTAAAGCTCTCTAAAAACTCCTAAAAACTCTCTCCAAAAACTCCTCAAAAGTCCCCCCGGTCTCCCCCAAAAAATGACGGCTGCCCGTCAAATATATCCCCCTTCAAAAACCCTCTTAAAATCGTGATCTGGACGCAGCCCTGGGCCCACGACGACTCGGTTCAAGCAGGAAGCTGCTCGATCGAGTCGTCAGAAAATATGGATACGTCGTCCAAAACCGTGCTCTGCTTGCTCGAGCCTAGTAAGGCCTACTCGGTCGAGTAGGTGTCTGCTCGGTCGAGCAGAAGCTTGCTCGGTCGGGCTGCTCAGTCGAGTCTGTCAGTGGATTGAATTTCTTCAAAAATATCATTCAGTCTACTCGGCCTGAGTAGGTCTTGCTCGGTCGAGTCGCCATCTGACTCGGTCGAGCAAGTCCTGCTCGGTCGAGCAGAATGTTGATGGGTGAAACTTTGAAAAATAGAAGTTGCTCGATCGAGTCACCACACTGCTCGGTCAAGCAGGGTGTTTCGGCTGTGCCTCATGTATCAGCTCGACCGAGCTGCCTACGCTGCTCGTTCGAGTCGCCTGGGAAAAACTCTTCTCCTCGCATTGCAGCATCAGCTTGCAGAAATTCCCCAGAGCTCATCCGACCTTTGAATGGCATGCTTTTGGTGGCGTTTGAACCGTCTTGAAGTCTACTATCTGGAAAAAATATCAAAAAATACTGAAAAATCCCAGACGGCTGCCCGTCAAATATATCCCCCTTCGAAAACCCTCTCAAAATCGTGATCTGGATGTAGCCCTGGGCCCACGGTGACTCGGTCCGAGTAGGAAGCTGCTCAGTCGAGTCGTAAGAAAATATGGATACGTCGTCCAAAACCGTGCTCTGCTTGCTCGGTACGAGTAAGGCCTGCTCGGTCGAATAGGTGTCTGCTCGGTCGAGCAGAAGCTTGCTTGGTCGGGTTGCTCGGTCGAGTCTGTCAGTGGATCGAATTTCTTCAAAAATGTCATTCTGTCTACTCGGCCCGAGTAGGTCTTGCTCGGTCGAGTCTCCATCTGACTCGGTCGAGCAAGTCCTGCTCGGTCGAGCAGAATGTTGATGGGTGAAACTTCGAAAAATAGAAGTTGCTCGACCGAGTCACTACACTACTCAGTCGAGCAGGGTGTATCGGTTGTGCCTCGCGTATCAGCTCGACCGAGCTGCCTACACTGCTCGGTCGAGTCGCCTGGGAAAAACTCTTCTCCCAGCATTGCATCATCAGCTTGCAGAAATTCTCCAGAGCTTATCCGACCTCTGATTGGTGCGTTCTTGGTGGTGTTTGAACCGTCTTGAAGTCTAATATCTGGAAAAAATATCAAAACAATATGGAAAACCCCCAGGTGAAAGCAGATTTGAAATAGTGCACGGCTGTCCTGTTTCCAGCATTTTGGGTCGCTCGATTCCTTTGTCGCATCATAGCTCGATCAAGCAACCTGGAGTCCATAAGTCATGGTATCATAGAACCATGCTTTCTTCGTTCTCCTCTTCTTCACTCCTTCTCTCTTCTTTGGCACCTCAATCATGCCATCATGAGCCTTCTTGGTGCTCTCATGTCGCCGATCGTCTTATTGACTCCAAATTGCTCCAATATCGCTCCAAATCCCTGAAATGGACATAAATGCTCCGAAAGTCATATTGTTCCAAATAATAGCACAAAAGCGTGTAAAATATGAGCATATCAACACTGACGTAAGAGAAATTTACATGTTATATTATTAAACTAGACGCTCGTTTTGACAGCTTAATTGAAATTTTCTGACGCGTCGTTCACTCTGAACAAATCGATGAACGTTACGCCATCTATTTTACTAATTTAGAAAATTAGTTTTTAAATTCATTTTAAATTCTAAAAATTGTTTTTGAGCTTTTACAAATTATTAAAAATACCTAGAAGCTTCAGAAAAATATTTTCTTCTTATGAAAAATTATTCTTCTCCTATCTAGCCTACCTAAAAATTTAGAACATATTTTAACACCTTTTCAAGCTATTATAAAATAAAAATGGTCGAGATAAATAGATGGAAAATGGTACGACCTATAACCAATAAGTTTTTATGATTGCAGGTATTGATTCTCTTGCACCAGCACCCTTGGAAGCTCTAGCTCTAGCCTCGGCTTAATACAACGACTTCAAAACCGGTAAATCACAGCGAATTCTAAATTTAGAAAACTAGATAGTGTACTAGCATGAACTTAGTATTTCATGAATAACCTCAGAACGGATATTGATCAATAAAAATGACTAGAGACCTAATTAATTAGGGAACTAATCAACTGCAGAACAACTATTAACTTGAGCATACGACATTGCCAACTTTCAACTTTGGTAGTTGTAGCACGTAACCATCTACTTGGGTAAATTGTGTACTAATGGAAATACCACATGCTTGAAGCAAGGGATCAACATCATAATTATTGGACTTGTCTTTATCCTAAAATTTCTTAGCATCCGCTTTGCTTTACTTTCTGGTTTTTAATAAGAAAGTCAATCAGTGGTCCTGCTTTAACCATCATAGTGGTAGAGATCTAAATAAGGAACTACTCTACTGATTGTTAATATAATCGATGGAGCAAATGCGGTTATTGGCATTCTTAACATTGGTACCATCCGGTGACTAGGATCGTTTGCGCCAAAGTTTGGATTACCCTGCTTGCGGGGATAGTGACATGCTTGGCCAAACCTGACTGGCCGTATATACATGGGTCAATGTTAGAATTCCAATTATCATCAGTTTTGCAACCATTGATTATAAATACATTCAAATAAGTTTCTTCAACCTTTCATCGTACGTAAACTTATATTTCTTAAGATCGCTATCTTGTCTCGTTCACCCGTCACATGAAGCTATTCATGGAATGTCGTGTAAAGTTTGTTTGGAAGCTATATTGGAATCTCAGGTTGAATTTCATGTAAGAATTCCCGATTGGAATCTCATGTTAGAACATCGGGTTGAATACCAAACTGTAGATCTTGAACACTTGACACTGCTGGGTTTTTGGGGTAACTCATTGTTGAGAGAGTGTGGGAGTGACTGGAGTTCATCTACATGTCTAGCTGCCTGAGTTTCGGCATCCTATCTAGCTACCTGTGTTTCGACAAACATAACATGTTTTCTGTGCCTCGACAAACATAGCATGTTGTCTGTGTCAGCATCCTGTCTAGCTGCCTATGTTTCGGCATTCATCTGGGTAAGCACACCCATGCAAGAGACGAACTCAATGGTTGCACATCATATTCTCCGACTTGAGTCACGTAATTTTTAGGTTATTCACCGCTTGCACTACTATAGTACAGTTTGATGTCTTCCTTCAGTTCTGCTTAAATTTATTATTCTGTTATGTACACCTTGTCACAATTGATGCTCTGTACTTAACTTTTTTGCTCTGGTTTGCTTGTACGTAGTTACCTTTTTATCATCTGCTTTAGTCATACTTGTGTACTGCTTATTTTCTATGTTTAGAATTATTGTGACTTACCTACAGTTCCATTTTATGGCACCGGTAGATGATGTACAGATCGAAGAAGAGGCCCCTGAGTTTGAGGAGCCGGAGTTTGACCCTGAGACTGCTGACTTCTAGAGATAGTTGAGTTGGTATGCATATTGCAATTCCTTTCTGTATTTCCTTTCTGTACTTCCTTTCATGAACTTAGTGTGAGGGTGGTGTTGTGTGTTGTATTATCATGTATGGACTGTAATAATGTATGCTGGTTTGAGTATTGGTACATCTCTGTATTTTCGCTATATTGTTTTCACTGGTGATCTATAGACCTGCAAATAAATCAAAAAAGTAATCGCCCCCTGAGAGCGGGTCATTAAAAGTTTGGTGTTCCGCGCAAAATACCTCGTGAACAGTATAGTAAGATATGGATGTACTATATATAATACTCAACGAAGCTGACATTTTCTTATGTATGTAGGTGTGGCATTCAAACAATGGACAGAAACACTTCTGAGAGTCCTAATGGAGCTGATGTGTCACGCCCCGCTTCCCAAGTATGGAAGGCGAGACGCGAAGAGGTCCACTCAGACTTGAAGCTGTGAATCTACGGTCTGATAAGCATCTGTGTGTTCATCCATTCGCAGATTCTTGCATTGCAAAAGAAACAACAACAACAACAATATTAATAAAATCAGGCAAAGTTAACCAACATTCAACAACATCCCATCTTCCTTCCAAACATCCAGAGATAAAGTCATAAAATAAAGTACAAGAGTCTGAAAAGAAAGGCCCCAAGCATGGCCGAAACTAAAATAAAGATGAGGTGCTACGCACCGAACAACCTAACATCAACAACTAGGAAAACAAACAACAACTAGAAATGGCCTCCAGCTGATACTAGGGTTGGACTTCGGTATCCTCAAACTGAACGTCAGCAGAAGCCTCAAGCTCGACGTCAGCAAACTGGTCGTCCTCAGCAACTAACTCAGGCTCAAAACCTAACATGCTACACCTAAAGAAAAAATGGCACATGTCAGTAAAAGTCTCTAAAAAGGTAAACGATGAGACTTTTGTGCAAGGAAACATAAAGTTTAATGAATGCAACTAGCAGTTTAAGATATGACGACATGGCATGATATTCAATGAATGCAGCAATTTAAAATGAGCATGATATTTAACATTTCATGTCACGACATATCAAAAGCTACTAAACAGTATTCACGATTTCATGAAAAGCATGCATTCACGATGTGCACAGGGTTTACGCCTTTCAGCTGAAGTTGTTGTACGGGCACACTTCTATGCTGAGTGACACTTTACCCTACTCCTCCATGTGTGTATGAACTGGTGCTCATCTTCTGGATCACGAGCCAGAAAGTGTTTATGGCATAGGGTTGACCTAGCCTCATTCATGATATAGAAGTCAAAATCATACTCGCCGCAGCTTACATTTCATTTATAGCATGTGCTACACATTCATGACAAGACATTCAAATGCATGAAATGACATGCGATATACAACATGATAGTATAAAAAGCAATTATTGAATGCGTACAGTTTATCAAAATTAAATGTGACATGTGATATGCATGAACACGGCAAGGGTGTCGGATCTAGCTTCGTTGTCAAGCTAGGTCAAGCATGGTGTCTAGGCGACTATCATTTCATCGCCTAGCCTCTTTTACAAAAAAACTCAGAATAACCTAAAACAGGGCTTAATAACAACCGAGCAAGTTCCACTTTCCTGAAATAACGTCTGCAATCTCAAATCAACAGTGGTCCAGATCTTCCTATATGCTCAACCATTCACCAACCTACAGTCACATATTAATTAATCTTCAATTAGTGATTTAACCAAAGCAAGGAAAATTACAGTTTTTATCTAGTTAAATAGGCGGTGTGTGGGTTCCTACGGATTGGGTTTACCTTAACACGACGCGAGAGCTACACTGACATAAGGTAGCGACGTCAGGGGTTGGATTCCAGTAGCGAGCGAGATACGGCAGACTACGTTGCAACGGCGAAGACGGTGACAACTAAAGACAACGGTAGCACGACACGCGAACGGTAGCTAGCAAGGAGAGTTGCGGCCTACTGTTGAACGCGGGAGGGCGTGGCCTGAGGGGGTTGCACGTGGCTGCGGGGGCGTGCGAAGAGGAGGCACGCCTGGGCGATCTGCGCGCGGATCTGGGCTTGCGTAGGTGGTGCGCGGGCTGTCGAGCCGTTCACAGGGCTGGCGGCAGTTGGTGGGGGTTACGCAAGGAGGCGTGGCCTGAGGGAGGACGTAGGGAGGCTGGCACGGTGCGGGTGGGGGTGTGGCCTGCTGTGCGCAAGGGGGAAAGGGATCAGCAGTTTTGAAGGTAGAGGAGGGTGTTGCGGCTGTCAATGGTGGGTGACGCGCGGTTTCGGGTGAAGGGATGACAGTTTTAGGGGTCGGCCTAGGTGTAGGGGGAACGGGAGGAGGGGCCAGTCTGCTTAGGTCAAGGGGGCCGTGGGGTTTAATTGATGGCGGCTGGGTTTCGGCAAAACCCTAAGTGCTGGATGCGTGCGTTTTAACATGGGGAAGATTGCTATATGGGGTAGGATAGGGGTGGAAATAAGGGTGATTGGAGAGAGTGTGTGTGTGAGAGGGGGAGGGTGCAACTAGTGTGGCCAATAGCTAGGAGAATTTTAGCATGATACGCATGATATCCTATAGGTTTGATTAGATTATTTAATTAGGGATTTGAATTAGGGATAAGTCTAGAGCTAATTATAGGTTAAAAAGTGATTAGGGTGCAGTGTCAGCCTAACGGTGTCTGATAAATACAAGAAAAATATCGGGACGACCGTGTCGACGGGAGGATCGAGACTACAATGACCGGTCACGTGTTAGGTCAACGAAAAATGGAACTAAAAAATAAAGAGGTCAAACATCGAAGTCTAAAGTTACGACACCCCTTCATTCAAAGCTGATTTGTTGGAGAACTACACATGAAATGACGTTCATAAAAAATTCCACAAATAACTACTCTCTCTGAGGGTCACAACGGTATATTACTTCGTGCGTTTGGGATACAAGAGGAGGTCACAATAAATACGCGTACGAAAAGAAAGTACGTGCATGAAAAACACACGATCGAAAAGCGACCGTTACATCCTACCCACCTTAGAGCAAAGTCCGTCCTCGGACTTTCTAACTAAAAATATATTTAGCCATTCTAGTAACTACCCCAATCATATCACACTATAATTCAAACCATATATAGTTACTACAAGTACTTATATATGCACTAGATAGTCAAACATTAATACTACAAACATGTATATATATGCACATTCTATACTTATACCTATCATAGACAGTCAAATTCATACACATACTTCAATCATTCATATGGTCACGTACATCCCTTATATAGCTATCACTCACTTATCACATAACCCTGGTACAGATACCTACGCTCACAAAAAGTTTCACACCAGCAAGTACAGTCGTAGTACTTCACATATAGATAACTACCTATGCACAAAACAAATATGGATATACTACTCCATTATGTCTCCTAGTGTACATTCAACACCAAACATATCAACACATATAATCACCATACAATATTAAACCATGTTTGTTACATCTAATATACATTCACCCCTACTATAAATACACAAATATATATATAGTCATTCAAATGCACGCAGATACTTCATCATATATACACATCACATACAATCCTATAACTATATTCAAGACACAACACACATACCATAGTCGCAAACACCTATAGCTAAGCATATACTTACTCGTGTATGGTGCACGCCCACACACCCTAATATACTATTCATACATGCCACTCATACCACAATATACTTAGCACATTCTACACATCTAGTTTAGCTAGCATATATACATTTAAACATGTAAAACCTACGTAAAGAACTATACTACAAAACCAACACATATATCTATATAATGGTATAGCCACCCACAACCATGTGCGTAACGTAACCATGTACAACCAAATTTATCACTATACACACATCATCCATTACTATGTTCATAGCACTATACACAAACCACAGACAAATATAACAATATATATTTAGAGTATACCCACTCAAGCATGAGTGAGACTCGAGGACCCGTATCAGAACCAGAATACTTTATATTCATAACATGATATTTATACCTTATACCAACACACCACCCTTATATATATACCAACGTAATCATATTACTCGCCACAATATACAGGTAAAACACATGTTATCATATACACACAATAATATCAACCACCCTTTATATTTAGTTAAGTAACACCCCCATAATGCAATCACTTCACATACTATAATAATATTACAAATATCAGTACACGTATACAATCATAATACACTATCCTATACATGCATACATCCTATAGTCACATACATATTACTACACTCATACTCATTGCATGCATACTATACCTACATTCTTATATGCTTACCACATATCTACACAAAACATAGACACACATAGGATATATTCACACCATAGCAATTTACATACAATTAGTATACTACTACATATACACATCCATACATAGTTACGACATACAATAATCGTGTATACCTCTAGTATACACATACACACACAACATCCCGTAAAGGCAAGCAGTACTATACAAAATTATAACCCTATTATCGTACGTATATCACAATAGTCATATAGTATGTATATATCTACCTATGACTAAGCACATACATATCTACGTACGAGCACGCGCTCATTCGTGCTAACATATAGATCATATAATAGGCATGCACACTTAACTATAAGTACACCTATTATTATTACAGCTAACATGCACATGACTTTACTAGTATACTATTTCAAGCATTTACAAGTACCTTCAAACTACATACACCACTAGTAGATATTCCAACACTAATTCTAATATACACTGACATCCCTAGAGTGGTATAGCTATCCACACATATATTTCTATTATCATTCATACAACTTCATATATATCATGAATAACACTGAATATGCATATATAACACAAGAGACCATCATTAATATACTAAGGGTAGCACACTCATACATGAGTGGTATACAGGGGTTCACACACGGATCCACACACTCTACCTATATACTTGCACCACGACGACATCACAATAATACTAATGGGCCCACCATACTATACTAAGGTTGACATAGGTAACGACATGCACTAGTAGGATGACTAAGCAATAGTAAGTGAACCGAAATCAAATAGCGTAACGAAACAAGATCGGAATGAACGGGTTCAGATAAGGCGAGGATAAGGAGATAGCTTGGTTAAGTGAAACAGAGATATAATTGTGAATATTTAAGTATGTCACGCCCCGCTTCCAAAAAATATGGAGGCGAAGCGTGAGAAGGTCCGCTCAGACTTGAAGCTACAAAGCTGCAAGTCCGATAAGCGTCAATCAAATTTAAAACTGCAGGTCCTTGCAATGCGAGCGAAACAAGATAATAATAATGAGATGAGACCAAAGAATAATCTCAGAATATCCATAAATATAAATTCCAACATCGCAGAAAAGCCACCAGGCAGAAATAAAAGAGAGTCTAAAGGCCCAACATGGCCAACAAAAGTACAACGTACAAAACAACGGTGCTACGCACCGACAACTAACAACAAACCTAAAACAAAAGAAAGCTCAACAAAAGTCACCAAGAAAGATCACTGACATCCACAAAACTCCTCCTAGGCAGACATGGACTCAGGCTCAGCGTCAGCAACTCATCACGTACACAACAACGGTCTCTGGCTCAGGTCTAACATGTGACACCCAAAAGAGCAAGGGGCACATGTCAGCAAGTCTACAAGAGACTTGTGCAAGGAAACTGAAAGTAGGCAAAAGTAAAGCAACCTAGCAGTTCTAGCATGAATGCGATGACATGGCAGTTAAAGTATGAGTGCAACAGGTAAAGTAAAGTAAAGTACGAGCATGGCATTTAAACATGGCATGGATGACAAGTATTACATGAATCATTCACAAGACAAGTACAAGACAAGAAAAGTAAGCACCTCGTGCACAGAGATTCCGTCTTTTGGCTAGAGGGCTGATCAGGCCACTCCTAAGCTCAAGTGAACGTTTATCCCTACCCCTCCACGTGTATCGAGCCAGGGCCTTACCCCCGAACGGTAATGCTCGCTTCTGGATCACGAGCCAGGAAGTGTTTTTAACAAGTATGGCATAGGGGTGCACCTAGCCGGACCAGGAAACCGGGCATTGGCTTTTGACCAACACATGAGGCCCGTTTCCCCAGAAGTAGTATTCAAGGAGTACAAGTATTGTAGCGTGTGCTACGAATGCAACAATCAACTGGGATGACATGAAAGATGCAATGCATGGCAGTTAAAAGTGCATACAGATAAGAAAAGTAAACGTGGCAGTTTAGTATGCATGAACAACAAGTTTAAAGAGTTGGATCTAGCTTCGTTGTCAAGCTAGATCCATTTGGGTGACGGATCTAGTTTCGTTGTCAAACTAGATCAAGTAGGCGTCTAGCCAGCTATCATTTCACTGACTAGTCTCTTTTACGCTGAAAACAAGGAAGTGGCCTAAAAACATGGCCCTACACAAGAGTTGGCAAGTTTCACTTGCCTGCAAGTATCACGTCTGAGCAACACGTCCAACGAGTCCAAAGTCACAATTACCCTACGTGCACAAGTCCACCGGCCTAAAGTCCATATTATTAATCTTCATTAGTGAATTTAAAACATTTAAAATACTTTTAAAATACTGATTTTAGTCTTGATTAGCAGGCAATGGGTTGGGGGTCCTAGGGGTGCAAAGCGTTACCTCAACACGACGCGAAAGATACACCGGCGTCGGGTAGCGACGCCGGGGGTTGGAATAAAAGATCGCGCTCCAAGTCCAGATTCCAAATTAGTTTCCTTGCTGGAAAGTTCAGAGCATCAACCGGAGCAACGGTTCCAGATTCCAAAGCTAGCACGTGCGACGACGGGCTACGACGTGTCGCAACGTCGTGCACGGCGAATCGTCGGAGGGAAGGCACCTAGGTGGGGCCCACAGTAGTCCTAGGGACCTTTGGGGGACCCACAATACCTCTGGAGAACTTGGGGGGCCCACGGAGGCAAGTGGTGCGACGGATGCGGGGTTGCGACGAGTGGCTCTCGGTCGTACACAGCCGATGCGGGGGATTCCATCGGTCGGGCTCATGCGGCGGGGCTGTGCAGCGCTTGCGGAGATGCGGCCGTCGATCACAGCGGCCGCTGCGAGGGGATCCTTCGGTCAGACACTGCGGATGCGAGGGAGCGGGCGCTGCAACGCTGCGGGGGTTGCAACGGTGCGGGGGAGCGGGCGATGCGGTCGCTTGGGTCGGTCAGACACAGCGGGCGGGTCGGTCGGGCGCTTGGGCTGCAGCGGAGCGGGGGTTGCGATGCGGAGCGGTGGAACGGGCCGGTCAGATCGATGGGTTCTCTCGGTCGGAGTGGGGTGCGAGCGTTGCAATGGAGCGGCGGGCGACTGGGTGCGGAGCGGGCGCTTGTGCGGGCGAGGGCCTCGGTCAGACCGAGGGAAATGGAGGGGAAACGTCGGTCGTGCGGCAGCTGATCGTCGCAACGTTGCGACGAATCGTCGCAACGTCAATTTTGGGTTTTGGAAGGGGCTAGGGTTAATTTCTTGCGAAAATGGGTCTTCCTAGGGGTTGTTTATATAGTGTAGATGGGTTGACTTGGTCTAGGGCTAAATCTAATAGGATTAGAAGTTTAAAATAATTTGAAATTTGAAATTCAACTTCTCCAACTCACCCAAGGATTTGACTTGGTCCAAATGAGCTGGAAATCGGCTCAAAAATTCTTTAATACGTTTAAAACTCAAATAAATTTTATTTGGCCGAAATTAATTTAAAAATTAATTATTAAAAATAATATAAAACTTGTTAAAATTATAAAAGTGGTCAAATGGACTCCAAAAATTGTAAAATAAATATCGTGGTGATCGTGATGACGAAAGTGAGCTAACTAAGAAGACGGATCTCAATTTTGACGTCGGACGATGAAACTAAAAATAGAAATGTCTCCCGTCAAAAGTGAAAATCGTCACGTCTCATCGAGTAAGTTTAAATTGTGGGAAAACGACTCGAGAAACGTCGTTCCAAAATAGTGCCACTATTTAATATTCTCAGAGACGTTCACAACGGCATATCACACAAAAGTGTTCACCAACAAACAAAGTCTAAAACAAACACGTGCACGGCCAAAAGCACGTGCACGAACAACGTACGACGAAAAGTGGTCGTTACATCCTCCCCACCTTAGAATAAAGTCCGTCCTCGGACTTTCTAATATATCTAGTCGCTCTAATAACTACCCCAAATCAAGTCACATTATATTTCAAACCAGGTATAGTCATTACAGGTGCTCATATACGCACTAGGTAGTCAAACATTAACACTACCAACACGTATATATATACATTCATATACGTATACACTTATACCTATTATAGTCAGTCAAATTCATACATGTATTTCAATCATATATATATAAAAACATACATCCCTTATATAACTACTACCTAGTATAAAACAATAGTTCAGATACTCACATAAGGATAGTCTCACACTTAGCCAATACAATCATTGCTCTACCTATATGTAGCTACCTATGCACAAACATCAAGGGTATACTACCCTCTAATAATCCCTATTATTCATCCAACACCAAACACATCAACACATGTAGTCACGCCATACCATAATTAAGTCAAGTTTCACTATATATATATATATATATATATATATATATATATATATATATATATATATATATATACACACCACTACTATAGTTTCACAATATATAGTCATTCAAATACATGCAAATAGTTCACCATATATTCACATCACGTATGGTCCTATAACTGTATTTACGACACGCCACATATATCATAGTCATCAATACCTATAACTAAGCACATACTTACCCGTGCATGGTGCACACCCATACACGCTAACATTTCATTTACGTACACCAATCATACCATTATATAACTAGCACACATACACACCTAGTTTTAGCTAGTACACATACGTTCACACGAGCAAGTCCTTAGTAATTAGCTATACCACAAGACCAACACCTATAACTATATACTGGTGTAGCGACCCACAATCATGTGCGTAACACAACCAGGCACAAACACTCCTATCACTATACATACATCAAACATCGCTATATTCAAACTTCAGACATACATTCAATATACTTAGAGTATACCCACTCAAGCTTGAGTGAGACTCAATACATATATCAGAATATTCTATATACGTAACACGACATTTATACCTATACCAATACCACTCCCATATATATACATCTACCAATATAACCATATACATTCCATAAATCAATCACACTTAATATTTAGTCAGGCAATACTCACATAGTTAAATCAATTTATATATCATACTAATAACATTACAGACATCAGCACCCACATATTTATAATACCCTCCCTAGTACAAACATTCACCGTATAGTCACACATAAGTAAAGTACGTATTCATACCGTAGCCTATTACCTATAATTAGTATACTAACACATCCATACGTACATAATTAAGATGTGCAATAGTCGTGTATACCTCACGGTATGCACGCATGCAACATCCCGTAAAAGCAAGCAATACCAATCAAAATTATAATCTTACTACCATATGTATATCACATTTATACTCAGGCAACAAAACATAACTACTTACGTCTAAACACTACATATATCTACCTACGAGCACATACTCACATGTACTAGTATACAGGTCATTCAATAGGCCTACTCACTTATTTATACGTTCACCTATTATTATCACACCTATCATACACATAGCTTTACCAATCATTTATTTCAACCATCACAAGTATCTCTAACTACATACACTCCATTAGACATTCCAACCCTAACTCTTATATACACAGGCATCCCTAGTATAGTATAGCTAACCACATACAAATCTATAAATAATAACACACAAATAACTTTATAATATCACGAATAACTCCGAGTATATATATATATATATATATATATATATATATATATATATATATATATATATATATATATATATATATATACCACACAATAGGCAAGCATCGATATACTATGGGGGTACACTCATTCAAGCCCACGTACACAACTTAGGTACGTGCACTACGACTACCTCACAAGGTCCAAGGGCCTACTAACAATTAAGAGTTTACACAGACATTGACGGACCCTAAGGCCTAAGCAATAAAGAGAGGTCGAGAGCGTGACGAGGGAAGGATCGATAAGCACGAGTTCAGATAGGACGAATACAAGGAGACGGCTTGGTTAGGGAAAACATTGGCTCAATGGTGATGTTTAGGTTGAAGGAAAAGGAGATGTAGTGATGCTTAAATAGGATACAGAAAAGGAAATAGGGTGAATAGCACAAGCTAAAATACGCGAAATCTGAAAGCTGTTGTACTTCAAAAGTTGAAATCCCAGTCTGAAAAGAAATATTTGGAGATCGATAAAACGAGTTGTTCAAAATAAATTTGAGTCGAACATTCATAATAAGAGAAAATGGTCTATTGGTTTTAAAAATCATTATAAAAGGAAGTAAAATCATTTACACGAATATTAAGGACGTGGTTTAGAAAATTTATACGTCAGTAATTTAATATAATGTTGTCAAAAGTTTTGGAAAGTCAAGAATGAAATCAAGTAACGGAAGAATTAAAACTCAGGTTAAATGCTTTCAAAACTTTTAGGCTACGGAAGATTTAAAATAATCAATTTTGAAACTTCTTTTAGAAAACCATGGTTTGCCAAAAATGAGAAACTGATTTACACAAGGTTCTTAATATACGAGCACAACAAGTCTAGTACGGATATAAAAATAATTGAAAGTAGGTATGGTGCACGGAAAAATAATAATAATGACTTAGTATAAGAATTTTCAAGATCGAATCGCAAATCCTTAAAATCAAATCAGTGAGGGTCTAAAGTAGGACGTGGTTATGAAAATAGTAATTTTGCAAAAATCTGAAGTAGCGAAAACGACGAACAAAAAAAACCAACTTGCTGAAAGCTGAAACTCCATGTGCCTTGAAAGTATATGAATGGCATAAATCAGGAGGGAAAATTACAAGTTGAATAAAAGTACGATTCAGAATAAAATTAATATATGAAGGAACGACGCATTTGCATAAGTACGAAAAACATAGGCTGGAAAAATACTATAAGCTAGTATTCAAAAATTCCGACACACGTTTTAAAATTTAAATCAATGAAGGAGTATGAAGTATAAGTATATTAAAATTTTGAACAAAGTTAAACTTAGTGGTAGGGAAGATTGAAAAATATTTTCAGAAGGTTCAAGATTTGCAATGGAGATGTTTGAAAATGGACGACGATCGTCATGAGGCGATCTCGTGAATCGAGGCAAGGAAATTTGGTCAGGTGATCAGAACATACATACGCCTAGGATATGAATCAGGAGACTCTACGGGGAAACTCATACGGTCGACCAACTAAAGATTAAGAACTAAGCGCTAAGACTTTCTAAGGAGCTAGACGGTAATGAAATGCGTTAAGCTTGGTCCGAAATCGATGAACCCAAACGAACAACAAAAGGAAATTTTAGAGGTCTAATATGGTCAGGGTTAGGCAATAACCACTAAGGTAACTCCTACGACGATTAAATCAATTGCTAGAAGGGGGTCTAACTACAATCAGGGCCTCTAACTAGCAAGCACAGACGTCTAACTAAGCCTTCTTATCACCTAGTGTCATAAGAAAACGACTAGACTCAGGGCTTCTGACTCGGATGTTGCAATTTATTTAATGGACATTCTGTTATTATCGTTGTTTTGTTAATTCGCAATTGCAAGACTGGACCTGCATGGGCCACCAACAAAACCTGTCACGCCCCGCTTCCCAAAAATATGGAGGCGAAGCGTGAGAAGGTCCGCTCAGACTTGAAGCTACAAAGCTGCAAGTCCGATAAGCGTCAATCAAATTTAAAACTGCAGGTCCTTGTAATGCGAGCGAAACAAGATAATAATAATGAGATGAGACCAAAGAATAATCTCAGAATATCCATAAATATAAATTCCAACATCGCAGAAAAACCACCAGGCAGAAATAAAAGAGAGTCTAAAGGCCCAACATGGCCAACAAAAGTACAACGTACAAAACAATGGTGCTACGCACCGACAACTAACAACAAACCTAAAACAAAAGAAAGCTCAGCAAAAGTCACCAAGAAAGATCACTGACATCCACAAAACTCCTCCTAGGCAGACATGGACTCAGGCTCAGCGTCAGCAACTCATCACGTACACAGCAACGGTCTCTGGCTCAGGTCTAACATGTGACACCCAAAAGAGCAAGGGGCACATGTCAGCAAGTCTACAAGAGACTTGTGCAAGGAAACTGAAAGTAGGCAAAAGTAAAGCAACCTAGCAGTTCTAGCATGAATGCGATGACATGGCAGTTAAAGTATGAGTGCAACAGGTAAAGTAAAGTAAAGTACGAGCATGGCATTTAAACATGGCATGGATGACAAGTATTACATGAATCATTCACAAGACAAGTACAAGACAAGAAAAGTAAGCACCTCGTGCACAGAGATTCCGTCTTTTGGCTAGAGGGCTGATCAGGCCACTCCTAAGCTCAAGTGAACGTTTATCCCTACCCCTCCACGTGTATCGAGCCAGGGCCTTACCCCCGAACGGTAATGCTCGCTTCTGGATCACGAGCCAGGAAGTGTTTTTAACAAGTATGGCATAGGGGTGCACCTAGCCGGACCAGGAAACCGGGCATTGGCTTTTGACCAACACATGAGGCCCGTTTCCCCAGAAGTAGTATTCAAGGAGTACAAGTATTGTAGCGTGTGCTACGAATGCAACAATCAACTGGGATGACATGAAAGATGCAATGCATGGCAGTTAAAAGTGCGTACAGATAAGAAAAGTAAACGTGGCAGTTTAGTATGCATGAACAACAAGTTTAAAGAGTTGGATCTAGCTTCGTTGTCAAGCTAGATCCATTTGGGTGACGGATCTAGTTTCGTTGTCAAACTAGATCAAGTAGGCGTCTAGCCAGCTATCATTTCACTGACTAGTCTCTTTTACGCTGAAAACAAGGAAGTGGCCTAAAAACATGGCCCTACACAAGAGTTGGCAAGTTTCACTTGCCTGCAAGTATCACGTCTGAGCAACACGTCCAACGAGTCCAAAGTCACAATTACCCTACGTGCACAAGTCCACCGGCCTAAAGTCCATATTATTAATCTTCATTAGTGAATTTAAAACATTTAAAATACTTTTAAAATACTGATTTTAGTCTTGATTAGCAGGCAATGGGTTGGGGGTCCTAGAGGTGCAAAGCGTTACCTCAACACGACGCGAAAGCTACACCGGCGTCGGGTAGCGACGCCGGGGGTTGGAATAAAAGATCGCGCTCCAAGTCCAGATTCCAAATTAGTTTCCTTGCTGGAAAGTTCAGAGCATCAACCGGAGCAACCGTTCCAGATTCCAAAGCTAGCACGTGCGACGACGGGCTACGACGTGTCGCAACGTCGTGCACGGCGAATCGTCAGAGGGAAGGCACCTAGGTGGGGCCCACAGTAGTCCTAGGGACCTTTGGGGGACCCACAATACCTCTGGAGAACTTGGGGGGCCCACGGAGGCAAGTGGTGCGACGGATGCGGGGTTGCGACGAGTGGCTCTCGGTCGTACACAGCCGATGCGGGGGATTCCATCGATCGGGCTCATGCGGCGGGGCTGTGCAGCGCTTGCGGAGATGCGGTCGTCGGTCACAGCGGCCGCTGCGAGGGGATCCTTCGGTCAGACACTGCGGATGCGAGGGAGCGGGCGTTGCAATGCTGCGGGGGTTGCAACGGAGCGGGGGAGCGGGCGATGAGGGCGCTTGGGTCGGTCAGACACAGCGGGAGGGTCAGTCGGGCGCTTGGGCTGCAGCGGAGCAGGGGTTGCGATGCGGAGCGGTGGAACGGGCCGGTCAGATCGATGGGTTCTCTCGGTCGGAGTGGGGTGCGAGCGTTGCAATGGAGCGACGGGCGACTGGGTGCGGAGCGGGCGCTTGTGCGGGCGAGGGCCTCGGTCAGACCGAGGGAAATGGAGGGGAAATGTCGGTCGTGCGGCAGCTGATCGTCGCAACGTTGCGACGAATCGTCGCAACGTCAATTTTGGGTTTTGGAAGGGGCTAGGGTTAATTTCTTGCGAAAATGGGTCTTCCTAGGGGTTGTTTATATAGTGTAGATGGGTTGACTTGGTCTAGGGCTAAATCTAATAGGATTAGAAGTTTAAAATAATTTAAAATTTGAAATTCAACTTCTCCAACTCACCCAAGGATTTGACTTGGTCCAAATGAGCTGGAAATCGGCTCAAAAATTCTTTAATACGTTTAAAACTCAAATAAATTTTATTTGGCCGAAATTAATTTAAAAATTAATTATTAAAAATAATATAAAACTTGTTAAAATTATAAAAGTGGTCAAATGGACTCCAAAAATTGTAAAATAAATATCGTGGTGATCGTGATGACGAAAGTGAGCTAACTAAGAAGACGGATCTCAATTTCGACGTCGGACGACGAAACTAAAAATAGAAACGTATCCCGTCAAAAGTGAAAATCGTCACGTCTCATCGAGTAAGTTTAAATTGTGGGAAAACGACTCGAGAAACGTCGTTCCAAAATAGTGCCACTATTTAATATTCTCAGAGACGTTCACAACGGCATATCACACGAAAGTGTTCACCAACAAACAAAGTCTAAAACAAACACGTGCACGGCCAAAAGCACGTGCACGAACAACGTACGACGAAAAGTGGTCGTTACAAAGTAAGGGAAAGAAAGATATAATAATATCTTATAAAATACAGGAGAATAGGTTGCAGATGATATAAGTTAAAATGCGAAGTAGGGATTAGACGAAAAATAGGGTGCAGATGATATAATTTAAAATGCGAAGTAGGGATTAGACGAAAGAATAATTAGTATAGAGATGAAGTGATTGTTCTGATTGGAACTAGATTTGTACTAAGAACTTTGGAGTAGGAAACAAAAACGGAGAATATAAAAACAGACATACTTGAAAAGTTGGAGTTCTCTTTCGCATAGGAAAATATTTAGAGGTCGGTACAATGAGTTGTTTGAAATAAGTTTGAGTAGTGTATATATAGAGTAAGAGAAGAAATGGTATATTGGATTATCGAAAAGTCATTATATTAAGGAAATAATATATTCATATGAGTATGAAAGATATAGGTTAGAAAATATTATAAGGTAGTAATTTAAAGGTTTCGGCGAAAAAGTTTAGAAATTCAAAGAATGAATTTAAGTCAACTAAAGGATAGGAAGTCTAAGCTTATACTAGATGTTTTCAAAGAATTTAAACCGGGGGGAATTCAAAAATAATATTGAAAATACTTTTCGAAGGATCGGGATGGTAATGGGGAAGATTCAACGATTGATGATGAATGACGTGAAGGAATCACGTGAAACGAAAGCAATGAAGTGAATCAAATATTCAAAACATAAATACGATTGGTAAATAACTTAGTGAATCTGCTATGATGCGATTCTATGGTCATTAGCTCAAAAGTGTAATAATTAGGAAAATGATAGAAATCAGGGGTTTAAATTACCGGGCGGACTAAAGATTAGGAGAAACTTAGCACTAAGACTTTCTAATGAACTAGACTGTAATAGAGATCTCAGGTAAAGGTCCTTAGAGGATCAAGATTGTGATCTCTTCCAGAGTATAGACCTGGAACATCTTCCGAAAATACGCCTTCGAGGTCTCTGACTATCAAACTTGAACGTCTATCTAAGTCTTCCCACCATCTAAGACAAGGAAAACGTTCACATTAGAGTCCAATTTTTATGACTCGAATGTTTCGGATGTTTCAATGGATGTTTTATTATTATCGTTGTTTCGATATTTCGCAGGTGCAACAACCTGCATGGGCCACCACAAAAACCTGTCACGCCCCGCATCCGAAGTATGGAAGGCGAGATGCGAAGAGGTCCGCTCAGACTTGAAGCTGTGAAGCTACAGTCTGATAAGCATCTGTGCGTTCATCCATTTGCATATTCTTGCATTGCAAAAGAAACAACAACAACAATAATAATAATGAAAGCAGGCAAAATTAACCAACATTCAACAACATCCCATCTTCCTTCCAAACATCCAGAGATAAAGTCATAAAATAAGGTACAATAGTCTGAAAAGGAAGGCCCCAAGCATGGCCGAAACTAAAACAAAGATGAGATGCTACTCACCGAACAACCTAACAGCAACAACTAGGAAAACAAACATCAACTAGAAATGGCCTCCAGCTGAGACTACGGTAGGACTCCGATATCCTCAAACTGAACGTTAGCAGAAGCCCCAAGCTCAACGTCAGCAAACTGGTCATCCTCAACAACTAACTCAGGCTCAAAACCTAACATGCGACATCCAAAAAGAAAAGGGCGCATGTCAGCAAAAGTCTCTAAAAAGGTAAACGAGGAGACTTTTGTGCAAAGAAACATAAAGTTTAATGAATGTAACTAGCAGTTTAAGATATGACGACATGGCATGATATTCAATGAATGCAGCAATTTAAAATGAGCATGATATTTAACATTGCATGTCACGACGTAGCAAAGCTACTAAACAATATTCACGATTTCATGAAAAGCATGCATTCACGATGTGCACAGGGTTTACGCCTTTCAGCTGAAGTTGTTGTACGGGCACACTTCTACGCTGAGTGACCACTTAACCTTACCCCTCCATGTCTGTATGAATTGGCGCTCATCTTCTGGATCACGAGCCAGGAAGTGTTTATGGCATAGGGTTGACCTAGCCTCATTCATTATATAGAAGTCAGAATCCTACTCGCCGCAGCTTACATTTCATTTGTAACGTGTGCTACACATTCATGACAAGACATTCAAATGCATGAAATGACATGCGATATACAACATGATAGTAAACAAAGCAGTTATTGAATGCGTACATTTTATCAAAATTAAATGTGACATGTGATATGCATGAACATGGCAAGGGTGTCGGATCTAGCTTCGTTGTCCAGCTAGATCAAGCATGGTGTCTAGGCGACTATCATTTCATCGCCTAGCCTCTTTTTCACAAAACTCAGAATAGCCTAAAACAGGGCTTAATAACAACCGAGCAAGTTCCACTTGCCTAAAATAACGTCCGCAATCTCAGATCAACAGTGGTCCAGATCTTCCTATGTGCTCAACCATTCACCAACATACAGTCCCATATTAATTAATCTTCAATTACTGATTTAACCAAAGCAATGAAAATTACAATTTTTATCTTGTTAAACAGGCAGTGTGTGGGTTCCTACGGATTGGGTTTACCTTAACACGACGCAAGAGCTACACTGACGTCGGATAGCGACGTCAGTGGTTGGATTCCAGCAGCAAGCGAGGTACGGCAGACTACGGGGCAACGGTAAAGACGGTGAGAACTAGAGACAACTGTAGCATGATGCGCAAACGACAGCGAGCAAGGGGAGTTACGGCCTGCTGTTGCACGCGGGAGGGCACGGCCTGAGGGAGTTACACGTGGCTGCAGGGGCGCGCGAAGGGGAGGCGCGATCTGCGCACGGATCCGGGCTTGCACAGGTGATGCGCAGGCTGTCGATCGGTTCAATTGGTTGTCGATAGTTAATGGGGGGTTGCGCAAGGAGGCGCGGCCTGAGGGAGGCCGGAGGGAGGCTGGCACAGCGCGGGATGGGGGCATGGCCTGCTATGCCCAAGGGGGAAAGGGATCAACAGTTTTGAGGGTGGATGAGGGTGTTGCGGCTGTCATTGGTGGGTGTCGCGCGGTTTCGGGTGAATGGAGGACAATTTTAGGGGTCGGCCTGGGTGTAGGGTGAACGAGAGGAGGGGCTGGTCTGCTGGGGTCAAGGGGGCCATGGGGTTTAATTGATGGCGGCTGGGTTTCGGCAAACCCTAGGTGCTGGATGCGTGAGTTTTAACATGGGGAAGATTGCTATTGGGGATAGGATAGGGGTGGAAATAAGGGTGATTGGAGGGAGTGTGTGTGTGAGGGGGAGGGTGCAACTAGTGTGGCCAATAGCTGGGAGAATATTAACATGATACGCATGAGATCCTATAGGTTTGATTAGATTATTTAATTAGGGATTTGAATTAGGGATAAGTCTAGGGCCAATTATAGGTTAAAAGTGATTAGGGTGAAGGGTCAGCCTAACGGTGTCTGATAAATAAAAGAAAAATATCAGGACGACCGTGTCGATGAGAGGGTCGAGACTACGATGATCGGTCACGTGTTAGGTCAACGAAAAATGGAACTAAAAAATAAAGAGGTCAAACGTCGAAGTCTAAAGTTACGACACCACTTCATTCAAAGCTGATTTTGTGGGAGAACTACTCGTGAAATGACATTCATAAAAATTCCACAAATAACTACTCTCTCTGAGGGTCACAACGGTATATTACTTCGCGCGTTTGGGATACAAGAGAATGTCACAATAAATACACGTATGAAAAGAAAGTATGCACACAAAAAACACACGATCGAAAAAGCGACCGTTACATGATGTTTCCGGAGCTAGCAACAAACCAACAACGGACCACCTTCCACAGTGCACCAAATATCTAATATCGCACTGCGAGAGCTTGTTCAAGCCCTACAAGGAGAACACTAGCGCGAAGGAGGAATACAACAATTTAGGTTGCTCCGCCCAAAGCCTTGGAATGGTTTGGACGGTCCTCTGAAGGCCGAAGAGTGGTTGTGAAGCACTGTGGATGATTTAAGAGCAGCTCAGATCGCGGACGACGCAGGGTGGACACTGTTATATTGCAATTGACTGATGGAGCTCGGATTTGGTGGAATTTCACTGAACGTCGCCTGCAACGACCAATTGATTGGGCGACATTCATCGATCACTTCAACACCCAGTACTTCTTGTCCGAGGCACAGATGGAACTGCATGCACAGTTCGTCAATTTGAAGCAAGGTTCCATGACAGTGAAACAATATGATGCTCAATTCACGATGCTTAGCCGATTTTCTCCAGGGATGGTTGACACCCCTTTGACTCGAGCACAACACTTTAAACAAGGACTGAACATCCAGATTCGATGGAACTTGGTCGGACACCAACTCTGCACCAATACTAAAGTCTTAGCTGCAGCTCGTGAGCACAAATTTATCGAAAGAGAAAAGAAGTGAGAGCAATCCATAGCTTCCCCTCCCCGAAGGCCGCTACCTTCTACAACTGATGCTGGATCCAGCCGTCGACCTCCATCCAACCAGGTGCATAGGCCTGTCCAACAAGCACAATTCAAGAGGCAGGCACCTCCACCATACCCAGTGTGTCATCATTATGGGAAACCAGGACATTTTCGATACGAATGTCTGTCATATCTGAACCTTTACCTGATTTGTGGATCGAATGACCATAGCGCAAGGGATTTCCAAAAGAAGCCACCACCTCCTAACCTTGCTCTTGCTAGAAACGCTCCACAACGACCACCACCTCCTCCGCAACGACAGCTACTCCCCCCTCAGCGACATGAATTTCAGCAAGCACGACGACTGGCATCTCCCCAAAATTCCAAGCCTATACCATGACTTTAGAAGAGGCTGAGGCTACTGGCCAAGTGATCACAGGTACGAGATATCACTTTCAGTATCATATTTTATTATTTAGAGATCGTTGGCTTAGACATAATTCTCGCAACCGTAGATATCATCTTAGTAGCTGGTAAACCCGCCCTCACTTTATTCGACTCGGGAGCCTGCTTCCTGGCAAGTCGATTCATCAACACACATGTCGTCCCTGTCGAACCTCTTACTTCTCGTTGGAAGGTTGACACGGCTGGTAGTTCTATACCAATAACTAGCAGATGTCTTCAATACTTTGTAGTGGTTTGTGGACGTGATCTATTTGCCAACTTCATGGTGATTGAGATGCCAAGTTTCGATGATGTTCTTGGAACGGATTGGTTAGGGACATTTCACGCTACTATTGACTGTCATCAAAGGAAGGTAGTATTCGAGATACCCAACCATCCTAAGTTCGAATTTCTCAGCGGAAGCAGATCAAAAGGACCAGTGAAGTTCAAAGCCATACTTTCGAAGGCAGTGGCGACTGCAATAGAAGTTGCGCAATAGAAACCTGAAGTAGTATGAGAATTCTTGGATGTATTTCTAGATGAACTCTTAGGTTTGCCTCCGGATCACGGCCTCGAATTTACCATTGATCTATTGCCCGGTACACAACTGATATCCAAGGGACCTTATCGCATGGCACCACCTGAGCTTGAAGAGATTTGGGCTCAACTGGATGATCTTATACGAAAGGGATGGATACGACCCAATGTATCTGCATGGGGTGACCCTGTACTACTCGTGAAGAAGAAGGATGGATCCCAGCGCATGTACGTTGACTACTGCGAGTTGAACAAGATGACGGTGAAGAACAAGTATCCTCTGCCTTGCATCGACGACCTTTTCAACCAGCTTGGAGGATCGAGCATATATTCGAAGTTGGACTTGAGGACCGGGTATCATCAAGAGAAGGTCAAGAAGGAGGATGTTCACAAGACCGTATTTCGGACCAGATATGGACACTATGAGTTCTTAGTGATGTTGTTTGGTGTGACTAATGCACTTGCGGTATTCATGAGTCTCATGAATCAGGTACTATATAACCATTTGGACAAGTTCGTAGTTGTCTACATCGACAACATCCTCATCTACTCGAAGGACGCTCAGGAGTACAGGGAACATCTAAGGAAGGTCTTGGAAACCTTGAGACAACACCAATTGTATACCAAATTCAGCAAGTGTGAATTCTGGCTAGACAAGGTGGCTTTCCTGGGTCACATCGCGTCGGAAGAAGGAATTTTTGTCGACCTCGAGGAGGTAGCAGCTGTTCGAAACTGGCCAGTCCCTAAAACTATGACGGAGATTCGAAGCTTCTTGGGACTAACTGGTTATTACAGATGATTCATCCAAGACTTCTCAAAGATCACGAAGTCCATGACATGATTGACGAGAAAGGACGCGGTATTTGTCTGGTCGAAGGCTTGTGAATATGCATTTCAGGAGCTGAAGGGAAGATGCATTCCTGGGTCACAACTCACACAGGACGGATCATCGGGATTCTGCAACCGCATTTGTGTACCATTTGGAAACGTCAGAGAGGAACTATTGGATGAAGCTCACAGTTCTCCATATTCCATTCATCCAGGCGGTACCAAGATGTATCAAGACTTGCGACAACACTATTGGTGGTATAGTATGAAGAGAAGCGTCACTCGTAGCGTGGCAAATTGCATAGTGAGCCAACAGGTGAAGGCTGAACATCACAGGTCTGCCAGCTTGTTACAGCCTATGCCCATTCCAGAATGGAAGTGGCAACACATTACGATGGATTTTGTGACAGAACTGCCCAAGAGTACGAAGCATAACGATGATGTCTGGGTAATCGTTGATTGATTGACCAAGTCAACACACTTCATTTGTCACGACCCGCTTCCCTAAAATGCAGGCGAGGCGTGACGAGGCCCGCTCAGGCTGGGAGCTGTGAGGATCCAAGCCCGTAAAGCGTCTAGAATACCACGCAGATCCCTGTAATGTGAATCGGAACAAAGATAACAATGATAGAAAGAGACGAATAAAAATAAATTATAAATCTCGATGTCCAATAAAATTGTCCAACAACCAGAAAAACCACCAGGCTAACAACAGAGTCTAAAAGAAAAGGCCCAACATGGCCAACAAAGAAACAACAAACAAAAGGTGGTGCTACTCACCGATAAGCTAACAACAGTCTAACAAGGAAAAACGACGAAGGGACACTAGGACTGGTCACCAGTGTCCTCGTATTCCACGTCAGCAACGGAATCAGGCACGAACTCCACGAACTCGTCGTCCCCAGCTACGGTCTCGGGCTCAGCAACTAACATGCGACACCCAAAGAGAAGGGGCACATGTCATCAAAGTCTACCAGACTTTGTGCAAGGAAACTAAAAGAAAGGTAAAAGCAACCTAGCAATTCTAAAGTATGCCTGACATGACATATAAATAAGATGTGCAGCAGATAAGTAAAAGCAGCAAGTATGACATGGCAATGAGTAAACATGACATGGAAGCAAGAACATGACAAGGGAAACAAGTATACATTCATAAGGACAAGTACAATTATAGTAAGCACGTCATGCACAGAGATTCCGCCCTTTGGCTAGAGAGGCTGTACGGGCCAACTCTTACGCTCAAGTGACCGTTTATCCCTACCCCTCCACGTGTATCGAGCCAGGGCCTTACCCTCGAACACGGAATGCTCGCTTCTGAATCACGAGCCAGGAAGTGTTTTTAACAAGTATGGCGTAGGGTTATGCCCGCATAGCAGGTGCCTAGCCAGAAACACGGATTGTACAAGTATTTTGTAGCGTGTGGTACGATGCGACATGCAAATCAGATGACATGTAAGGAATGCGAATGCATGGCAGATTTTTAAATAAAAATGTTTACAGTTAGAGAAATTAAACGTGACAGGCAAATGCATGAGATGACATGACAAAAGGCAGTTCTAGCTTCGTTATCAAGCTAGAACTTGAAATTGCACCTAGACCGCTATCATTTCACGGTCTAGTCTCTTTCACGCTAAAAGCAAGGAAATGGCCTAAAGCATGGCCTAAAACAAGGTTGGCAAGTTTCACTTGCCTGGTTCCGAGGTTGTTGATCGACGAGTCAAAATCGCTATTCTACGGGGATGGGTCACTGTTATGGCAAAATAGAAAATTAGAATTGGATGATCTAATTCCGGATTTGTATTGGAATCCTACAACGTCTAGTAATCCATTTTTATTACGTTTTCTAAGTTATAGTGTGGGTTATGGAAGATTTAAGGGTAAATCACTAACCGTATATGAAGCGGAAGAAACAACGATCAAAGACGCCTACGAATCTGCAGATAGGAGAAGATCTCGACGTATCCGGATTGCCGTCGCCAAATCGGATCTAGCACGGCAACGGAAGAAGCGATCCCGGAAGAACTACGGCTGAAAAGATCTCCATCGGCTGAGATGTGACAGATCTGGAGATGGAGATTGTAGGGGAAAAACTGGAGCAAAAGAGAATTTGGGGGTTTTAGGGTCGGCCTGCGGCTTACGGGGTGGTGCCGGCGCAATGGAGGGTGAGAGGGAGCACGGGAGGATGAGGAAAGGCAAGAGGAAGATTGGGGGATGATTGGGGAAGAAGGTTGGCTGGGAGAAGTGAAAGAAGAAGTGAAAATGTATAGGGTTTAAATAGAAAGAATAAGCGGCGGCTACGACTTAACCTAAGGTTTCTGGGACAACTAATCGGTCAGTGAAGAGTGGTCGACCGACTAGTTTGGGAACTAGTCGGTCGGTCGTCCAACTGAGACCGACTAAAAGGCAAACAGTGAACAGGGTCAACACAGGATAGACAGATTTAGTCGGTCTGTGAAGGCTCGTCAACCGACTAGTTTGGGAATTAGTCGGTCGGGAATGTTCATAGACCGACTAAGGGTTGAATATGATAGACAAATAAGTACTGAGAGTTAGTCGGTCTGAGAAGAAACTCTAACCGACTAGTTTCTCAACTAGTCGGTCGATAGTCGTTCTCTGACCGACTAACGGTAAACAGTAACTCGGCTGTCAGAAAGATCTCAGAATTAGTCGGTCAGAGAAGAAGTTCTAACCGACTAGTTTCGCAACTAGTCGGTCGAAGGACGTGCTTAGACCGACTAAGGGGAAACAGTAACTCAGCTGAAATAATCAAGATGAACTAGTCGGTTACTAAAGAGTTGCCGACCGACTAGATTGCAATCTAGTCGGTTGGTTCTCCTTCTTGAACCAACTAAGAGTCATGAAAAGTCTCGAATTGAAGCGCGAAGCTTCAGGAAGATTCCCATGGCTTCTAAGATCAACCTAGCTCTAAGATATGGACGCTATGAAGCCCATCGTAAAAATACTTACTCCAAGCCCATCGTGATATGCAACGGAAAAAGATCAGGAAGAACTGGAAGAAAACGTCCAACAGGGGAAAAACACACAAGGAATAGAACAACCATAATATATATATAATAGACAATACATAGATAAAAACCAGTTGTTACATCCTACCCACCTTAAGAAAAATTCCGCCCTCGGAATTTCCTAACACTCACGTGTCAGGGAACAAAAGTGGGTATCGCTCTCTCATCTCATCTTCTCTCTCCCAAGTAGACTCTCCTGGTGAGCCATGTCGCCACATCACCCTAACAAGATCGACTGTCTTGTTCCGGAGTGACTTCTGATGCCTGTCCAAAATCTGCACTGGCTTCTGGTCATACGTCAGATCAGGGCGAACGGTGATCTCCGAGAAATCCACAGCATGAGATGGATTGCTGATGTACCGACAAAGCTGTGACACATGGAAGACATCGTGAACTCCTTCCAAAGATGACGGTAAGGCTAAGCGATAGGCTACCTCGCCAACTCTCTCCAGAATGTCAAACGGTCCAATGTATCTCGGGCTCAGCTTCCCTCGTTTCCCAAAGCGAATCACTCCTCGATTCAGGAAAATCTTCAGGAACACATGGTCACCTGGCTGAAACTCCAAAGGACGCCATTTAGCATCAGCCCAATGCTTGAAACGGTCCTGAGCAATCCTCAACTTCTCCCGTATGTTCCTCACAACATCCACTGCCTCCACGATCATCTCAGGTCCTAACAGCTCCATGTCTCCAATGTCATCCCAGCTCAGTGGCGATTGACATTTCTTCCCATATCGCGCGGCGAAAGGTGCCATGCCAATACTCGCCTGGTAGATGTTATTGTAGGCAAACTCAACATGGTGGAGGTGATCTTCCCAAGATCCCTTGAAGTCCAACATGCACGCCCTCAGCATATCCTCCAAGATCTGAATCGTCCTCTCGGACTGGCCATCCGTCTGCGGATGGTACACCGTGCTGAAACTCAAACTCGTACCCAAGCTCTTCTACAGACTCTACCAGAACTGAGACGTGAACCTCGTGTCTCTGTCCGACATGATACTCACAGGGACTCTGTGAAGTCATACGATCTCCTGCACGATTCACGTTACATCACTATCTAAACTAGGGAAGAGAAATAGAAACGGAAAGTAAAAGGGGTTTACCTCCATATATCTCCTCGCTAGCGTCTCAGTGGACTGTCCTACTCGGAAGGGAATAAAGTGCGCGGATTTGGTTAATCGGTCCACGATCACCCAAATCGCGTAATTCTGCTTCGGACTCCGAGGCAGTCCAGTCACAAAGTCCATAGTGATGTGTTGCCACTTCCACTCCGGAATCGGAATTGGTTGTAGCAACCCTGCCGTACGCTGATACTTCGCCTTTACCTGCTGGCAAACCAGACACTTGGCTACACTCCGAACCACACTCCTCTTCATACCATGCCACTAATAGTTCAGGCGAAGATCCTTATACATCTTGGTGCCACCAGGATGCACAGAATACAGCGAACTGTGTGCCTCAACCAACAACTCCTCTCTGATGTCTCCAGCTGGCACACACAACCTGGCTCCATACCTCAGCGAGCCATCCTCATAAATCAAGAAGTCAGTCCGTAGACCGGCTTCCACCTGCTCCCGTAACTTCACCAACTTCGGGTCTCCAGCCTGTCCAGCCTTGATCCTATTCACGATCGTCGACTGTATCTGCATACACATCAACGAAGAGGCCTCTCCAGGAAGAATAATCTCGATACCAGACTCGCAAAAATCTTGCTGCAATCTCCACTGCGAAGTCAACAACATCACTGCCGGAAGCCTACTCAGCGCATCCGGAACCACATTCACCTTGCCCGGGTGAAACTGCAGATCGATCTCATAATCTGCCATGAGCTCCAACCACCGACACTGTCGCATGTTGAGCTCCTTCTGAGTAAAAATGTACTTCAAGCTTTTGTGATCGGTGAAGATCTTCACCCTCTCACTCAGCAAGAAGTGCCTCCAAATCTTCAGCGTAAACACGACTGCTGCCAACTCCAAGTCGTGCGTCGGGTAATTCTTCTCATGGGTCTTAAGCTGACGAGAAGCAGACGCTACCACGTGCCCATGCTGATGCAATACACAACCGAGACCCTTGCCGGAAGCATCACAAAAGATCTCGAATCCTTCACTCCGATCAGGCACAGCAAGAACAGGGGCAGACGTCAGCCTCTCCTTCAGAACACCAAAAGCCTCCTCACAGTCATCAGACCAAACAAAAGGTACATCCTTCCGTGTCAGTCTGGTCATCGGCTCAGCAATACGGGAGAAGTCCTTAATGAACCACCGGTAATAACCAGCCAATCCAAGGAAACTCCGGATCTCAGACGCTGACTGCGAAACAGGACACTCCCTGATAGCCTTGATCTTCTCGGGGTCCACTGAAATATCATCTCCTGACACCACATGCCCGAGAAAAGCAACTCTGTCCAGCCAAAACTCGCACTTGGAATACTTAGCATACAACAGATGCTTCCTCAAGATCTCCAACACTGTCCTCAAGTGCGATGCATGCTCCTCCTCTGACTTTGAGTAGATCAGAATATCGTCAATGAAGATAACGACAAACTTGTCTAAAAAGTCATAGAATATCATATTCATCAGATTCATAAAAACTGCGGGTGCGTTGGTTACACCGAAAGGCATAACCACGAACTCGTAGTGTCCATATTTCGTCCTGAATGCTGTCTTCGGAACATCTTCCTTCTTCACCTTCAGCTGATGATAACCGCTCCTCAGATCCAACTTAGACAACACCCTCGATCCTCCAAGTTGATCAAAGATGTCATCTATACGAGGCAACTGATATCGATTCCTGACGGTCACCACATTCAAGTCCCGGTAGTCCACACACATGCGACGCGAACCGTCCTTCTTCTTCACCAGCAAGACCGGTGCTCCCCACGGAGACACACTGGGATGAATGTAACCCTTCTAAAGAAGTTCGTCCAGCTGCTTCCGCAATTCTTCCAACTCTGCTGGTGCCATGTGATAGGGCGCCTTCGAGATAGGCTGCGCCTCCTGGAATAAGATCGATCGAAAACTCGAGAGCTCGATCGGGCGGTAATCCAGACATCTCCTCGGGGAAGACATCGTCGAAGTCACGCACTACCGCAGGTCTACACTGCTCCATCTGCATAGCAACGATCTCCACCGGATTGGCCCGAAACCTGACCGGACCAAGCGAACTGCTGCCACGGCTGAACTCGAACATCGGATGGCCTGGAATCTCGAACACCACCTTCTTCCTCTGGTAATCGATCGTGGCGTAGAAACTCCCAAGCCAGTCCATCCCAAGGACGGCATCATAGTTGATGATGTCGTGGACGATGAAATCAGCGTAGAGCTCATGTCCACAGACCACCAAAGGGCAAGAATTGCAACCACGATGCACCGAGATCACGCCATTTCCTGTAACGATATCCCAACTCTTGGGAAGAGGGGAAGTCGACAAGAAATGCTTCTCCACGAAGCTCCGGGAAATGATGCACATCGATGCACCAGAGTCGAAGAGGACTCGTGCAGGAAATGTGCAAACCAAAATCACGCCTAACAAGCAATCTAACAATCAGATCCTGTTCTAGCAAACATAACAAGCAGCCAAACAATTTCCAACAAACAAGACTAACTAAGAAAAGAAACAACTAGACTGAGGGTTACCTGCAATAACCTCATCCTCAGTCTCAGCCTCAACTGCAGTCATCAGGAAAGCCTGCCTCCTCGGCTGAACAGCCTGCTGAAAAGCCTGCCTCTGTGGAACGAGAGGCGCTCCATGTCCAGCAGGTACAGGTGCCCTCTGCTGCAACGGCTGAGCTGCAACAGGTCCCTTCCAAGGCTGCTTGGACTTCGGGCAATCCCTCATGACATGCGTTGGATCACCACAAACCAAGCACTGTCCCAACATCTTCTGGCATTGATCTTTGACATGCCCAGTCTTGCCACAGAAATGGCAAGTCTTCTGAGTAGGAGGTCCTCCTGGCCTCTTGAACTGTACCGGCTGATTAGACCTGAACCCTGGTCTCATCACTGCCCTGGCCTGCTCCACAGGCCTCTTCCCAGCTCTAGAAGCACATCCTCTCTTCTTGTTCACAATCTGCTCCTGCCTCTTCGCTGCAATCAGAACCTTCTGATAGGACTCCAAATCAGAAGAAGACACAAAGCTCTGAAGGTCCAAAGAGAGCCCCTGCAGAAACCTTTGGGCCCTCTCATCAGCATCCTGCACCATCTTCGGTGCGAAACGGCTCAGCCTGGTGAACTCCTGGTGGTACTGGTCCACCGTCAAGTTCCCCTGCTTCAGGTCAATGAAGCGTTGCGCCATCTCCCTCCTGGCAGCCTTCGGAAAGTACTCCTCATTGAATCTGGACTTGAAAGTAACCCAAGATATCGGCTCCTCCAGCATCTCCTCCTCTGCATCCCACCAGTTCCGAGCATTATCTCTAAGTTGTCTCTTCGCCAAGTCAACCCATCCAGCCAGGTCGACCTTCGACATCTTCATGTTGTCCTCCATATTCCTGGTCCACTCGTCAGCAGCTAGAGGTCCTTCGGTC
Source organism: Scilla litardierei (assembly GCA_030789695.1). NCBI lineage: Eukaryota > Viridiplantae > Streptophyta > Magnoliopsida > Asparagales > Asparagaceae > Scilla > Scilla litardierei. The sequence goes on along the minus strand of CM061142.1, from coordinate 267,786,932 downwards.
CCATCAAAGTAAGTGGGGCCTAGCTCCCGAAATTGCTTCGCTCCTGGCTCGAAGCGAGGGACATTCTGGACCGGCTGCGCTGCTCGAGCAGGCGGAACATTCCGGGCATTCTCCAGCATGCCCTGCTGCACCTGCAACATCTGATGCATCATCCGCATAATATCCCTGTTGGTGGGCTCTCGGTCCGGCTCCTTGACACGATGGGGCACACCACCAGTAGCTCGGGTATTCCGTCTTCCAGCCATCTAATGACACAGAAAAATGAAATAATTAGACTCTTAGCCCTATGACTCGGGTGTCGAAATTGTTTATCGAACATCCTATAATTATTATCGTTGTTTCGATTAAGTTACAGTTACAGAGTGTCGACCTGCATGGGCCACCAACAAAACCTGTCACAACCTGCTTCCCTAAAATGGAGGCGAGGCGTGACGAGGCCCGCTCAGGCTGGAAGATGTGAGGCTCCAAGCCTGTAAAGCATCTAGAAATACCACGCAGATCCCTGTAATATGAATCGGAACAAAGATAACAATGATAGAAAGAGACGAGTAATAATAAATTATAAATCTCGATGTCCAATAAAATTGTTCAACAACCAGAAAAGCAACCAGGCTAACAACAGAGTCTAAAAGAAAAGTCCCAACATGGCCAACAAAGAAACAACTAACAAAAGGTGGTGCTACTCACCGACAAGCTAACAACAGTCTAACAAGGAAAAACGACGAAGGGACACTAGGACTGGTCACCAGTGTCCTCGTATTCCACGTCAGCAACGGAATCAGGCACGAACTCCACGAACTCGTCGTCCCCAGCTACGGTCTCGGGCTCAGCAACTAACATGTGACACCCAAAGAGAAGGGGCACATGTCAGCAAAGTCTACAAGACTTTGTGCAAGGAAACTAAAAGAAAGGTAAAAGCAACCTAGCAATTCTAAAGTATGCCTGACTTGACATATATATAAGATGTGCAGCAGATAAGTAAAAGCAGCAAGTATGACATGGCAATGAGTAAACATGACATGGAAGCAAGAACATGACAAGGGAAACAAGTATACATTCACAAGTACAAGTACAAGTATAGTAAGCACGTCGTGCACAGAGATTCCGCCCTTTGGCTAGAGAGGCTGTACAGGCTAACTCTTACGCTCAAGTGACCGTTTATCCCTACCCATCCACATGTATCGAGCCAGGGCCTTACCCCCGAACATAGAATACTCGCTTCTGAATCACGAGCCAGGAAGTGTTTTTAACAAGTATGGCGTAGGGTTATGCCCGCATAGCAGGTGCCTAGCCGGAAACACGGATTGTACAAGTATTTTGTAGTGTGTGCTACGATGCGACATGCAAATCAGATGACATGTAAGGAATGCAAATGCATGTCAGATTTTCAAATAAAAATGCGTACCGTTAGAGAAATTAAACGTGACAGGCAAATGCATGACATGACATGACAAAAGGCAGTTCTAGCTTCGTTGTCAAGCTAGAACATGAAATTACGCCTAGACCGCTATCATTTCACGGTCTAGTCTCTTTCACGCTAAAAGCAAGGAAATGGCCTAAAGCATGGCCTAAAACAAGGTTGGCAAGTTTCACTTGCCTAGTTCCGAGGTTGTTGATCGACGAGTCAAAATCGCTATTCTACGGGGATGGGTCACTGTTATGGAAAAACAGAAAATTAGAATTGGATGATCTAATTCCGGATTTGTATTGGAATACTACAACATCTAGTAATCCATTTTTATTAGGCTTTCTAAGTTATAGTGTGGGTTATGGAAGATTTAAGGGTAGATCACTAACCGTATATGAAGCGGAAGAAACGACGATCAAAGACGCCTACGAATCTGCAGATAGGAGAAGATCTCGACGTATCCGGATTGTCGTCGCCAAATCGGATCTAGCACGGCAACAGAAGAAGCGATCCCGAAAGAACTACGGCTGAAAAGATCTCCAGCGGCTGAGATGTGACAGATCTGGAGATGGAGATTGTAGGGGAAAAACTGGAGCAAAAGAGAATTTGGGGGTTTTAGGGTCGGCCTGCGGCTTACGGGGTGGTGCCGGCGCAATGGAGGGTGAGAGGGAGCACGGGAGGATGAGGAAAGGCAAGAGGAAGGTTGGGGAATAATTGGGGAAGAAGGTTGGCTGGGAGAAGTGAAAGAAGAAGTGAAAACGTATAGGGTTTAAATAGAAAGAATAAGCGACGGCAACGACTTAACCTAGGGTTTCTGGGACAACTAGTCGGTCAGTGAAGAGTGGTCGACCGACTAGTTTGGGAACTAGTCGGTCGGTCGTCCAACTGAGACCGACTAAAAGGCAAACAGTGAACAGGGTCAACACAGGGTAGATAGATTTAGTCGGTCTGTGAAGGCTCGTCAACCGACTAGTTTGGGAATTAGTCGGTCGGGAATGTTCATAGACCGGCTAAGGGTTGAATATGATAGACAAATAAGTACTGAGAGTTAGTCGGTCTGAGAAAAAACTCTAACCGACTAGTTTCTCAACTAGTCGGTCGATAGTCGGTCTTTGACCGACTAACGGTAAACAGTAACTCGGCTGTCAGAAAGATCTCAGAATTAGTTGGTCAGAGAAGAAGTTCTAACCGACTAGTTTCGCAACTAGTCGGTCGAAGGACGTGCTTAGACCGACTAAGGGGAAACAGTAACTCAGCTGAAATAATCAAGATGAACTAGTCGGTTCCTGAAGAGTTGCCGACCAAGTAGATTGCAATCTAGTCGGTTGGTTCTCCTTCTTGAACCAACTAAGAGTCATGAAAAGTCTCGAATTAAAGCGCGAAGCTTCGGGAAGATTCCCATGGCTTCTAAGATCAACCTAGCTCTAAGATATGGACGCTATGAAGCTCGTCGTAAAAATACTTACTCCAAGCCCATCGTGATATGCAACGGAAAAGGATCAGGAAGAACTGGAAGAAAACGTCCAACAGGGGAAAAACACACAAGGAATAGAACAACCATAATATATATAATAGACAATACATAGATAAAAACCAGTCGTTACATCATTCCTTTCAGCGTGTGTAACGGCCGCTTTCCGACCGTTCGTTTTTCGCGCGTACTTTCTTCTTTTGTACGCGTATTTTTCTTTGCCCTCTCTTCTATCCGGAATACATGATGTTGTATGTCGTTGTGACCGTATGGAAGAGTAGTTATTTGTGGGAATTTTAGTGAATGTCATTTCACAGCTCATTCTCCCACAAATTAACTTTGTTTGAAGAGGTGTTGTAGCTTCCACCTTCGTCGTTGGACCTTTTTATTTTTAGTCCCATTTTTCGTTGACCTAGCCCATGACCGACCATCGTAACCTCGATTCTCTCATCGACACGATCGACCCGATATTTTTATTATATTTTCCGGACACCGTTTAATTGGCTTTTCGCTCTAATCACTTTCAACTTGTGTTTTAACCTAAGCTTATCCCTAATACAATCTTAATCAACCTAATTAAATCAGATCTTGTGGTAACCATACGTATCACATGTTGAATCTATTTCCTAGCTATTCAACAAACCATATTGACCTAAGTCTACCCTCCTCCCTCTCACAACCTCTCTCTCCAATCACCTAAATGCACCCCACTGTCAAAACTATTTATCAAAACAACTTTCTTACTCTCACCAAATTTGGCTATTCATCATCTCATATTAAACTAATTTCTACCCCCTCTCTCACACTCTCTCTCCCCATCACTTATCTACACCTTCTTTTTACCATGTTTTAGCAAACTCAACATTCTATAACAAACACAGCCACACAAACCCTAGAGGTCACGCACAAAGAAAACTCAGCCGCCCTTTCTTCATCTCGCCTTCATCCTCCTCACCATCGGAGAGTCTCCGGCCACCCCCAACCCTCCGACGATCCTCATCCTCCTTCCTCTCTCCCTCCTTCTCTCTCTTTCTCCCTAAGAACCGTAAAACATAGCCTAGTTCACCGCCGCCGAAAAACGCCCACACCCGGCGCATGTCCGGCTACCGCCGCCGGTCACCCACTGCCACCAGCCTCCCCTCGACACCCTCTATCTACTACAAGGGTCCTTTGCCCCCTCGGGCCGCCACATCTTCACGGTGATCCAAAACAGCGACCCGACAAGTCAAAACTGTCCATTTCACCTTCTCACGACCGGTCGCCGCCATGCGCAGCCACCGTCAGCCACCCATCAGCCCGAGCAACCCCCCTTCGATCTCCTCTAATCCCCGGCTTCCCCCTTGCTCCTAGGAGTTCATGCACGCCACAGATCTCACGTGTTTTCCAACGTCGTAGCCGCCGTTGTGACGTTTCATTGCTCTACCCGCAACCGGAGAGATCCGATGCCATACTCGTTGTTCTCGTCTTCCCCTCGTGGTCCGTTCCAGTCTTACTATGCTACATGCGGCCGAGACATTATTGACGATGTAGATCTACCACCGTTCAGACCTGACGTCCGATCTACGTTCAAACGCCGTAAAGGTTGGTCCCCTAACTCGTAGTAAGAACCCAAAACATAGCAAACCAAAACCTAAATAAAATCGACCACTAAAGTAAATAAATTTACTTTCTGCTCCTTTAAAACGATGTGAACCGTAGATCGACGATCGGACTGTTTTGACTGTGCACATAGGATAGAATCATCGGATAGGCTGAACAGACATCTTGACCTGTGATTGTTAGGGTAGCCACGTTTAACCTAGAAATGAACCTTAATAGGATTAATGATGAGCGTGACCTGACACCATCGCTTGACTCGTTTCAGACGACCCCTTACCGATGCTTCGCATCGACGAGACGCTCCTGACGGACGTACCGCTCGCCACCGCAGGCAAGTGTGTTCACTTGCGCAGTTTCGGCCACGTTTAGGCCATTTTCTTCTATAAACTGTAATAAATAATAACAAGAGAACCAAATGTGAAATGATAGCGTCTGGGACACCCCACGACAGCCTGGACTTGACGACGAAGTTCGGACACAACAACAACTGACACCATAGGTTTCCTCTGTGTGTGCGTACATGTGGACCCCCTAGAATGAACAACTCCTTACCAATAGTCATGTCATGAAATGTTATAAAAAGCATACGGGCGTTTCGAATGCTCTCCAAGTGAGAGTGATCCCTGTGTTATAAAAAGCATACAGGCGTTTCGGATGCTCTCCAAGCGAGAGTGATCCATGTGTTACAAAAAGCCTACGGGTGTTTCGGATGCTCTCCAAGCGAGAGTGATCCCTGTGTTACAAAAAGCCTACGGGCATTTCGGGTGCTCTCTAAGCTAGGGAGAGTGATCCCTGTTACAGCTTCACCTACGGAACGTTCGTCGCTCACCAAGGAAGTGAGAGATATGATACAGACTGTGGGGATAGAGGCACTCGTCAAGCTAGAGCGAGTGGCCCTATATTATCTTGTCATGAGCACTCGGGTTTGGGGTAGGGTTGAGCGGTCGCACGGGGAGAGGGTCTCGTCGCCCTCAAACCGTAAGGCGTGAACCCTTCGTGACACACACGGTACTTCTTGTCTTGTCTTGTCTTGTCTATTCTTGTAGCTAGTAGCACATGTTACGGCTATTGCCTGTCACGTTTACTTTTCAGCGTTGTCCTTACTTTCTTGCACATATATATATCTGTCATGCCGCTTCATCATCATCATGTAAATAACCTTTAAAATGTCAACCTTAAATTGTTATACACCTTGCAGTGGAGTCTTCTCATGTTTACTTGTAGACTTCGCCTGACATACAACCACTTTCTCTTGGTGCTTGTATGTCAGGTATCGAGACAAGTTTAGTAGACCAGGAGCCAGTACTGGAGGGCTTGGAGCGGGAGTACGTTGCTGATCAGGAGTACGACCGAGTGAGGACCAGTCTTAGGGGTTCATCATGTGCTGATCTTGGAGTTTTCGTTGTTCGTAGTTTGGGTGTGTAGCACTCTTTACTTTCTGTTTTAGGTTGAGTGTATAGCACCATTAGTTTCCTTTTCTGTTGGTGTAGCCATGTTGGGCTTCTTTTTTAGACTCTTGTATTTTTGGATATCTGTGTGGAATAAAATGAATGCATCTTTCCTTCTATACTTTCTATTGTTCCGAATTTTATATATGCAAGGACCTGTTTCTAACTTTGGTGTTCCTCACATACGCTTATTGGGTCCGAGCCTCACAGCTCCGGCCCATGCGGACCTTAGTCACGTCTCGCTTCTATCGTTTTGGGAAGCGGGACGTGACAGGTTTTACTGGTGGCCCATGCAGGTCATGCAAAAGTTCGAAACAATAAGAGTACCACCTTCATTTAATATCCGGAACAAGTCTAGGGTTTTCATTGTCATAGGATGGTAGTAAGACTTAGATAGACGTTCAGGTTTGATAGTTAGACGCCTTGGTTAAGATTTAGTCATGCTCGTCTTAGGATACCCTCGTAGCCTCTCACCCGGCTCTGACCATGTTAGATTTCTACAGTCCTTCTTTTAGTCGTTCGCTTGGGCCCATCAACTTTGGACCCAGCAAAACATAATCTCAATTCTCTTAGGACCCTTCCCTGAGATCCTATTACAGTCTAGTTCATTAGGAAGTCATAGTGCTGAGTTCTCCCGATTTTTAGACGACCCGATAATTAGAACCCCTGATTTCTAGCATCTTCCTAATCGTTACACCTCTGTGTTATCGGCTGTAGAATTCCACCATAGCTTTTCATGAATCATATCATAGGCGTATTCATTATGCGATCGTATTCTTTGCCTTCGATTCATGTGATCGCTTCAGAACGATTATCGTTAATTTTTCGAATCTCCCCATTGCAAATTCTGATTCCTCTAAAAGTATTTTCGGAATTCCTTATTAAATCCTTCGCTCGGTTTACCTTCTTTGAAACCCCTTATTATATATTTAAAATTCCTTGCTTTTCGGTTGAGTTAAAATTCCTTCTTGGATTTTGAAACCTTCTTGGTCGTAATTTTTAGTTACTATCTAGTAATCTTTTTCTAACCGGTATCTTTCGTATTTCAGTTTTAAAACCTTGTTACCATTTTAATAATTCAAAATATCATCCTTTTTCTAAACTACGAAATTTATTTTAACCACTTACCGTACGTACTTTTAGAATATTTTTCTAAGCTAAATAGAACTTCAATTTTTGTTTATCATCAGTTATTTTTACCATTTGCTCGCTATTTCTACATATTTTTTATAATTATATTTATATATATATATATATATATATATATATATTATAAAAGAGGGTTGTTATTAAGAGAAATTGGATAAGAGATATTGGACAAGAGAAATTGGATAAGAGATATCTATATTATAAGAGAGGGATGTTATTAAGAGAAATTGGATAAGAGATATCTATATTATAAAAGAGGGATGTTATCAAGAGAAATTGGATAAGAGATATTGGAAAAGAGAAATTGGATAAGAGATATCTATATTATAAAAGAGGGATGTTATCAAGAGAAATTGGATAAGAGATATTAGAAAAGAGAAATTGGATAAGAGATATCTATATTATAAAAGAGGGATGTTATCAAGAGAAATTGATAAGAGATATTGGACAAGAGAAATTGGATAAGAGATATCTATATTATAAGAGAGGGATGTTATCAAGAGAGATTGGATAAGAGATATCTATATTATAAGAGAGGGATGTTATCAAGAGAGATTGGATAAGAGATATCTATATTATAAAAGAGGGATGTTATCAAGAGAAATTGGATAAGAGATATTGGAAAAGAGAAATTGGATAAGAGATATCTATATTATAAAAGAGGGATGTTATCAAGAGAAATTGGATAAGAGATATCTATATTATAAAAGAGGGATGTTATCAAGAGAAATTGGATAAGAGATATTGGAAAAGAGAAATTGGATAAGAGATATCTATATTATAAAAGAGGGATGTTATCAAGAGAAATTGGATAAGAGATATTGGACATGCGAAATTGGATAAGAGATATCTATATTATAAAAGAGGGATGTTATCAAGAGAAATTGGATTAGAGATATTGGACAAGATAAATTGGATAAGAGATATTTATATTATAAAAGAGGGATGTTATCAAGAGAAATTGAATAAGAGATATTGGACAATAGAAATTGGATAAGAGTGATGTTATCAAGAGAAATTGGATAAGAGATATCTATATTACAAACGAGAGATGTTATCAAGAGAAATTGGATAAGAGATATTGGACAAGAGAAATTGGATAAGGGATATCTATTATATAAAAGACGGATGTTATCAAGAGAAATTGATAAGAGAATTTGGACATGAGAAATTGGATAAGAGAATTTGGATATCTATTATATAAAACAGGGAAATTGAATAAGAGAAAATATAAGAGATGAGATTTTGAGGGATAAAAGAGGAGGTTGGGAATTTTGCACATACAACCCCTGTTTTTGAATTTTTGCCTATGGACTCTCCCCACACACACACCCACACTTTTTATTCTCACCCCTTCCGGCCATTTTTTTCCAGTTCTATGAAGATTTTGAATCTTATCCTACTAGGACAAAGCTTTGTCCTACGTGGCAAGTTTGTCCTTGGTGGTAATGACAATTTTGGGGGGACTTAAATTTTGGGGGAAAACTTAAATTTGGGGGGAAACTTGAAATTTTGTGGGAAAACTTGAAATTTGGGGGAACTTGAAATTTGTGGGGGAGAAAAACTCAGCCATTAAATAAACCGTGTCCTATGGGCACGGGTAATGACTAGTATATATATATAAGATGAGCAGGTTTCTCGGACTGGCGACTGGAGGAGATTCTGGCGATTTGGCGAGAGGCGGCGTTCAAACCCTAGGAGTTGATGTCGGCAAGGGTGAGCTTGGCCCCAACAAGGTCCTGAATGACTTTCGACAAGTGGTGAATGACGATTCTCGGACGGAAGGCGTTACTAAGGTCTCTTTTGATGATTCCACGGCGGCTCATAGGGATGGGATCACACGGCAAGGGCGTGATCGCACGGCGACTGGAGTCATTGGTGATGGCTTGTCTTTGATTGATGCCGAAAGACCTTGGCAGACTGTGATTCGAATGAGGAGATCGCAACCTAAGCAACTACCCCCTGTTATGAACCGTCTACATCAAGGTGGCAATCGACGATGGACTCAGAGATTCCCTCATCCTGTTGTTGCTCAATCAACTAGGCGGGGAGCCAAGTCTCCAGCGTTCTCGATTAGAAGTAAGGCGACTAAAGTGTTTGATGAATTGCCTCTGAGAACGTCTACAATCTCCATTTGCCCATCTGCTTCCAAGAGAAGTTGGTCGGAGATATGCTCATCTAAGCGAACATATGGTGAATCTATTGGCATGACCTTCGTCCCCCCTAAGATCAGGCATGATGGCTCTTGCGTTGCCCGTGTTCCTAACTCCCTGCTGGATAAGGGGTCTGAATATTGGAAATCCACCTTGGTTGGATACGTTCTGGGAGATACCCCGATGTATGGGCAGGTACAAGCTTGGATGGAGAGGCTTTGGAAGCCTAGGAAGCGAGTTCAGCTATTCAGCAAGGAAAGTGGATTCTTCTACTTTCGTTTTGAGTCGGGGGAGGAATGTGAGAGGATACTTCACGGCGGCCCGTGGTTGTTTGACGGGCGCCTGGTTGTACTAAAATTATGGAGTCCATCCCTGCGCCACGACCGAGATATCCTCAGTTCTGTCCCTCTATGGGTCCAGATGCATGGGATCCCTGTAAATTTATGGAACATGGAGGCCTTTAATATTTTTGCTTCAGTTATTGGTATCCCCTTGTGTCTGGATCGTGCCACCGCCAAATTGGAGAGAATATCCTATGCACGATGCTTGATTGAGGTTGATGCTAAGAAGGCGCTGCCGAAGGAAGTGGAGGTTGAGTTAGATGATGGGTCTCTAATGATTATTGAAACCAAATATGAATCAGAACCCCCTCGTTGCAGCAGATGTGTGTGCTTCGGTCACTGTCTTTTGCAATGCCCCTTTCAGCCAAAGGCAACGCCACTTGACAAGGGAAAGGGTATCGACATCGCTTATAAACAAGGGCAATTCTCGGATCTGGGGCAGACCTCTGCTATGGCCGAAGATATCCAAGCAGTCGAGGTACCTCCTTAAATCAAGGCAATCCCTATGGCCCAAGCTGCATCTACCGAATCAATGGTGACTGACATGGCTGAGTTACCCGCTGTTAGTAAGGAGGTAGGGGATCTCGGCTTACAGGTTGGTAGTCCTGTGCGACAGGTGTTACAATCTATGGTGAATGCTTTGAAGTTCTTCTCTATCCTTAAGAGGAAGTGTGCACTTGCAGACGCAGCCTGTAAGGTCCCAGTTATTTCTAATTGCAATGTTCCAGCATCAAAGCCATGTGAGAACGAAGGAGTATCTGAAGTTTTATCTGAAACGGCCAATTCCCTGCCAACTGAACCATTATATGATAACCCCGAATGGGCTGAGGAGCATCGGGAATTGTTGAGTGCTATTTCCTCGAAGCAGAAGCAGCAAAGTAGCTCTCACAGTGTTCCTGCTACCCGCAGAAGCAGCAGGTTAAAGTAGGGGAGGTATTCTCTGTTCTTCAATCTTTTATTATAATGTCAATTCTGATCTGGAATACATGGGGATTGAATAATGCTGTGAGGCGTAGGGACCTACGTGATAGGGTTAAGAATCATCATCCTACTATTTTAGTCCTTCTGGAGACTAAATTAACTACTGAAAACATCATAGCTAAAGCTTGCATTCCGAAGAATTGGAATATTATCCATAACTTCCAGCATCATGGCGGAGGTAGAATTCTCCTGGGATTTGACCCACTTGTGTGGGATTTGAGTATTATCTCAACTTCAATGCAACACATCACTACTAACTATGCCAATGTAGGGGGTTTCAAGTTTGTTTTTTCAGCAATCTATGGTAGTAACAGCGCTACAGAAAGGAACCAATTATGGAATTGCCTTACTGGAGATTCGGCTAATCTAAGAAATGAGGCTTGGGTTGTAGGCGGGGATTTTAATTGCATTTTGTCCGCCGCTGATAAGTTGGGAGGCCGCAGAGTTGAAGCTAGTAAACTTCATGATTTCAACAACTGCCTCACTGAATGTCATCTCCAAAATCTAAAGAGTAATGGCCACCGAATGAGTTGGTCCAATAAACGGATTGGGACGAGACGGATTGCAGCTCAACTCGACAGGGTTCTTTGTAATGATGCTTGTCTCAACATTCTCCCGGACTCTTTTTTCACCTACTTGGACCCCCATACCAGTGATCACTCCCCTATGATCGTCCATTTACATCGTCAGGTACTCTCTGACCCCAAACCATTTAAATTCTTCAACCACTGGGTGAATTTGCCAGGTTATTATGAATTGTTGGAAAAATCTTGGGAGCAGCAATTCATTGGATCCCGCATGTTCTGTCTGATTTCTAAGATGAAACGGTCAAAATATGATCTCAGAAACTGGGCTAGAGATCATCAAGCTTGTAATTCTATACATCATTGCCGGTCCAATCTTGAAGAAGTAAGGAATCAAATTGATCTACATCATAATCCTGAGCTTCAGGAAAAAGAGCGTCATTTGTCTTATGCACTGGCAACCTTATTAGGGATGGAAGAGGAGATGTACCGTCAAAGGAGTAGGCAAGACTGGCTGGACTTGGGAGATAGAAACACTAGATTCTTCTATAATGCTATGAAGTCGAGACAATGCCATAATAATCTTTTGCATCTAGTTGATATCCATGGAGTTCAGAGCAAAAGTTATGAGGAAATTAAAGCTGAGGCTGCTAAATTCTATGAGAACTTATACAATCAAAATCACTATTGGAATGTCTTCCCTAAGCTCGTGCCAAAGAAGAAGATAAAACAGGAGACTGCCATATGGCTTGAAAGAAGTGTGACTGCAGTTGAGATTAAAGAGGCGGTATTTCAAATTGGCACTTCCAAAGCTCCTGGGCCGGATGGGTTTAATGGATTCTTCTTTCAGCACAATTGGAATCTAGTTGGTAATGATGTTGTGGGAGCGGTTCAATCTTTCTTCAGGTCCGGTTCCTTGCTGCGTCAGGTAAACCACACCTTTCTTACTTTGATTCCTAAGGGTACAAATGCTTCTACTATAGGAGATTACAGGCCTATTGCCTGTTGCAATGTTTTATATAAGATTATTAGCAAGATCATATGCAACAGACTTCAGCATTTCATACATGATCTTGTCTCCCCGAATCAATCTGCTTTTCTAAAAGGGAGACTTATCTCTGAATGTGCCCTCCTTGCCCACGAGCAAATCAGAGATTTCAGTAATCCTATGGGGTCTAGGGCATGTCTGAAACTTGATCTAAGAAAAGCCTTTGAAAGTGTGAACAGAGAGTTTGTGTACTTCATCTTGCATTAAATGGGGTTTGGGTCCAAGTTCATTGGATGGATCAAGGAGTGTATTTCCACTGCATCTTACTCCGTCATGGTGAATGGTTCTCCTGTGGGATACTTCGAAGGAAACAGAGGCCTTAGGCAAGGTGATCCTCTTCTCCTTACCTTTTTGTGATTATTATGGAATGCTTCTCCCTCCTTCTTGCCAAGGCACTCACTAAAGGAACCATTCAACCTAGAGACGAGCTGGAGAAATATCGCATCTGCTATTTGCAGATGACTTATTGGTCTTCTGCAGGGCCAATCAGAAATCCTTTAGGGGGCTAAGTAAATTGCTTGAAGAATTCTGTAACTTCACAGGACTTGAGATCAACTGGGGAAAGAGCATATCTATGTTTAGCAAAGGGGTTAAGAATAAAAGTGATCTTGCAGACATATTGGGGGCTAAACATGCAAACACGATTACTACTTACTTGGGTCTTCCACTGTCGGCCAAATATCCTAAAGCTCAGATGTATAACAGGCTTATTGATAAATGCAGGAATCGCCTTAGTGGTTGGACATCATCGGCACTTTCTCTAGCTGGTCGTATTGAGCTAGTTAGAACGGTGATATATGGCATGATAAATTTTTGGCTCCAGGTTTACAGATTTCCGAACACTGTTATACGTACTTTAACATCAATGTGCAGGAAATTTATCTGGGGCACTACTAAAGCGTGGTCCTGGCGTGACTCTTGCCGTCCTAAGGAGGAGGGAGGGGTTGGCTTAAGGTTGCTTACTGACTTGAACCTTGCAGCTGGGATTAAACTTACTTGGAGGCTTCTTCACTCAGGAAGTCTATGGGCCAATTACATGCGCGGCAGGTACAAGGATTCTGCTAGATTCTATGAAGCTACTGGAGTTCCCACACATTTGGGAACTTGGAAATTCCTTCTTCACTGCAGAAGCCTGTCCCAGAGTATAATTAAGAGAAAAGTAGGAGATGGGAAGGATACTTTGTTCTGGCATGATTATTGGCTACCTTGCGGCCCCCTAAAACTCCTATACAACATTCCGGTTGGTTCAAGTAGAAAATTTGTTTCCGACTATTGGAATGGTGCTACTTGGAATGATGACCCAGAAATCTTAATGCTTAAATCTATGCTTCAGCCTATAGCACTTTCGGAATCCTCTGACACATGGGAATGGAATACAGGTGCGGATTTTAGATTCAAGGAGGCGTGGGAGGCCGTGCGCAAGAAGTCTTCTCCGTTCTTATACTACAGGCTCATTTGGTTTGGCAAATATATTCCAAAGTACTCCATCACCCTTCTTCGAGCATTCAAAAATAAGCTCCTAACCAAGTGCCGCCTGGAGCAATGGTGTAACCTCTCCTCCAATGCATGCGTGCTCTGCTTGGATAACTCACCTGAATCCATTGAACATGTATTCTTCACTTGTCCATATGCTAATTACATCATGCGGAGGGCATTTCTCAAGCTGGGAGTCACGGGTCCAACATCAATGACCATATATGAGGTCGGTAACTATTTCTTGGCCAATTTCTGCAAAAAAGGAGTACTTGGTCTTCTACCTAAAACCGTATTGGGTGCGGTAGTGTGGCATCTTTGGCATGAGCGAAATAGAAGGGTGTTTGAAAATACGAAGAAATCAAAGATTGCTCTTTTTGATGATATCACCTCTGACATCCGCGTTGCCCTGCGCAACCATGAAGACATTGAAGATGAAGCCGTAAATGCATGTGCCAACTGGGACATTAGAGATAATGGTTGACTAAACCTGTTTATCTACTTTTGTGAATGTATTTTGCCTTGTATGAAGCTTTGAGGTCCTGTGATTGGATGGGAGACTATTTGATCTAGGGTGACGACGCGTGTGTCCTATCCCCTAGTCACCTAGAATCACACCCAATCTTCAGGCCACTATGTATTTTTGTACATTTCTTAATATAATTTCTAACTTACCTTGCATATATATATATATATATATATATATATATATATATATATATATATATATATATATATATATATATATATATATATATATATATATATATATATATATGATAACCTAGCTTACATGTATCCTTCTTTCAACTATTTAATTATTTAGAACAGTATCTTTTGTTCCACCCAACCAGCTATCTCTTTATCCTCGTCTTGTCTGAACTCGTCTTTTCCGATCTTGTTTCGTTATGCTTTCGATTTCGGTTTTCCTTTCTATTGTTTAGACATTAGAGCTTGTCGTTGCCAGTGTCAACTCTAGTTTAGTAGTGGGCCCAATGGTTTTTGTGATGTCATCGTAGTGCATGTATATAGGTAGAGTGTGTGGACTTGTATGAGTGTGCTACATTTAGGATATTAATGATTGTCTCTTGTGTCATGTATGTATACTCAGTGTTATTCGTGATATATGTATGAAGTTGTATGAATGATGGTATTTATATATGTATCGATAGCTATACCACTTTAGGGATGTCTGCATATATTAGATTTAGTGTTGGAATATCTACTAGTGTAGTATATGGTTTGAAGATACTTGTAACTGCTTGAAATAATATACTAGTAAGTCATGTACATGTTAAGTGTAATGATAATGGGTGTGCTTATAGTTAAGTATGTAGGCTTATTATATGATCTATATGTTAGTACGTGTGAGCATGTGCTCGTACGTGGATATGTATGTGCTTAGCCTTAAGTAGATACGTGCTTACTATATGAATGTGTGAGACATACGTACGGTAATAGGATTATAATTTTGTTTGGTATTGCTTGCCTTTACGAGATGTTGTGCGTGTGCGTGTATACTATGAGGTATACACAATTATTGTACGTTTTAATATGGATAAGTATATGTATTAGTATACTAATTATATGTAAATTGCTATGGTGTGAATATATATTATAGGTATGTGGCTATACGATGCATGCATATATGGAATATTATACTTGAATATATACGTGTGCTGATGTTTGCAATATTATTATGGTATGTATGTGGTTACGTTGGTAGATGTATATATTGGAGTGGTGTTGGTATAGGTATAGATATCGTGTTATGTATATAGAGCACTCTGATATGGGTTTTGAGTCTCACTCAAGCTTGAGTGGGTAAATTCTAAGTATATCGTTACATGTTCTGTGGTTTGCGTGTAGTACTATGAATATATTAATGGATGATGTATGTATAGTGATAGGATTGGTTATGTATAGTTGTGCTACGCACATGATTGTGGGTGGTTATACCATTATATAGTTATAGGATTATATGTGATGTGTATATAAGATGAAGTATCTGCGTGTATTTGAATAATTATATATTAGTGTATTATAGTACTGATAGATGTACTTTAGATATAGCTTGCATGATTTAATATTGCATGGTGTGACCACATGCGTTGATATGTTGGTATTGAATGTACACTAGGAGATATTCGGGAGTAGTGTACCCATGTTGTTTTGTGCATAGTTAATTATCTATATGTGAAGAATCACGATTGTGTTTGTTAGTGTGAAACTATTTTTATTTAAGTATGTGTAACTTGGCTATGTGATAGTAAGTGATAAGTTATAAAAGGATGTACGTGACTATATGAATGATTGAAAGTATGTGTATGAAATTGACTGTCTATGATAGGTATAAGTATAGGATGTGCATATATATATATATACACACACACACACATGTTTGTAGTGTTAATGTTTGACTATCTAGTGGATATATAAGCACGTGTAGTAACTATACTTGCTTTGAATTATAGTGTGATGTGATTGAGGCAGTTACTAGAGTGGCAATGTATATTTATAGTTAGAAAGCACGAGGACGGACTTTATTCTAAGGTGGGAAGAATGTAACGGCCGCTTTCCGAACGTTCGTTTTTCGCGCGTACTTTCCTCTTTTGTACATGTATTTTTCTTTGCCCTCTCTTCTATCCGAAATACGCGATGTTGTATGTCATTGTAACCGTATGGAAGAGTAGTTATTTGTGGGATTTTTAGTGAACGTCATTTCACGGCTCATTCTCCCACAAATTAACTTTGTTTGAAGAGGTGTCGTAGCTTCCACCTTCGTCATTAGACCTTTTTATTTTTAGTCCCATTTTTCGTTGACCTAGCCCGTGACCAACCATCGTAGCCTCGATTATCTCGTCGACACGGTCGACCCGATATTTTTATTATATTTTTCAGACACCGTTTAATTTGCTTTTCGCTCTAATCACTTTCAACTTGTGTTTTAACCTAAGCTTATCCCTAATACAATCTTAATCAAACTAATTAAATCAGATCTTGTGGTAACCATACGTATCACATGTTGAATCTATTTCCTAGATATTCACCAAACCATATTGACCTAAGTCTACCCCTCTCCCTCTCACAACCTCTCTCTCCAATCACCTAAATGCACCCCACTGTCAAAACTATTTATCAAAACAACTTTCTTAATCTCACCAATTTTGGCTATTCATCATCTCATATTAAACTAAATTCTACACCCTCTCTCTCACACTCTCTCTCCCCATCACTTATCTATACCTTCTTTTTACCATGTTTTAGCAAACTTAACATTCTATAACAAACACAGCCGCACAAACCCTAGAGGTCACGCACAAAGAAAACCCAGCCGCCCTTTCTTCATCTCGCCTTCATCCTCCTCGCCGTCAGAGAGTCTCTGGACACCCCCAAGCCTCCGGCGATCCTCCTCCTCCTTCCTCTCTCCCTCCTTCTCTCTCTTTCTCCCTAAGAACAGCAAAACACAGCCCAATTCGCCGCCGCCAGAAAATGCCCACGCCTGCCGCCTATCCGGCCACCGCCGGTGGTCACCCGTCGCCACCAGCCTCCCCTCAATCCCCTCTACCTACTGCAAGGGTCCGTTTCCCCCTCGGGCCATCACATCTTCGCGGCGACCCAAAACAGCGACCCGACAAGCCAAAACTATCCATTTCGCCTTCTCACGGCCGGTCGGCCGCTGCGCGCAGCCACCGTCAGCCACCCATCAGGCCGAGCAACCCCCCTTCGACCTCCTCTAATCCACTGCTGCCCCTTGCTCCTTGGATTTCACGCATGCCGCAGATCTCACGTGTTTTTCGACGTCGTAGCCACCGTCGTGACGTTTCGTTGCGCTACCCGCAACCGGAGAGATCCGACGCCATACTCATTGTTCTTGTCTTCCCCTCACTGTCCGTTCCAGTCTTGCTACGCTACCCACAGCCGAGACATCATTGACGACCCAGATATACCGCCGTTTAGACCCGACGTCCGATATACGTTCAAACACCGTAAAGATTGGTCCCCTAACTCGTAGTAAGAACCCAAAACGTAGCAAACCAAAACCTAACTAAAATCGACCACTAAAGTAACTAAATTTAATTTCTGCTCCTTTAAAACGATGTGAACCGTAGATCGACGATCAGACTGCTTTGACTGTGCACATAGGATAGAATCGTCGGATAGGCTGAACGGACATCTTGACATGTGACTGTTAGGGTAGCCACGTTTAACCTAGAAATGAACCTTAATAGGATTAATGATGAGCGTGACCTGACACCGTCGCTTGACTCGTTTCAGACGACCCCTTACCGACGCTTTGCCTCGACGAGACGCTCCTGACGGACGTACCGCTCGGCACTGCAGGCAAGTGTGTTCACTTGTGTAGTTTCGGCCACGTTTAGGCCATTGCCTTCTATAAACTGTAATTAGTAATAACAAGAGAACCAGACGTTAAATGATAGCATCTGGGACACCCCACGATAGCCTGGACTTGACGACGAAGTCCGGGCACAACAACAACCGATACCATAGGTTTCCTCTGTGTGTGCATGCGTGTGGACCCCCTAGAATGAACCCTCCTTACCACTTGTCATGTCATAAAATGTTACAAAAAGCCTACGGGCGTTTCGGATGCTCTGCAAGCGAGAGTGATCCCTGTGTTACAAAAAGCATACGGGCATTTCGGATGCTCTCCAAGCGAGAGTGATTCTTGTGTTACAAAAAGCCTACGGGTGTTTCGGATGCTCTCCAAGCGAGAGTGATCCCTGTGTTACAAAAAGCCTACAGGCGTTTTGGACGCTCTCCAAGCTAGAGAGTGATCCCTGTTACAGTTTCACCTACGGAACATTTGTTGCTCACCAAGGGAGTGAGAGATATGCTACAGACCGTGGGGATAGAGGCACTCGTCAAGCTAGAGTGAGTGGTCCTATATTGTCTTGTCATGAGCACTCGGGTTTGGGGTAGGGTTGATCGGTTGCACGGGGAGAGGGTCTGGCCGCCCTCAAACCATAAGGCGTCATCCCTTCGTGACACACACGGTACTTCTTGTCTTGTCCTGTCTAGTCTAGTCTTGTAGCCAGTAGTACACGATACGGCTATTGCCTGTCACGTTTACTTTTCAGCATTGTCCTTACTTTCTTGCACATATATATATATCTGTCATGCTGCTGCATCATCATCATGTAAACAACCTTTAAAATGTCAACCTTAAATTGTTATACACCTTGCAGTGGAGTCTTCTTATGTTTACTTGCAGACTTCGCCTGACGTACAACCACTTTCTCTTGGTGTTTGTACGTCAGGTATCGAGACAGTGTTAGTAGACCAGGAGCCAGTACCGGAGGGCTTGGAGCAGGAGTACGTTGCTGATCAGAAGTACGACCGGAGTGAGGACCAGTCTTAGGGGTTCCTCAGGTGCTGATCTTGGAGTTTTCATTGTTCGTAGTTTGGATGCATAACACTCTTTACTTTCTGTTTTAGGTTGGGTGCGTTGCACCATTAGTTTCCTTTTCTGCTGTTGTAGCAATGTTGGGCTTCTTTTTTTAGACTCTTGTATTTCTGGATATATCTGTGGAATAAAATGAATGCATCTTTCCTTTTATACTTTCTGTTGTTCCGAATTTTATATATGCAAGGACCTGTTTCTAACTTTGGTGTTCCTCACATACGCTTATTGGGTCAGAGCCTCACAGCTCCGGCCCATGCAGACCTTAGTCACGTCTCGCTTCCGGCCTATCAATCGAAGTACTAGACAGGAAGTACATGGAGGAGATAGTGAAGTTGCATGGTGTCCCTGTTAATATTGTTTCAGACAAAGACACTCGATTCTCATCTCACTTTTGGAAGAGTCTACAGGAGTGGCTGGGGTCCCGATTAAGCTTCAGTACAGCTTATCATCCTCAGACAGATGACCAATCGAAATGCACAATTCATATCTTGGAGGACATGTTGCGTTTATGTATGCTGGATTTCAAGGGATCATGGGAAGACCATCTTCATCTCGTGGAGTTCGCTTACAACAACAGCTACCATATCAGCATATGTATGGCGCCATTTGCAGTGCTATATAATAGGAAGTGTCGTTCTCCTATGAGCTGGGACGACATTAGTGATCGAGAGATCGTCGGGCCAAAATTGATTGTTGAAGCAGTGGATGTAGTCAGGACCATCGGGGAGAAACTACAGTTGGCTCAGGATCGATACAAGCATTAGGCGTATGCAAAGCGCAAACATTTGGAGTTTCAGCCTGGAGAACATGTGTTTTTGAAGATCTCTCCTAATCGAGGAATGATTCGTTTTGGACGAAGAGGGAAGCTTAGTCCACGATACATTGGTCCATTTGATATTTTGGAACGAGTAGGCGAGCTGGCCTATCGTCTTGCTTTGCCGCCTGTTGACTCGTTTCAAAATATGTAAGCGCTACTCCCAAGTGTAGGAGATCAAAAAAGTAATAATCCTGGTGAGTCCAAGTATTGTATCTACGGGACAACTGACCTGTAAAACCACGAATTTCAGTTTATAAAGAGTACTAAAAAGATAATAAACAACCACCTATCAGAGATATAAGTAATGGTGTCGATGGTTTAAAATAATAAAAGAGAATCCTACGATAATTACGGTGAATTCGATACTAGGGTACTAATATGGAGAGTATGTGTTGGTGGTGATTTCATTAGGGTATGTGCAATCAATGATTATTAATATCTTTTCTATAACTCAACGTTTCACCCCGCAAGGGTATGCGAACGTCGGAAAGTATGACGATAAAACGCATAAAACGTGCCAAAGAATAATCATGTATAACGTCGATTTCATAAGGAAAATTCGCACAAGTGCCCTCTCGGGTCACGATACATCCTCTCGGATTGCATCACGAATAAGTCAGCAAAGATCATATTTGATTCAAGCATGCACACGTCTCCGTATAACATACCCAAATAACATATATGTAGAAATCAATTAAATACGCAATATAACGTGAATATAGGGGGGAAAGATATTGAAATCAATGATTACAACACACTAACTACATCAACACCAACACATATAGAGATTAACCATGCTTGGAGAGAAAATAAACAATATTCATAGACAAATACATGCTCAAAGTCTCAAAATACGTGACAAATACTCCAAATACAAGCCAAATACGTGAAATACAAGGCTAAAGATAGGAACAATATCACCAAATCTCTCCAAATTGACCATAAATCTCCTTCAGATGATAGCTCCGGCCTCTGCCTCCAGGGCCTCCAAATCTCACGCCAAAATACGGCTCCTAGAGCCCCAAATACGCAAGAATACCCCCAAAACCACTAAAATACGCTTATATAATGGCATTGCGGGTTTGGAAGCTTAGCGGGTTCAAACCCGCATCCAAAATACACTTAAACCCGATATCCAATACCGCAACAAATCCCAAATGTGCGATCAAAGCGGGATTTTTTTGTGGAGTCGACACGTGGCTAATGGATTGCACCATCCGCTTTCAAGTTGAATCCGCATCAGAGAAAATCTGGGTCGCTGGATGTTGAGTTGGACGATGCTAATTATGCCACGTCGCCAAGTCTACGCCCGCTTCGTTCGCTTCATTCGATCCGGGCACAGTTCTTCGTCCACCATTCGATCGCAAGCGCAATCAACCGTCGAGCTGCCACATGGCGCTAGGAATTACTTTATGCATTCGAATCCATATCGCTCTCGTCTCGGTGATGGCCCTTCGATTCTCATCGTGTGGATGAGATTCACCCACGTCGCTGCATCCACTGCGCCCGTCAGATGAAGCGGAGAGCACTCGATGGCCGCCACATGGCCCGTAGTATGAAGCGGGCCGCGTACAACGTAGGCGGCCATATTTCGTATTTCCCTCCGTATTTGCGCCATATTTCTTCCTTTAAAGTTGTATTCTACATTCAACAATTCCTAGAAATTAGCACAGATCTCAGAAAATTATAAATAAATAGCCGTTGGAATCGTGAGATCGAGATATTCATATGAAAAATACTAAAAGAGCAGAAATACTCAATATATTGTTGTTTTGTGTTTAAATCAAGTGACTGCTCTAATAAATGACGATATTCAAAATACGATTGTATTAGAGA
This sequence comes from Scilla litardierei, assembly GCA_030789695.1. NCBI lineage: Eukaryota > Viridiplantae > Streptophyta > Magnoliopsida > Asparagales > Asparagaceae > Scilla > Scilla litardierei. The sequence continues at coordinate 267,765,256 of CM061142.1, read as the reverse complement.
CGAAAAACGTATCATATATGCACAAAATGGGGTTAATTGAGGTGTAAAATATGCAATATTCAACCCGAATCACCTGCCTTGGAGGGAGTACATGAAGTCTTTATATCTCACAACTATGACGCTATGTGAGTGATCCCAGTCATGTTGTGGATTACTCTGAGATTGCTATTCGCCTAGATCTATCATATGAGCAGCAACTGATGTGTCCATATTTTACATACATTTATCGCATCATTTCATGCCATTTTAGTCGCCCAAAACTTATATTTGTCACTTATTTGATTTTTTATCGTATTATATCACTTTCAGAGCTTTATTATGATTTTTAGGTGTTTTGAGGCGATTTGGATCAAATTGGAGTTATGGACCCATCCGAGGTCACCAGAGCATCCATGGCGTCGTCTCCTAGGTGCTTGACCTGGTGGAAGAGAAGAATTGAGGAGAAGAAGGAGAAGGGAGGAGAAGAGAGATCTATGGAGATATGCACTGAAATTCCAGTCTACTCGGTCGAGTGCATCAGCACTCGATCGAGCTGACATTCAGATCGAAAGAGGAGCTCCCCTGTTGATTTGCATGCTCCACTTGACCGAGTAGAGAGACTACTCGGTCAGATCAACTAGGCTGGCTAATTCAATTCCAAATCCAAATCGAAGAAGGAGAGTGCAAATGCACTCGATCGAGCGCTGCAGCCGATCGGTCGAGCTGAATCCAAACAGAGCGACGATTTTGAAGGCTTCAGCAGCCTACTGTAGCTCGACCAAGCAGATCAGCGACTCGACCGAGCAGATCCGCGACTCGATCGAGCTGAACCAATTTCCAGAGCAGCATTTTGAAGCTAAAGCAGCATCCTACTGTAGCTCGACCAAGCGCGAAGGCCACTCGACCGAGCGCAACCGCACTCGGTCGAGCGAGGTGAGATACTCAAATTTTCAGACAGCCTCTCACTCTTTTGAGATCTGATATCATTCCAGTTGGCAAATTATTTTCTCATATTTTTCATAGATAGTAGACTTCATTATGGTTCCAACGCCGCCAAGAACACATCGGAGGTCGGATGAAATTTGGGTAATTTCTGCAAGATGGTGATGCAGTGTTGAAATCTGCACTCGACCGAGTGTTGTTTCTACTCGACCGAGCTACAGTCGGGACCCACCGATAAGTTGCAGCTAGAGGCAGTTTTGGGCCGGATTTCAGAGGGTTTTTGCTGGGATTTTATGGGGTTATTTGCTAGGGTTTAAAGAGACTATATATAGGGATTGTAGCCGTCATTAGAGGGAGGTTAGGTCTTATTTTCTTTGAAGCTTTGTGGAGACTTTCTTTTGGTGTTAGGTCATGCCATAGGCCCCTCCCTTGTATCAAGATAAGTATTTTTGTTCTCTCTAATTCCATTGTTATTTCTTTGTGATTGCTTATTGAATATCTCTTTGATGCATGAAATGAAGTTTTCTATCGTTCTTATATCTATTGATATGCTTAAGTAGTCTTTTCTAGGGCTAATGGATTAGCCCTAGGACATTAGGATTTAGATGTAAAGTTATGATTTTTAGGTTGTGTTGGTATAAAAGTGAAGTGTTTTGGTTGATCCAGCCAAGTTGGTAGGAGATCTCGTACTGGGATCATGACCACGATAGTAGCACGTGCGCTTAAGGAGTATCCAATGAACTTAATTAGGTAAGTCAGTGGATTCAATTAGGGTTTGTGACCACGATAGTAGCATGCATCTTGATGGGATCTACCGACGTCCTATATTACTAATTGATGACTACGATAGTAGCATCAATGAGAGCCACCAAAGCACAGATCGAAGCTCTATACACGATAGTGGCATGAGTGGAGATTATTCTATCCACGATAGTGGCATGAATGGTTGTCGATCATAATGCACGGATCACATGTGAGGATATCCATGATAGTGGGGTTAAGCACGGGATACGTTAGACGAGTGGCGTGTCGAGCCATGAGTTCTACATCTTAGATGCGACAATCTATCCCTAATAAAACAAATTCAATGTAAGAATTCTAACCTATTATTGACATCTGACGATCCAAGTGGTGACTCCTAATGTCCTAGTCTTTTTATATTCCTTTCTTTGTGTGTAGTCAGTTTGCGATATCAAGTGACACGACCTTCGCATCCTTTACCATTACGACCCTCCATAATCCATATCCACCAACAAACTCGCAAGTCTAACTCAACCTAGGAGTAGATAGGTAGTATAGCACCGCATCCCCGTGTTCGATACCCGCTCGCCGCTATATCGTGCGCTTGTGGTAAAATGACATCGTTTTCGGGGTTTGATTTCGGGCCGTTCTGTAATCAGTCAAGATCGTGGATCGACGACAGAAGACCCTCAAGAATAGATTCATCAACCTTGTCAGAGTGATGTGGCGTCACGACTCACTTGGAGAATCTACATGGGAACAAGAAGATGATATGCGAGAATGCTACCCATACCTATTTTCCGAGTCGGAGGACCTTACTAGTCTCGAGGCTAGTTACGGAGGCTATGGTGATGTTAATAGTAAGTATTCATAAACATCATCTCTTGTTTTCTTGATGCTATGATATAACATTATATTTCATGCTATTTACAACCTGATTTACTAGATTACTATCATCCATTAATCCTTCCATTCTATCATTTATTTGCTTGAGCTTCTTGATAACATAAATTATCTGTTTCATGAAGTTTCGAGAAATTCTGAGGACGGAATTCTTATAAGGAGGGTAGAATATAGCGGTCTGGTTTCAGTGTATACGAATTTCCGTATTCACGATAGTATCACACAAGTTCAAAATGAGTAAATGATTTTTTTTTCTAATTTTTTCGTCGCTCAAACCTTAAATTTAACTTCATATTCATGATCCTCGCGACGATACGAATCCTTGGTTATTTTTTCATAATTTTTTGAATTCATTTGTGAAAATGGGTATTTTGGTAATATTATACTTTTACTTTTACTTTAACCTATTTACTAATTATCTTAACCAAGTTAACTATTAATCTACCCAACCAGAACTTAAACGTGGGGGGACACGTTTAAAGTTTTATAAACTTAGTCAAGATGCTAACTGCCATCATTAATATCCTATTTAATGGCTAATAGTGGGTTCATGAACCCAATAACCTTATAAATACCCCCCTCTAATCACGTTTTTCTTTACTAATCACAACTCAACAAAACTCTCTCTCAGCCCGTTCACACACACTCACACACACTCTCTCTCTCTCTCTCTCTCTCTCTCTCTCTCTCTCTCTCTCTCTCTCTCTCTCTCTCTCTCTCTCTCTCTCTCTCTCTCTCTCTCTCTCTCTCTCTCTCTCTGCATCAACCTCTCCCTCACCACGCCCACCACCTTGGCCACCCCCTCATTCGACGCTCCGCCTCCATTGTCATCGTCGCCCGGCCACTGCCGATCGACACCAACCAAAAGCTGCTCCCAACGCCATCCACAGCCTCCGCAGGAGCCTCCACTGTAGCTTCCCCACCACAGCGGCACCCCCAATGCCACAGTATCCCTTCCCACCGCTGCCTAACGCCACCGGATGCCACTGATAGTGTCGCCTCCTGCTCCGTCCTCCACCACCCCTCTCACCGGGCCCCTCCGCCATCGTCCCCGACAACCAGCGACGTCGTAGCACCCGCAAAACGCCCCCAGCTGCCATCCGCTTCCCTCGGTCCTCGCCGTCGTTGTCACTGCCATGAGCCCACCTGACGCCGTCGACGGGTCTGCCGCGTCGCCCTCTACCCCCTCCGCCTGTCGCCGACCCCCTTCGCCGCTCAAGTCGTCGCTGGCGACGTCGAGAACGCAATGAACCCACATGAGCACAGTAAATGCGAATATACGGTGGGAATGTACAGTGATTTTAGTAAATACATATTTAATACGTATGTATACATATATATATACTGATTTCGTTTTAAATTCGTAATTAATTATCTAGGTGTCAGAAAAATACCAGACAATGTCCAGAAAATCAAGCGTGACGTCCCGGACTTATTGGTGCTAATTTCATCTCGATCAGTCGAGTATATTTTTCACAGTAAATTTTAAAGCTAAGATCTATTTACGTTATTTTCACTTGAAAATTAATATCTTAATTGTTTCACGTACACTGACGTACGAGAAATTTATATGTTATAGTATTAAACGATACGCTCGTTTTGACAGCTTAATTGAAATTTTCCGACACGTCGTTCACTCTGAATAAATCGATGAACGTTATGACATCTATTTTTCTAATTTAGAAAATTAGTTTTTAAATTCATTTTAAATTCTAAAAATTGTTTTTGAGCTTTTTAACATTATTAAAAATACCCAGAAGCTTCAGAAACATATTTTCTTCTTATGTAAAATTATTCTTCTCATATCTAGCCTACCATAAATTTTAGAACGTATTTTGACACCTTTTCAAGCTATTATAAAATAAAAACGGTCGAGATAAATAGATGGAAAATGGTACGACCTATAACCAGTAAGTTTTTATGATTGCAGGTATTGATTCTCTTGCACCAGCACCCTTGAAAGCTCTAGCTCTAGCTAGCTCCGGCTTACTACAATGACTTCAAAACCGGTAAGTCAGAGCGAATTCTAAATTTAGAAAACTAGATAGTGTACTAGCATGAAATTAGGATATCATGAATAGCCTCAGAACGGATATTAGTCAATACAATGGCTAGAGACCTAATTAACTAGGGAACTAATCAAATGTAGAACAACTATTAACTTGAGCATACGACATTGCCAACTTTCAACTTTGGTAGTTGTAGCACGCAACCATCTACTTGGTTAAATTGTGTACTAATGGAAGTACCACATGCTCGAGCATATGATCAACATCATAATTATTGGACTTATCTTTATCCTCAAATTTCTTAGCATCCGCTTTGCTTTACTTTCTGGTTTTCAATAAGAAAGTCAATCAGTGGCCCTGGTTTAACTATCATAGTGGTAGAGATCTAAATAAGGAACTACTCTACTGATTATTAATATAATCGATGGAGCAAATGCGATTATTGGCATTCTTAACATTGGTACCACCCGGTGACTAGGATCGTTTGTGCCAAAGTTTAGATCACTGTCACGCCCTACAAGGACGAGCCAAAGGTCCACATGGGTCGGAGCTGTGAGGCTCGGGCCCAATAAGCGTCTGTAGAGATACCATTTAATTACAGGTTCTTGCATTATCAAAGTTCATAACAATAATAATAAGAGTACTCGAAAAGGAATTTGCATTCATTTATAAAAGAGATAAAGTCCAGCATTTATATCAAGTCTAATATAGAAGCCCATCATGGCTACAACTGCAGAAAGGGAAACTAATGGTGTGACGCACCCAGCCTAGGCAGAAAGTAAAGCGGTGCTACACAACCAAACTAAAAAGCAATAAACCTCCGAAATTCAGCAACGGTGAGGAACCTCTAGGTCTGGTCCTCGTCTGGCACGTACTCAGGGTCAACATCCTCTGGCTCCAAGTCCTCAAGTAAGGTCGGCTCGTTTGTGTACTCTGACTTGGTACCTGACGTACAACACCCAAGAGAAAAGGAGCTGTACGTCAGGTAAAGTCTACAAGGAAAGGTTAGAAGACTCTACTGCAAGTGTAAAGGAATTTAAGAACGACATTTTAATGTTGATTTAAAATGAGATGATGCAACAGCATGACATTTATAAGTAAGGAAAAGTAAAGACGGTGCGGAGTAAACGTAGTAGGCAAAGTTGTAGCGTAAGCTACCAAGACAAGACTGGACAAGACTGTGTGACACCAAGCGACTCGACACCAAGAGGGTTCATACCTTCAGCTTAGAAAGTGGCCAAACTCTCTAACCTGGTGGGCACTCAACCCTACCCCACCCTAAGTACTCAAGACAAGACTGTATAGGACCACTCACTCTAGCTCGGTGAGTGCCTCTATCCCCACGGTCTGCATGGCCACTACTCTGTCCTGGTGAGTGATGGGCTTCCCGTAGGTGAATCTGTACCACTATATAGGACCACTCACTCTAGCTCGGTGAGTGCCTCTATCCCCACGGTCTACAGGGCCACTCATTCTGTCCTGGTGAGTGACGGGCTTCCCGTAGGTGAATCTGTACCAAGGATCACTCTCTCTATCTTGGAGAGTGTCCTTATTTTCCGCAGGTTCCAAGGACACTCACTCTAGCTCGATGATTGCGGGTTCCCGCAGGTCGTGTATCTGTACAAGGGATCACTCTCTCTGTCTCGAAGAGTGCCATATTGCCCGCAGGCTGTGCAAGACAAGTCGTGAATGCTATTACATGACATGACATTGGTATAGTTTTTCTAGGGTGTCCACACGCGCACACACACACAGATAGTTCCTAACATGTTTGCAGTTTATATGTAACGACTGGATTTTCATGTACTTAGATTAACTATATTATATATATATTATATGTGTTTTGGTGGATTTTCTCCTTATGTGTGGTTTTCGTCCCCGTAGCTTTTGTTTTCGTTCGTTTCGTTGTGATTTTCTAGCCTCTTCCTTGAAGTCGTTGATCTTGGAGTAAGTCACTCATGACGGACTTCAAATCGCTCACATTTTAGAGTTAGAGTGATCTTAGAAGCTATAGAAATCTTCCCGAAGCTTCGCGCTTCATTTCGGCACTTTTCGTGCACCTTAGTTGGTTCAAGAAGGGGGAACAACCGACTAGATTGAGATCTAGTCGGTCAGGAACTCTACTGGAACCGACTAGTTCCTTTGATAAATTTCACCTAAGTTACTGTTTATCGTTAGTCGGTCTAAGAACAACCACCGACCGACTAGGTTGCAAACTAGTCGGTCAGCCATTGTTCTTTAACCGACTAATTTATTTACCATTTTGTCGACCTGAGTTACTGTTTGGTGTTAGTCGGTCACAGTCAGCCGACCGACCGACTAGTTCTCAAACTAGTCGGTCAGCCAACCTTCTTTGACCGACTAATCGCTGTCGTAAACCTAGGGTTTGCCCAGTCACCGGATGGTTTCCTATTTAAACCCCTCTTCGTTTCTTTTCTTTCCTTCTTCTCTCTTGGCCGTTTTTCTTTCCCCCTTGACCTCTGATCATCATCCATCTTCCCCTAGCCTTCCTCCTTCCTCAAGAGCCCCTCCCCCTCTCCATTTGGGCCGGCCATCACCTCTAGGCCGCCGGAAAACCCCCAAAACCCCCAAAATCTCATTTCTCCAGATTTTCTCCCTATTTCCAGATCTGAGCCCTAGTTTCCCGGATCGTTCTTCCGTTGCCATGCTTGCTCGGTATCGTTCTTCCGCTCCACTACGCGATCTCATCCCCGTAGCTAACATTTTGTGACGTGCCTCGTTGATCGTCATCCTTGGTGCTAGGCAAGTGAAACTTGCCACTTAGGGTTTTGGGCCATGTCTTAGGCCATGTCTTAGGCCATTTGCTTGGTGTAGGCGTAAAAGAGACTAGGCGACGAAATGATACTCGCCTAGGCGCAATTTCAGAATCTAGCTTGACAACGAAGCTAGATCCGTCATTTATCATGTTGCATAACTACCATGTCATGTTTCATTTCAATTAATGGTACGCGAATTAATTGTCATGTCATTGCATTCTTTAAATGTTCCCGTGATTGCGTAGCTCCGCTGCACCTAGTGAATTGATTGAGGCTAGGCACCTGTTTTAGCGGGCACAACCCTACGCCAAATTGTGAACCTGAAAACAAGCTCTTGTGCGGGGCAACCCTGGCTCATTTACTGAGCATCGTGTACACGGACCCTGGCTTGTTTACATGTGGGAGGGGTAAGGGTTAAGCGGCCAATCAACTGGGAGTCTGCCCGATCAGCAACTTCAGTTGTAAGGCGTAAACTCTGGGTTCTGGGGTAGTGTTAAGCGGCCAATCAGTGTGAATGTCCAACAGTTCAGCTGTAAGGCGTAAACATCTACAAATAACTTGAAACGTGACTAGTGAAAAGGATTGAGATCGTTAGTAGCTTGGCTACTCCTGCCATGCCATGATAATTGTTCTCTTGCACCTATTGTTACAACATGCCTTACTTGTGCTCTCATACCATAATTGCCATATCATGCGTACTATAACTGCTAGGTTGTTAGTTTACCTTACTTTCAGTTTCCTTGCCCGAGTCTTTTAGACTTACTGACATGTGCCCCTTTACTCTTTTGGGTGACACATGTTAGATCCTGAGAGGACGTGGTGTTCGCTGACGCTGAGTCAGAACCCGCGTTCATCGAGGAGTACGAGGACACGGGCGATCAGTCGTAGAGGCTGCTTGTGTTCTTCGTTTTAGACTGTTTTTGTTGTCGGTGCGTAGCACCAATACTCTGTTTATGTTTGTCCTTGTTGGCCTTGTTCTGGGCCTTTAGACTCTTTCCTGTAGCCTTGTGGCTTTTCTGGATGTTGAACTTAAATTTTAATATTTGGACATTGCTGAGATTTGGGATTTTATTTCTGTATCTCCTTGTGTTATTATCTTGTTCTGCTCGTGGTTACAGGGACCTGCGTATGTTTTATTGACGCTTATCAGGCGTGTGGCTTCACAGCTCCACGTCTGTGCGGACCTTCTCACGTCTCGCCTCCATTTTAGGGAAGCGGGGCGTGACATTATACCTAGACCGTGTTGTCAAGTCTAGGCTATCGTGAGGGGGTCTCAGACGCTATCATTTCACGTCCGGTTCTCTTGTTCAACATTTTACAGTTTACAGAAGGAAGTGGCCTAGACATGGCCGTAACTATGCAAGTGGGGGCACTTGCCTGCGGTGGCAAGAAGAACGTCCGTTGGAAGCGTCCTGTCTCTGGCGGCGTGTCAGTCAGGGTCCACTGTAACAAGTCAACGGCAGGTGTCAGGTCGCGTTTTAGATGTTCTTATTATGTATGTTTCTAAGTTAAGTATGGCTATCCTAACAGTCCCAAAACACTGGTTCATGTGATCAAATCTGTTCTACGGTTCTCTATGACGATTCTATCCTATGTGCACGGTCAATATAGTCCGATCGTCGATTCTAGATGTTACAACAGTTTAATGGTGTGTAAAAATAAATTTAGTGAGTTAGTTGTCGCTTTTTAATTATGGTTTCAACGTCGTACGGTTTTGGGTTGCTACGAGTGAAAGGACCAACCTAGTGTGACGAACGCGCACGTGTCTGACGTCGGATCTGAAACAGTGGCGGTGCTCGGTGTCCTCGACTGTGGGTAGCGCAGTAGGATCGTCTCGAGATCGTCTCAGGATAATCTTGATTGCGGGTAGTGCAGCGAAACGGCACGGCAACAGAAACGGCATCAGTATCGCCTCGGTTGCGAGTAGTGCAACGAGACAGCACATCAACGGTAACTGTGTCGGAAGAGTGTGCGAGATCTGCGACGTGCGTGGACTCCTAGAGCGCAAGGGGCTACTGAAATGGGGTTTGCACGCGGAGTGGGGATTTTCCGACAGGTGGAGCAAGAGGACGGACATCGCGTCAAAGGGAAGATCTGTGCGTGGCCTGTTGTTCGTGGGGAGGAGGCCGAACTGCTGCGCAAGGGAGAGGGGAGAGGCAGTCAATGGAGGGGCTCTGCCACTGGGCTGTCAAGGGGGCCGGAGTTTATGATGGTGCGGCAGGGTTCTAGGGGACGCCGACGTGGAGGAAGAGGGCTGTACGGCAATGGAGGGGGTCGGATTTGCTGTGTTGAGGGGCTGGATTTGCACACACGAGGTGCTACTGTCGGCACGGGGCTGGAGCAAGGCTGGTTGTGCGGCGGTTTAGGGAAGGGAGGCCAGCGATCTTAGTCTGGGTTGCAGCAGCTGCGTGGAGGTGATGGACACGTGCGCGGGGTGTTTGGCCAGAGGTGGGATAGAGTGAGAGAGGGGACTGTCGTCGAGAATGCCAAGGGGGAGGCCGGAGCTACATGGTGGCCGAAGCTTAGGGTAGCGCGGCCTGCCGTGGATGGAAGGTGGCCGGGGGTCGAGATCTGTGAGTGCATGAGTTATAGGGGGGTCAGTCGGCCGTTTTGTCAAAAGGGCCGGCAATTTTGGGTTCTTGTGGGGGTCGTCGGACGTTTAGAGGGAGAGGGGAGAGGTGCCGGCGTTGGGGTGGTGGCCGGAGCTCTGGGTAGGCCGACGGCAAGGAAGAGGATCGCCGATGGCAAGGGTGAAGAGGGGAGATCGAGAGTGCGGTAGCTGTGTTGTGTGAACCCTAGCTTGCGTGGGTTGCTGTTATAACATGAGAGGTTTGATAAATAGGGAATGAAAGGAGTGTGTTTTAAGTTGATTGGAGAGAGGGTGTGTGAGAGGGGGAGGGTGGATATAGAGTGCAAATAGCTAGGAGAGTAAATCATGTGATATGTAGGATCCTATTAGATTTATATTTAAAGTTTGAAATTCGAATTAGATTAGGGCTAATTGGGTTTAAAAGTAATTAGGGTGATAGGTCGGGCTAACGGTGTCCGAAAATTACAAGAAAAATATCGGGACGACCGTGACAACGAGAGGCTCGAGGGTACGACGGTCGGTCACGCTCTAGGTTCACGGAAAACGATAATAAAAATAGAAAGCTAACATGGAAGTCTAACGGTTAAGACACCTTTTCATTCAAAGCTGATTTGTGGGAGAACGACCCGTGAAATGACGTTCACAAAAAATTCCTCAAATAACTACTCTCTTTGAGGTTCACAACGACATATACCTTCGCACGTTTCAGATACAAGAGGAGGTCAAAATAAATACGAGTACAAAAAAGAACGTACACGCATGAAAAACACGCGGTCGAAAAGAGACCGTGACATCCTACCCACCTTAAGAAATGATCGGAATCAACATCAGCTACTGCCCAAAAAATAAATTCGGGTAGCGCTCTCTTATCTCTTCTTCGCACTCCCAAGTGGACTCTTCAGGTGATTCGTGACGCCACGTCACTCCCACAAGGTCGACTACCTTGTTCCTTAACTGCTTCTGTCGACGGTCCAAAATCTGCACCGGCTGTTGATCATAAGTCAGGCCCGGTCGGACCGTGATCTCTGAAAAATCTACAGTGTGCGATGGGTCACTGACATATCGACGTAGCTGAGATACATGGAATACGTCATGAACTCCCTCCAAAGATGGTGGTAGAGCAAGGCGATAAGCCACTGCTCCCATACGCTCCAGCACATCAAACAGTCCAATAAACATCGGACTCAGCTTTTCCTTCTTCCCGAAACGAATGACTCTGCGGTTCGGAGAAATCTTTAGGAAGGCATGTCTCCTAGCTAAAACTCCAAAGGTTGCCTCTTAGTGTCTGTCCAATGCTTGAAAAGATCTTGCGCAATCCAAAGCATATCCCTGATGTCTCTCACGACATCCACAGCTTCTACACTCTGGACCCAATAGCTCTCGATCTCCGATGTCATCCCAGCTCAGTGGCGATCAACATTTCCTTCCATATAGGGCAGCAAACGTCGACATGCCAATGCTCGCCTGGTAGCTGTTGTCGTATGAGAATTCCACTAAATAGAGATGATCTTTCCACGAACCCTTCAGATCGAGCGTACATGCTCTCAGCATATCCTCCAGGATCTGAATTATCCTCTCTGACTGACCATCAGTCTATGGGTGGTACGTCGTGCTGAAACTCAGACTCATACCAAGATTCTCCTGCAGACCCTTCCACTGAGATGTAAATCTCGAGTCTCTGTCAAATACGATGCTCACCGGAACTCCATGTAAGTGCACAATTTCCTCTAAGTACTTCCCCGCCAAGACTTCCGTGGATCCGTGCCACACTCCTCTTCATGCCAATCCACCAATAGTTCAGACGGAGGTCCTTGTACATCTTCGTGTCTCTAGGATGTATGGAATAAGGCAAGCTATGAACCTCACTCAACAGCTCCTCTCTATTGTCACCTGTAGGTACGCAGAGTCTACTGTCGTACCTCAGCAACCATCCTCACGAATAATAAACTCCGTCCGAAGTCCAGCTTCCACTTGTCTTCTGATCCTCTGCAGCTTCGGGTCTCCTGCCTGAGCTGCCTTGATACGATCCACCATCATTGACTGAATCTGCAAGTTCATCAACGCAACAATCACTCCTGGTAGAACAACCTCAATGTTCATCCCTCTCATCTCCTGCTGCACTCTCCAGTCGGTAGTATGCATCATCACTACAGGGAATCTGCTCAAAGCATCCGGCACTACATTCACCTTCCCCGGATGATACTGCAGATCTATCTCATAGTCTACCATCAGCTCCAACAATCGTCTCTGACACATGTTTAGCTCCTTCTGCGTAAAAATATACTTCAAGCTTTTGTGATCGGTGAAAATTTTCACGCTCTCACTCAGTAGGAAGTGTCTCTAGATCTTCAACACAAATATCATCGCTGCTAACTCCAGAACGTGCGTCGAGTAGTTCTTCTCATGATTCCTCAACTGCCGAGAAGAGTACGCGACCACGTGACCATACTGATGCAAAACGCATCCAAGACCCTTGCCAGATGCATCACAATAAATCTTGAAGCCTCTGCTTCGATTCGGTACAGCCAATACAGGTGTTGTAGTCAACTTCTCCTTCAAGATACTGAAGGCCTTCTCACAATCCTCTGACCAGACGAACTCCACGTCCTTCCTCGTCAGCTTCGTCATCGGCTCCGCAATCCTCGAAAAATCCTTGATGAACCGACGGTAGTAGCCAACTAATCCAAGAAAACTACTGATATCTGATGTTGACTGCGGCGTCGGCTACTTGCTGACGGCTCTGACTTTCTCCGGATCTACTGATATGCCATCTCCGGACACCACGTGTCCCAGGAATGCGACTCTGTCCAATTAGAACTCGCACTTACTAAACTTGGCATATAGCTTATGACGTCTTAGTGTCTCCAACACTGTCCTCAGATGACGGTTGTGTTCCTCTTCAGAGTTCGAGTACATAAGAGTGTCATCGATAAAGATGACGACGAACTTATCCAAGAAGTCTTAGAAAATCAAATTCATCAGGTTCATAAACACTGCTGGAGCATTGGTCACACCAAACAGAATAACTACGAACTCATAGTGTCCGCACTTTGTCCTGATCATCCTTCTTCACCTTCAACTGATGGTACCCGCTCCTCAAATCCAATTTCGAGAAAACCCTCGAACCTCCAAGTTGGTCAAAATTATCATCAATCCGAGGTAGCGGATACTTATTCTTCACAGTCACAACATTCAGCCTTCTGTAGTCCACACACATCCGGCGGGACCTATCCTTCTTCTTCACCAACAGAACTGGTGCACCCCAAGGTGACACACTAGGGTGTACGAAACCTTTCTACAGCAGTTCGTCCAACTGCTTCTGCAACTCCTCAAGCTCTGCAGGAGCCATCCGATACGGCGCCTTTGAAATAGGTTGCGCTCCCGGCATAAGATCTATGCTGCACTCCAAAGCTCTGTCGGGTGGTAACCCTGAAATATCATCCGGGAAGACGTCGTCGAAGTCTCTGACGACTACTGGTCTACTGATCTCCATCTGCATGGCGACAACGATCGACTCCTCCGGCTTGGTCCGAAATCTAACGGGCCCAAGTGATCGCTCTCTGCTATGAAACTCAAACTCCAGGTGGCCTGGAATCCTGAACACCACTTTCTTGTTGCGACAGTCGATCGAAGCATGGAAATCTTCCAACCAATGGATGCCAAGAACAACATCGAAATGTGGCAGATCATGGACAATGAAGTCGGCATAAAGCTCGTGTCCACTGATCACCAACGGAATCCAGCGGCATCCAAAATTAACCGTCACCACTCCGTTCCCTGTAGTGATGTCCCAACACTTAGGAATTGTATGGGTGGGAATAGAGTGTTCTGTTACGAATCTCCGGGTTATGATGCACATAGATGCACCGGGGTTGAACAAAGTTAAGGTCGGGAAAGACGACACTAAAATGGTGCCTAGGATACAACGATGAAGCTAAGGTCAAACAAGGTCACTAATCTAGTTAGGGATTATTAGACTTGCACATGTTAAACTGGATATTTTAAATGAATGCGAGTACTTTTATCGTTCTGAACTTTCTGCATGAGCTGCATGGGCCAACACTAAAACCTGTCACGCCGCGCTTCCCAAAATGGGTACGAAGACGAGATGAAGGTCCACATGGGCCGGAGCTGTGAGGCTCGGGCCTAATAAGCGTCTGTAGAGATACCATTTAATTACAGGTTCTTGCATTATCAAAGTTCATAACAATAATAATAAGAGTACTCGAAAAGGAATTTGCATTCATTTATAAAAGAGATAAAGTCCAGCATTTATATCAAGTCTAATATAGAAGCCCAGCATGGCTACAACTGCAGAAAGGGAAACTAATGGTGCGAAGCACCCAACCTAGGCAGAAAGTAAAGCGGTGCTACGCACTCAAACTAAAAAGCAGTAAACCTCCGAAAGTCAGCAATGGTGAGGAACTCTAGGTCTGGTCCTCGTCTGGCACGTACTGAGGGTCAACGTCCTCCAGCTCCAAGTCCTCAAGTAAGGCTGGCTCGTCTGTGTACTCTGCCTCGGTACCTGACGTACAACACCCAACAGAAAAGGAGATGTATGTCAGGTAAAGTCTACAAGGAAAGGTTAGAAGACGACCAGCCCAAAACGGAGGTCGGGACAACGTAACACACAGAAGCCTTATTTTATTAAGTATTGCAAAAGAAGAGGCTACGGGAAGGATTACACACCTACAAGCCCACTCACTCTACTGCAAGTGTAAAGAAATTTAAGAACGATATTTTAATGTTGATTTAAAATGAGATGATGCAACAGCATGACATGTATAAGTAAGGAAAAGTAAAGACGGTGCAGAGTAAACGTGGCAGGCAAAGTCGTAGCATAAGCTACCAAGACAATACTAGACAAGACTGGACAAGACTGTGTGACATCGAGCGACTCGACACCAAGCGACTCGACACCAAGAGGGTTCAATCCTTCAACTTAGACAGTGGCCAAACTCTCTAACCTGGTGGCCGCTCAACCCTACCCCATCCCAAGTACTCAAGACAAGATTGTATAAGACCACTCACTCTAGCTCGGTGAGTGCCTCTATGCCCACAGTCTGCAGGGCCAATCACTCTATCCTGGTGAGTGAAGGGCTTCCCGTAGGTGAATCTGTACCACTGTATAGGACCACTCACTCTAGCTCGGTGAGTGCCTCTATCCCCACGGTCTGTAGGGCCACTCACTCTGTCCTGGTGAGTAACGAGCTTTCCGTAGGTGAATCTGTACCAAAGATCACTCTCTCTGTCTTGGAGAGTGTCCTTATTTCCTGCAGGTTCCAAGGTCACTCACTCTAGCTCGATGAGTTCCGGGTTCCCACAGGTCGTGTATCTGTACAATGGATTACTCTCTGTCTCGGAGAGTGCCATATTGCTTGCATGCTGTGCAAGACAAATCGTGAATGCTGTTACATGACATGAAATGGGTATAGTTATTCTAGGATGTCCACATGCACACACACACAGAGATAGTTTCTAACATGTTTGCAGTTTATACATAGACCTCGTTGTCAAGTCTAGGCTATCGTGAGGGGGTCCCGGACGCTATCATTTCACGTCTGGTTCTCTTGTTCAACAGTTTACGGTTTAAAAAAGGAAGTGGCTTAGACTTGGCCGTAACTACGCAAGTGGGGGCACTTGCCTACGATGGCAAGAAGAACGTATGTTGGAAGCGTCTCGTCTCTGGCGGCGTGTCGGTCAGGGTCCACTGTCACAAGTCAACAGCGGGTGTCACGTCGCGTTTTAGAAGTTCCTATTATGGTATGTTTCTAAGTTAAGCGTGGCTATCCTAACATTCCCAAAACACTAGTTCATGTGATTAAATCTGTTCTACGGTTCTCTACGACGATTCTATCCTATGTGCACAGTCAATATAGTCCGATCGTCGATTCTAGATGTTATAACAGTTTAATAGTGCGTAAAAGTAAATTTAGTGAGTTAGTGTCGCTTTTTAATTATGCTTTCAATGTCATACAGGTTTTGGGTTGCTACGAGTGAGGGGACCTACCTAGTGCGACGAACGCGCACGTGTCTGACGTCAGATCTGAAACAGTGGCAGTGCTCGGTGTCCTCGACTGCGGGTAGCGTAGTAAGGATCGTCTCGGAATCGTCTCGGGATCGTCTCGGCTGCGGGTAGCGCAACAAAACGGCACGGCAACAGAAACAGCGTCGGGATCGCCTCGGTTGCGAGTAGCGCAACGAGACGGCACGTCGACGGTAACGGCGTCGGAAGAGAGCGAGATCTGTAGCGTGCGTGGACTCCTAGAGCGCAAGGGGCTGCCGGAATGGGGTTTGCGTGCAAAGGCGGGGAGTTTCCAGCAGGTGGAGCAAGAGGACGGTCGGCGCGTCAAAGGGAAGATCTGCGCACGACCTGCTATTCGTGGGGAGGAGGCCGAACTGCTGCGCAAGGAAGAGGGGAGAGGCATGCAATGGAGGGGCTCTGCGGCTGGGCTGTCAAGGGGCCGGAGTTTGTGATGGTGCGACAGGGTTCTAGGGGAGGCTGGCGTGGAGGAAGAGGGTTGTGCGGCAATGGAGGGGGTCAGATCTGCTGTGTTGAGGGGCCGGATCTGCGCACGTGAGGTGCTGCTGGCGGCAAGGGGGCCGGAGCAAGGCTGGCTGTGCGGTGGTTTAGGGAAGGGAGGCCGATGTTCATGGCCTGGGTTGCAGCGCCTGTCACGCCCCGCTTCCCAAAATGGACGGAGGCGAAGCGTGACTAAGGCCCGCTTAGGCCAGAGCTGAGAAGCTCGGACCCAATAAGCGTCTGTAGAGGTACCATTTTAAAAGTTTTCAGGTTCTTGCATTAATAAAGTTCGGACGACAGAAAGTACAGAAAGGAAGTTACATTCATTTTATAGAGATATAATATCCAACTGGTACAAAGTCTAAAAGAAGCCTAAGCATGGCAACAAAAGAATTAAAGACAAACCTAAAAATAGTAACCTCTGAAAGTGACGACAAAAAAATGACCGCTAGGTCTGGTCCTCGTCAGGCGCGTACTCTGGGTCGACGTCCTCGGCTCCACGTAATCCAGTAAGTCTGCCTCGTCCACGAACTCTCGCTAAACACCTGATGTACAGCACCAAAAGAAGGAACTGTACGTCAGGTAAAGTCTACAAGAAGGGTTAGACTTTACTGCAAGTGCACCAACTATTAAGCAACGATTTACTGGTTGATTAGCATGTTGGGGTTCTATTACACAACAGTTTACTGGTTGATTAGCATGCTGAATTCTATTACACACCAGTTTACTGGTTGATTAGCAGGCTGTAGTTATAACAGAGTAACACAACAGGAAGTAACGCAGCAGGAAAGTAAAACGGGACAGGTAGTAGTCGTAGCGTGTGCTACCAACTACGGGACTAACCTACAGGTGTCAAGACAAGTCGGGACGTGACAGGACAAGACAAGACAAAACAAGACAAAACAAGACAAGTGAGACATGAAAGGGTTCACGCCTTACGGTTCGAGGGGGATCAGACCCTCTTGCCGTGCGCACGCTCAACCCAACCCCAAACCCAGGAACTCAGGACAAGATTTACAGGGATCATTTCCGCTAGGGAAACATCCGAAACGCCCGAAGGCTTTTTGTGTAACAGGGATCACTTCCGCTAGGAAAGCATCCGAAACGCCAGAAGGCTTTTTGGGTAACAGGGATCACTTCCGCTAGGAAAGCATCCGAAACGCCCGAAGGCTTTTTGGGTAACAGGGATCACTTCCGCTAGGAAAGCATCCGAAACGCCCGAAGGCTTTTTGGGTAACAGGGATCACTTCCTCTAGGAAAGCATCTGAAACGCCCGAAGGCTTTTTTTGTGTAACAGGACACGACATGACAAGTGTATGGAGTTGTTATTCTAGGGTGTCCACACGCACGCACACACATGATAGCCCTACAATATCAAAAGTTGTTGTTGTCAGGCTCAGACTTCGTCGTCAAGTCTGAGCCGTCAGGAGTCGTCCCGGACGCTATCATTTCACGTCCGATTCTATTTGTTCACAGTTAACAATTCTAACCAACTAGGGCCTAAGCACGGCCAAAAGTGCAAGTGGATACACTTGCCTGCGATGGCGAGTGTGTCGTCCTCTCGAAGCGTCTCTTCCAAGCGTCTCGTCCGCGGAAGTCTGTCTGAAACAGTGCCGTGGCGACGGTGTCAGGTCTCGTTTTCAGTAATTCCTATTAGGGTTCATTTCTAGGTTAATCGGGGCTACCCTAATAGTCACCTGTCAAAATGTCTGTTCAGCCTACCCGACGATTCTATCCTATGTGCACAGTCAAAAAGTCCGATCGTCGATCTACGGTGAGCAGCGTTTTACTGGTGCAGAAAAGTAAATTTAGTTCAAGTTGTCAAATTTTAGTCAAGGTTCAGTTTGCTACAGTGTGGGTTCCGCTACGAGTTAGGGGACTAACCTTTACGACGTTTGTGTAGGATCCTGTCCAAAACAGAGTTAGGATCGATAAAATGAAGTTGAGACTTACGCTTGCGTACGCGACACGGTAGTCTACGAACTTCGCCTTCGGATTCGCCACGACGGATCGAGTCTTCTCACGAACGGAGTAAGGCTACTAAATCCACAATCTAAATCTCTACTTTAGATTAAGAACTTGGATAGAGGAAGAGAAAGGATTTCTGCAGAGCTTCGCTAGAATGAAGATGCATGCATGAATTCCATGCAAAATGGTGTAAGAAATGGCTTACCCTTGGGTCTTATTTATAGCCCGCAAGGTAGTTATTTTAGGGTAAGTTGTTCCTTTGGAACAACTTAATTAAGGTGTACCATGATACATGGCACATTATAAGCTTAAGTTGTACCATATGCATGGTACAACATAAGCTTAAGATATTCCCCCTTTATTAGCCATATGTCGCATGCACTTATGCATATATAATGCGACTTTCCCACTCATCCAGAGATCCTCTCCGCAAGGGAACAGATTCCCTTTGTACACGACTTCGTGTACGTGACGTTCGAGGTCCGTATTCCCTCGTACATCCCCTACAAGGGTGTACAAACGTCTTCCATATCCAACATCTCCCACTCACACTTGAGGGGATTGTAAGAGAACGTCTTTCCCTTAGTTCTTTCATCTATCATACCGAGAAATAGACCGTGCGACCGTCATGCGCGTAGAGTCTGTTGTTGTGCACTTGTTAGAGATACACAACGACTTCGAAGGTGCAAAGTTGAGTAGTTCAACGCATGCTTTACCCTAGATTATTTCTTCACATTTCTTATACTTTATATTCAACAATTGAATCCCATCTGGATTACAATTGGCTGGCCAGCTTTGAATCATTAAAGTCCAAATGTGAATATGAAATCAATCTTCCTCTTCTTGCGAACCTTCTGATCTTGACTTGATTCGCTTTTCTAACGTGCCCCGCCGAGCCGAATTATCATAGCCCATAAGTAACACGCTAAGATAGCGATCATCTCGTCAAATCTAAAGGAACCAATTGGAGTCCTTGAGGGTAAGAGTTAAGACCCGTATGGCCTTTGAGTCTCACATAATAGCAAACACTATTGCTACTAACTCAGTGGTCGAAATGCATACGTGGTATGAACACGTATTACAACATCACTCCTTTCCCAGGCAGAGTATGTCTTAATGATGTTGTACGGATGAAAAGATCAGACACCACAGTGCCTATCTTTTTGAGTCCCTTTACTACTCGTGAAATATTCACGGACTCTCATCCTGCATAAGACAGATAGGATTTAAAAAATCCTACGAGATCTCTTTCAAATATCCTTGTGATACAGATCTCAGATCTTTTGTAAGCATCCATATGATGCAGATCTTTTATTCGACTATCTTGTTTAAGTCATGACTCTAAATCATTCGTCTAATGATTTTGACTTTAAACTAGTCTCATCTCTATCTTATCCATCTGATAAGATAAGGCGGTTGCTCATGTGAGAGAGCCAACCTTTATCTGTCCGACATACACACAATTCAGCTGAGATTTCAAAAATGTACACAAACATTTCTTAAGAAATTCATACGCAATGTTTGAAAAAGAACTTATTCTTTTATTAAATTTGATCTTTCTTAGACATGGGAATATATATTTGTACAACTCAGCTCATACGCAATCCTTGGGATGATAAGTGTTTATAAAACACATTTCTGGGGATCGCTTTCGTAAGCTGATCCTCTATCATCTCATGCGTAGATATGTACCTTATGTCTACCTTCTTGGTTTTATCATAGTCTTTTGCAAATCTGCAGTTCCTTTAAGATACTGCATTATCCTCTTAACCGCTTTCCAGTGTTCTTGCCCTGGGTTGGATTGGTAACAGCTTACCATTTCCAACGGCAAAACAGATGTCCGGTCTCGTACATACCATAGCGTACATAAGACTATCAACTGTACTGGAATATGGAACTTTTTCCATAATTTCCTTTTCCTTTTGGTTCTTTGGACACGATTCCAGATATAAATTATCGCATATGCTTATATGAATATCAACGGACTTGCAGTCTTGCATATTAAATCGTTCTAGAACCTTCTTTACATAAGTCTCCTGTGAAAGAGAAGGAAGTTTCTTCGAACGATTCCTTGAAATCTTAACTCCAAGGATATATGCGGCTTCTCCCATGTCTTTCATCTCAAAAACTGATGAAAGCCAAGCCTTGATATCCATCACAAAGCCCTTGTCATTTCCGGCTATTAAAATGTCATCTACATATAGAGACATAATAACATACTTGTTCTTATTCCTCTTGATATATACACAGTTATCTTCATCAAGCATGGAAAATCCATTTGATAAGACAACCTCTTGAAATCGTATATACCATTGCCTCGAGGATTGTTTAAGACCATATATGGATTTAAGAAGTTTACAAACCTTATGTTCGTTTCCTTCTTTTACAAACCCTGTTGGTTGTTCCATATAGATCTCCTCGTCCAATTCTTCATTGAGAAAGGCAGTCTTTACATCCATTTGATGTAATTCGAGGTCTAAGCAAGCTACCATTGCCAGAATCAGGCGAATTGAGGTAAAACGAACAACAGGTGAGAAAGTCTCTTCGTAGTCTATCCCTTCCTGTTGCGTAAAACCTTTCGCGACAAGGCGAGCTTTATATCTGTCAATAGAACCATCAGCCTTTTGCTTGATCTTGAGAACCCATTTGTTCCCAATTGCTCTACGTCCTCTGGGTAAGTTAACTAAGTCCCAGACTTGGTTAACTTTCATGGATTTCAATTCCTCCTTCATCGTTTCCATCCATTTGTCGTTTGCAGGGCATGATACAGCCTGTTTGAAAGTAGCAGGCTCGTCATCATCTTGTAGTAAAGTCATAAAGGTTTACGGAAATTCATCCTCAAATCTTAGAGGAGCCAACCTTGTACGACTACTACGTTGTATTTGAGATTCTTCAAGTCCTTGTTGACTCGAATTTAGATCAATTCTAATATCACTCCCACTTGGAATGTCATTAGAATTGCTCCCACTTGGATCATTATTCCCGTATGGAATAGGATAATCGTCATTCGTATAATCCATTGGTGAAGGTTGAAACGTATTTTCGTTTTCACCAAGAATTCTCCCACTCGAATGAGGTAATCCTTCTTGATCATAAATCTCAAATAGAGATAAGTCCTGACTTATCTCGCCCTGTCTTGGAAACTCGTTTTCCAAGAAAGTGACATCCCTCGACTCAAACTCAATTAGCCCACCATTGTCTTCCTGACTAACAAAAATATAACCTTTGAAGTTTTCTGCGTATCGTATAAAGATACGTTTCCTTCCCCTTGGCCCAAGTTTGCCATACTTATGGGAGGAAATATGTGCGTAGAATGCACAACCCCAAGGTTTCAAAATGTCTAAGTCAGGAGACCTTTGGTTCCACAACTCATAAGGAGTGGAGCTAACTAATTTCGAGGGTACGCGGTTTAAAATGAAAGTGGCCGTCAATAATGCATCACCCCAAAAGGTGATTGGCAAGTTAGCTTGCGCCATCATTGAACGGACCATTTCCATTAAAGTCCTATTTCTCCTTTCAGCAACACCGTTTTGTTGAGGAGTATAAGGCATAGTTACCTGATGTACTATGCCTTTTTCATCACAAAGTTCCTTAAAACTTATTGATTGATATTCACCGCCCCTATCGGTTCGCAAGACCTTAATCTTGCGATCTAATTGATTCTCCACTAAACTCATATAGTTTTTAAAGCAAGCCAAAGCTTCACTTTTGTGGGATATCAAATAGATATGTCCGAATCGGGTGAAATCATCAATAAAAGTGATGAAATAGGACTTTCCGCGTCTTGTCTTGACATTCATCGGACCACATATGTCCGAATGGATAAGCTGTAATGGAACCTCGGCCCTTGTGCCGGTTCCAAACGGCTTGCGACAAGATTTCCCCACAAGGCAATGTTCGCAGGTCGACATTTCAACCTTTGAAACATTGGATAGAAGGCCACGTTTGGCAAGTCTATCCATACGCGTTGGTCCAATATGACCTAGCCTTGCGTGCCAACAATTCACATCAGACTCATAAGTCTTAGAATTTGCAACAAGGAAATTTTCATTACATGAGGAATCATACATTGTACTCATTACAATAAATCCTTTAAATACAAACCCAGTACCAATAAGAGTATTATTACAACTTAAGTCCATATTACAATCATGAAAAAACCAGCTATAGCCAAGACCCATTAATACAACCACAGAAATTATATTCCTTCGAATATCTGGAGCGAAGAGGACATCATGAAGTAGGAGAGTGCGGCCGTTGTCCAAGACTAGCTTGCAAGTCCCAACGCCTTTCACTTCAACACGTGTGTTGTTTCCTACATAGATCCACTTCGTTCCTTGGGGTATCCGGTGATACTCCACGAAGGACCGTCTGTCCCTTGCTATGTGGTCGGTGGCACCTGAATCAATTATCCAAAATGGATTAGATTCCACAAGAAATATTGAACTAGAAACACATATGTAACTAGTATATTTACAAGTTACCTCGTCGCCTCCACTCGTACACGAACGAGCATAGTGACCGAGCTTGTTGCACTTGAAGCACTTGATCCTCTTCAAGTCTTTCTTCTTGTGCCATTTCTTGTGCCCACCCTTATGTTTGGGTTTCTTGGTAGACTCAGGTTGCTTATTACGTTCATTAGTGAACTTCGAACGATTTTTCCGTTTCTTTCCCCCGTGTGAGGAACTAGCAACCATGTGCACTTCTGCACTTGGCTTGGCAGCCGCAAGCCGCTCTTCCTCTAATTCGAGGTGCTTGGAAACATCGCTGAAGGTCTTGATGCTCTCATTGTGAGTGAGATGCATCTTCATTTGGTCCCACCCATTTGGTAGGGAACGTATGACTGCTTGGATTTGTTGCTCATCCGTGAGCACATGACCTGCGTCTTTTAACTCTGATATAAGGTTCGCCATATGTCGCAGATGTTTCCCCATGGAATGATCTGGACGTTTCTTATATGTATCGAACTTTATAGTTAAGGCGCGAAGTTTGGACACCGATGTGCCACCGAACTTCTCCTCTAGCTTGGACCATATGTCCATGGCTAGGTCATGTTCTCGGAAGATGCGCATTATGTCATCAGCCATACTGCTTAATAACGTAATGCGTGCTATCTTATTCTTCCGAGACCAAGCATCAAAAGCTTTCTTGTCTCTTCGGTGTTGGGCCGTAGTGCCCAACTCCGGTTCAATCATAACGTTCTTTAGAGTTTCGAGCACTTCTTGCTCCTCTAGAACGTATTGTATCTTAATGGACCAAAGTTTGTAATTATCGCCGTTTAGTTTTTCACCTTTGTTTAACTCAGCGACGATATTCTTTGAAGCGGAAGACATTTTACTTTTAAAATGCTGCAAAAGACATAAAAACCGAAGGTTCGATCAAAAACACATTGCATAAAATTCTTAAAATATAACTCCCACTTGAAATTATATTATATTTGATAAGTTACTTTCGAAAAATATTGAAGATGTTGTTCTAGAATCGAAAAGGTCTCTTTGATTCCAATCACCATCTAGAACAACCTTCAATATTCCCCCATCACTTATCAAACAATAGTACTCTTATAGTACTAGCAGCGAAAAAACGAGTTTGAAAACGTATTTTTCAAATATAATTCCCACTTGAAATGATAATAGAATATCCCATATGGATAGTTCTAAAATCAACTCCCACTTGGAATGATATTCATAATTTGATAAGTTACTTTCGAAAAATATTGAAGATGTTACTCTAGAGTCGGAAAGGTCACTATGTTTCCAATCACTATCTAGAGTAACTTTCAATATTTCTCCCTCACTTTATCAAATGTTAGTACTCTTATAGTACTTTGCAGCGGAAAAGCGTTTTTGAAAAACGTATTTTTTCAAAAAATTCAAAATACATTGGCTAATCTCCGTAGAGTAGAGCACAACGTCATAAGTACATTGGCTAATCTCCGTAGAGTAGAGCACAATGACTTGGCTAATCTCGCATGAAGTAGAGCACTATGGCTAGTCTTCAAGGAGTAGAGCCCAAAAAAAACTTCATTAAAACGTTAGTCCCGTATGAACTAGTCGGCACTGTGATTAGCCCCGTATGGACTAATCGACACATTCGAGTTTGACCAAGGCCTTTTGTTACCCCGTATGGGTCATTTGGCAAGTTTGCAATCGACCCAGACCATCTGTCGGATTGGTCGACCAAAAACACTAAATTGGTCGACCAATTTTTTTTGGTCGCAACTTCTTCCCGGCCAGGGCCTCTGCCCTGGCCGGGGCTTGGCCAAGGGCCGGCCAGGGCCTCTGCCCTGGCCGGCCAGGGGCCTTGGCCCCCTCGGCCAGGGCTTCTGCCCTGGCCAAGGCCGGCCAGGCCCTGGCCGAGGCCAGGGCATTGGCCCTGGCCTCTGCCAGGGCAGGCCAGCCGGCCCTGGCCCCTGCCAGGGCAGGCCGGCCAGGCCCTGGCCGAGGCCAGGGCAGGCCAGGCCCTGGCCGAGGCCAGGGCGCCGGCCCTGGCCTCTACCAGGGCCGGCAGGCCGGCCCTGGCCACTGCCAGGGCCGACCTGGCCGGCCATTGCCGGCCTGGCCATGGCCGGCCACTGCCGGCCTGGCCATGGTCGGCCATGGCTTGGCCATGGCCGGTCATGGCCAAGGCCATTTGGCATTGGCCGGCCATGGCCCCTTTGGCCATGGCCGGCCACCCCCTTTGAATGGGGTTGCCGCACACACTCCTCCCCCTTGATGGGGTGGTCGCCGGTGGTTATTGGCCGTAGCCAACCCCCTCCGCTTGGGGAGGGGGGGGGGGTGCATGGCCTTCATAGCCCATTTGGCCATGGTGCACATGCACCAAATTTCCTCTTACCCGATGGAAATAACTACCATCATCTTCCTCGATGAAGCACCCGTTCGTCGATGAAGCACCCGTTCGTCGAGAAATTAGTTATTTCCTAATGGCCGTGTGCCAAAAATGAAAAATAACATACTACGTGAACGGTCGGTTCTTCCCGTCACGGAGAGTTCCTAACATATCCGTAATGATAGGAGACCCTAACGTGAAAAGAACAACCGCTGCGTTCTCTCCGTCACGAAGCGTTCCTACTATATTCGTAATAGTAGGAGACCCATTCGTGAAAAAGACAACGACTCGTTCATAGTTTCGACGGGGCGGCGGTTTGACCGGGGCGAACCCTTATGGCTCTGATACCAATGTAGGATCATGTCCAAAACAGAGTTAGGATCGATAAAATGAAGTTGAGACTTACGCTTGCGTACACGGCACGGTAGTCTACGAACTTCGCCTTCGGATTCGCCACGACGGATCGAGTCTTCTCACGAACGGAGTAAGGCTACTAAATCCACAATCTAAATCTCTACTTTAGATTAAGAACTTGGATAGAGGAAGAGAAAGGATTTCTGCAGAGCTTCGCTAGAATGAAGATGCATGCATGAATTCCATGCAAAATGGTGTAAGAAATGGCTTACCCTTGGGTCTTATTTATAGCCCCCAAGGTAGTTATTTTAGGGTAAGTTGTTCCTTTGGAACAACTTAATTAAGGTGTACCATGATACATGGCACATTATAAGCTTAAGTTGTACCATATGCATGGTACAACATAAGCTTAAGATATTCCCCCTTTATTAGCCATATGTCGCATGCACTTATGCATATATAATGCGACTTTCCCACTCATCCAGAGATCCTCTCCGCAAGGGAACAGATTCCCTTTGTACACGACTTCATGTACGCGACGTTCGAGGTCCGTATTCCCTCGTACATCCCCCACAAGGGTGTACAAACGTCTTCCATATCCAACAGTTTGAACGTAGATCGGACGTCGGGTCTGAACGGCGATAGATCTGCGCCGTAAGGTTAATATCAATTACTGCAATAATGCTAAGCCCACCTACGTAGGCACAAAAATATCTCGCAAGCTATACTGTTACTAGTTATTTAACACGTTTAATAGGTAAGCTATACCTCTTATCCTACCGATTTCATATAAATTCTTACAGTTAATCATTTACGTTATTGGTTAAACTATTATTACAATGACTATACACAAACTAACTTATACAATAACATGTATCATCTTTCATTAAGGTTTACTGAAACAGATAATATTTTAGCATATAGATGAATATACTCTATTCATTAGAACAGAGGTCCATACATTACCCATCAACCTATAACAAAAGTGATATTAATTAAGGTTTAACATGTGTGTATGGCTATTGGATAACAAGCTGTAAGGCAGGCCGTAAGCACATATATATATCCTATACTATTTCTAACTACTAACTTAATGACTAAAATTAGGTTCTGCTAGGGGACTAACATTATCCTATGAGTTAACTATTAACAGTTAAATACATTTTTATATAAGCCTAGTAATTGACCATGCAGAAACCTAATATCAAATAAACCAACCATGCAGTAAACTAGTATAAGGTAAACCAACGCATCTCTTACCTTCGTGCACGTGCAGGTTGGAAACGGCGCTCTGGGGCGGTCGAACGGATCTGCGGGCGGTCGACGTGCGTTACTACGGCCAAGAGGAGCCGTTGCACGTATCAGAGGTTGCTGCCGCGCGCTGTGGCCTTTGCCGATGCGAGGGGCAGCTCGCAGCCATCGACATCGCCCGACAGGAGCTGTGCTACCGCGACTGGGCGGATTCCGGCGAAGCCCGCTGGGAATAATCCGCCGCTGGCGCATCAGGGCCTCGCTGTGGCATCCCGGATGCCGCTGCGTGCTGTGCGATGCAGGGAATCGCGGCCTGCGCTCCCGGAGAAGGCCCCGACGGTGCTGGCGGTGATCACGGAGGAGGGTTGGTCGCTGGGGGTTCAGAAGGCCGGGGAGACGTCGGAGCACGGCCGGACAACGTGGAGGGCCACCGTGCGAAGTCGAGGCACGGGTTTGGGGGCGTGTTGCGGTTCGTGCTGCTGCTGCGATTTTGCAGCGGCTGCGAGAACCTTCGGGCTGAGCTCCGGCGATGGCCAGAAGTCCACGGTGGCGCAGGCGAGCGTTGGAAGTCGGGGCAGCGTCTCAGGGCTGACGGCAGAGGGAAGGAGTCAGGCGGCAGTCGTCGTGGTTGCTGCGTGCGAAGGGTTTTGCGGCGCCAGGGGAGAAGGCGAGGCGATGAGAAGTTGGGCGCTTGGAGAGTTGCGAGAACGAGGTAAAGGGCGGCTGCGCATGGAAAATGAGATGTAAACAAACCCTAGGCTATTATTTAAACGCCAGTGCTAAGAGTTCACGGGAGTAGGTGTGATGCTGGGCCTAGACTAATGGTTCATTTGTTATAGGCATTTGGAGATAGGGTGCAGGCCCATGTGAGGGGATGGGTACTAGTTCATAGGGTTTTTGTAATAAGAATAGGGTAGGTTATATGAATAGGGTGGGGGCAGTACGAATCAAAGAGGCCAGGGTTGTTTCATATAGGTTTAGTTATTAGAAAGGGGTCTGGGATTTATAGGGTTCGGCTAGGATTAAAAATCAAAACAGAAGTTTTGATTTTATTAAACAGTTTGATTTGATTCCCAAAAACAACAACCACATGCAGTATTAAGTTATTAGTAGAAGTTAGTATAAGGAGGTTAATAAAGAGAATTCGTTTTTTTAAGACGCACAGTCCCATGAATGAATTAAGGCATAAAAAGAAATTAAAAAAAACAAACTAATTACAAGTTCGTACAGACCATAGGTTGAAAATAAGTATATTTATATATAAAAACATTATAAGAATTTGTAATGTAATAAGCAAGTTGGCCCGTCGATGTCCAAAAGTTACAAAGAAAATATCAGGGCGATCGCGCCACCGAGAGGATCGTGAATACGGGGTTCGGTCGCGCATCTGAGCTACGGAGAACAATAATAATGTCAAAAACGAAAATTTACGCCTACGGAATAAGATACGTGCTAAAAATTCATACGGTCGGAAAGTGACCGTTACAGCGGCTGCGTGGAGGTGATGGACGCGCGCGCGGGGTGTTTGGCCGAAGGTGGGATAGAGTGAGAGAGGGGATTGCCGTCGGGAATGCCAAGGGGGAGGCCGGAGCTACATGGTGGCCGGAGCTTAGGGTAGCGCGGCCTGCCATGGATGGAAGGTGGCCGGGGGCCGAGATTTATGAGTGCGTGAGTTATAGGGGGGCCAGTCGGCAGTTTTGTCAAAGGGGCCGGCAGTTTTGGGTTCTTATGGGGGGTCGTCGGACGTTTAGAGGGAGAGGGGAGAGATGCCGGAGTTGGGGTGGTGGCCGGAGCTCTGGGTAGGCCGACGGCAAGGAAGAGGATTGCCGACGGCAAGGGTGAAGAGGGGAGAGGGAGAGTGGGGCGGCTGTGTTGTGTAAACCCTAGCTTGTGTGGGTTACTGTTATAACATTAGGGGTTTGATAAATAGGGAATGAAAGGAGTGTGTTTTAAGTTGATTGGAGAGAGGGTGTGTGAGAGGGGGAGGGTGGATATAGAGTGCAAATAGCTAGTAGAGTAAATCATGTGATATGCAGGATCCTATTATATTTAGATTTAAACTTTGAAATTCGAATTAGATTAGGGCTAATTGGGTTTAAAAGTAATTAGGGTGATAGGTCGGGCTAATGGTGTCCGAAAATTACGAGAAAAATATCGGGACGACCGTGATAATGAGAGGCTCGAGGGTACGACGGTCGGTCATGCGCTTGGTTCATGGAAAACGATAATAAAAATAGAAAGCTAACGTCTAAGTCTAACGGTTAAGATGCCTTTTCATTCAAAGCTGATTTGTAGGAGAACGACCCGTAAAATGACGTTTACAAAAAATTCCACAAATAACTACTCTCTCTGAGGGTCACAACGACATATAACTTCGCACGTTTCGGATACAACAGGAGGTCAAAATAAATACGAGTATGAAAAGAACGTACACGCACGAAAAACACACGGTCGAAAAGAGACCATGATAATCACCCTGCTTGCGGAGATAGTGACCTGCTTGGCCAAAACTGACTGGTCGTGTATGCATGAGTCAATGTTAGAATTTCAATTATCATCAGTTTTTCAACCATTGATTATAAATACATTCAAATGAGTTTCTTCAACCTTTCATGGTACGTAAACTCGTATTTCCTAAGACCACTATCTTATCTCGTTCACCCGTCACATGAAGCTATTCATGGAATGTCGTGTAAAGTTCGTTTGGAAGCTGTATTGGAATCTCAGGTTGAATTTCATGTAAGAATTCCAGATTGGAATCTCATGTTAGAACATCGGGTTGAATACCAAACTGTAGATCTTGAACACTTGACACTGCTGGGTTTTTGGGGTAACTCATCGTTGAGAGAGTGTGGGAGTGACTGGAGTTTATCTACATGTCTAGCTGCCTAAGTTTCGGCATCCTGTCTAGCTGCCTGTGTTTCGGTAAACATAGCATGCTGTCTGTGTCAGCATCCTGTCTAGCTGATTGCGTTTTGGCATTCGTCTGGGTAAGTGCACATAGGCAAGAGATGAACTCAATGGTTGCACACATACTCTCTGACTTGAGTCACGTAGTTTTTAGGTTATTCACCGCTTGCACTACAATAGTACAGTTTGTTGTCTTCCTTTAGTTCTACTTACCTTTATTATTATGTTATGTACGCCTTATCACAGTTGATGCTCTGTACTTTACTTTTTCGCTTTGGTTTGCTTGTATGTAGTTACCTTTTTATCACCTGCTGTAGTCATACTTGTGCACTGCTTCTTTTCTATGTTTAGAATTATTGTGACTTACATATGGTTCCATTTTATGGCACCAGCAGACGACGTACAGATAGAAGAAGAGGCCCCTGAGTTTGAGGAGCCGGAGTTTGACCCCGAGACTGCTGACTTCTAGAGATAGTTGAGTTGGTGTGCGTATTGCATTTCCTTTCTGTACTTCCTTTCATGAACTCAGTGTGAGAGTGCTGTTGTGTTTTGTATTATCAATTATGGACTGTAATAATATACGCTGATTTGAGTATTGGTACATCTCTGTATTGTGGCTATATTGTTTTTACTGATGATCTGCAGACCTGCAAATAAATCAAATAAGTAATGGCCTCTGAGAGCGGGTCGTTACAATGCCCCCTCCTCCGACCTCTCCAGCCCCCCCTCTACTCTTCCCTCGCCCCCTTTGCCGACCTCCCCATCCCCACCTCTGCCTCCGCCAACCTCCCCAGCTCCGACCTCCCCAACTCCCATCTTGCAAACCCTAGTAAATCGTCGTCGAAGACGTCCTCGTCTCGGGCGCGGGGTGGTGCAGGGGACAGATGAGGGTAAAAGAGGAATATATGGTATATTAAGGAATGTCAAACTTGTAAATAAAGTGGTGGTGCGCGTCAGTAAAATGGTGAGTGCGCGTAGCAATTCCCATCTCTCATTCGTTTTCAAATTTCACCCAACTAGGCCATGTGTCAGTAGTCCTTCTGAAATGACCACCGCCGACGTCAGCTGGTCGGATCTCAACCCGGAGCTCATCGTCACAATCTCCCGATCCTTCTCAACCATCGCCGACTACATCCGCTTCCGATCAGTCTGCTCCTCCTGGCGCTCCGCCTCCTCTCCCAATCCCCACCACCTCCCCATCCAACCCCCCTCCATCGCCTTCCCATCTCAACATCAATCCGACCGCCATCACTCCCTCAAAATCCTCACCTTTCCCTATTCCAACACTTACTCTCTTCCCCTTCTCTCCAATTCCGACCACCACGAATTCCTCGGATCCTCCGACGGCCTCCTCGTCCTCCGCTCCTCCTGCGGCAACATCTCCCTGTTCAATCCCCTCAACCGCTCCCACATCCGCCTGCCCTCCCTCAAGACCTTCCCAATGGCCCCCTTCTTCATCAGAAAGATCGTCCTCTCCCCTTCCCGCCCTCCGGGGAGCCCCACCATCGCCGTCGCAGTCCTCGGCTGGTCCAATCTCCTCGCCCTCTGCCGGCCCGTCGTCGACGACGTGGACTCTTATTGGATCCGCATCCAAGGGATCTCCGCCTACCAAGATGCCATCTTTTTCAAAGGCCGCTTCTTTATCGCCGACTGTTTCAGAAGAATTTTTGTTTTGGATGACGATGCCGGTGAGCTCACGGAGGTTGCCCGAGTTCGCATCAATCGGGCGCCTCCATTTATTGGGAGAGGTGAGAAGTGTTATTTGGCGGAATCCGATGGGCATCTCCTTCTGGTCGTCAGGCATTTCAATAGGGTTGGGATACAAGGGCAGCGGGATGCTGTTGTCACCAAAGGGTTTGAGGTCTTCAGGCTGGTAAAAATGGGAGATTCTTGTGGTGAGCTATCGATTTGGCTCGAGTTGAAGAGCTTGGGGGATGTGATTTTGTTTCTAGGATTGAATAGGTCTATTGCGCTATCGGGCGACGAGTTCCCATGTTTCAGAAGGAATTGCATATACTTTCTTGATGATACATTGAATTCGGTGGGAGATCTTGCTCAGAGTGCAGGTGATGCCGGAGTGTTTGATATGAGTGATGGGAGTATTGAGTCTTTGCGATATGGTGTCGGTGATTCCCCGTTGGTTCATAATCATCGGCAACCAGCTGTTTGGTTTACTCCCAGCCTATGCTGATGTGCAGCTTCGAGTTCGGCGTGGTATATTTCTTCTTTTCTTTGCCTTTCATTATATTTGTAGCTAGCCTTTTGTTTTAGCGGTCTTATCATGCGTGTTGCTTGATGATAATTGTGTTCAATGTTGTTGTTTAGTAGTTCATTTGGATAGTTCTTTACATATTCGAGTACTTTGTGTCTGAGGTCTCCATCCTATAATTGTCAAACCTTTTGTGAACTAACTGAAACTTTTGTTTACCTTCTGCTTTGTGTTAGTTTGATAACCCTTGTGTTGCTTTGTTTCTATCTGAATCCATGTCTTTTGTACAAGCTGAGGCAAGGACTTGCCTGCAAACTTTATTAACATTTTGGATGAAGTTCATTCTGATTTTTTTGGGGGAAAATGTTTCTCTGCAACTCCCTTTTTCATTCTTTAACTCAAACATTCCATATTAATTTCAATTGTTGATTCACATTGATTCAATTTTTATCACTCGTAGAGTCTAGGTTTCAAAAATAGAAGGTCCATCCTCTGGTCGTTTATATTTGACAACATATGAATAAGGTTTTAGAATGCATAACATGACCGTCATTAAATGGGCTTTCAAAAACTTAGGTACCAAATAATCACATGTATCTTACGGACGGGAAGGAACATATACTTAGTTAAGAGAACCTCCTAAAAGTGTTCTCCTTCTGTCGAGCCTTGTCAGTAATTGTATTTTTCATGAATCATTTAGCTTTATGTGGCCTTGTAGAGTCATCTATGTAAGTTTCCAGTATATTTTTCTTATGCAATGATTGACTTTTGTTGTTGTTGTTGTTGTGTGTTTCTTGAGAAAGGCATATTGGGTTTGCTCTAATAACTTATAATGTGGGATGCGGTGGGATCATAAATTCATGTGCCTTGTAATCTACTAGAAAATAAAATGATCCTTTTATATTTAACATATCGAAGGAAAAGTAACTAGCTTTAATATGGAAAAAATATGATACTTGGAGAGGCGTTCTATTTGAAGAAAGAAAATAAAAGGCCTACATATACCCTAAAATCATGTTGAAGGACATATTCTTTATGATTTCTCTATTAGAATATTGAGAAGGGTTTGCTTATATCATGGTGCTGAACATTTGGAATCTGCTGAAACCTTCATGAAATGAAAGCTTCTTAAAATTACACACAGTAGAACTTGGTGGTGGATGGGAAAGTAAAGAGACAGTTCAGATTGTTGGCCAGAAAAGTGAGTTTGTTTGATGCTTATTTAGATACAGGACTAAGAAATACGATGTTTGCCCTTAACCACAATTGCAAGAACAGACCAGCTAGTAATATCATGGTTACATATTTTACCAGCTAGAGATTAAAGGATAGAGTCCTTCAGTATGACGTTTGACATGTTGTGAGAGAGAGAATTTCTAAGTTGTCTTTGGGTTTACAAATTTGATATCCATTGTGTGCCATCTTACAGTATGGGATGAATCACTGAATAACTTCGTCAAACTGTTTTAATCAGGAATAGGTATGTAGATTCAGCACAAGTATGCCTCAAATTGCGACTAGTTTGAATATGACTTGAACTTCTAGAATGGATGATTAACCTAGGACTTGTCATTTGAGCACTGGGACTGAGAATTTAATAGATAGTGATGACATGTTTGTGTGTTTTATGCGTTATTCAGCTACCTATTAGAGCTATGGAGGCCATTAAATGTGTCCTTGCTTGCTTATTCTAGCTATGTCTGTAGTGCTGGTGGCTGGAGTTGGATGACTGACACGTGACTATTAAATTCCTGGAACAGTCCAAATGCTAGCATGCATTCTGTTGACTAGAAAGGTCTATTTTTTAGTTTGAGACATGATCTACATTCTGCTTGAGAATTGTGTGTGAATGAATTGTTACAAAGAGTTCATGGTTTATGATTGCTAGGGGGGCATGAACGGCGACCAAAACTAACCTAGTTGCAATGCTTTGGTTTAAGCTTTGTTCTGAGCTTGGTTTGAGCTTCAAGGGAGATTTTTCTCGTTGATTTAAGGTGTTGCAAATAATTTGAGTACTTCTGTTCGAGTTAATATACCGCAACCGCATGGGTAGTCCTAGCACAATACGAGTCGATCACGGGAAAGATATGGACTAATTACCAATCAATTCCAGATTATAATTAGCTAGGTATATCCAATCAGACTATGAGAATTAGACAGTAAGTTTATCAATATGAAAAGATCCTAGGGTTAAGCATAGATTGAGGTTTCGCCCGATACCGATTGGTATCGGGCGTTTCGGACCGGTACTGCCCAGTACCGGTCCGAAACTTGACATACGAAATCGGTTTCGGCCGGAATCCTAGGGTTCCGGCCAGTATCGCCCGATACTGGGCGATACTGGCCGGTTCCGGCTTAAAAATGTAATGAAAAATTAAAAAAAAAACCCACGAAGCCCCGTGACCTAAACAGAAATCCCACGTTGGGGAACATGACCCCTAACCCTAACCCTACGCCCTTATCCAAAGAAGAAGACGAAGACCCGTGATTTCTCCCACCCCCGTGAGTGAACAGCAGTACCCGTGAGTGAACAGCAGACCCCGTGAGTGAACATCAGCGAAAAAGGAAGCATTTGATTCAATAGGAAGGCGAAAAGCTTTAAAAAGGGGAGAAGTCACGGTCCTTACCTTTGCATCGAGCAAAAAAAAGCGAAAATTTCTCGAGGAGGACCGGAGCAACCCTAGCCATCGGAGATTCTAGCGGAGGACCGGAGCAACCCACGCGTAGAGACCCTCGGCGAAGCTTACGGACCGGAGCTGAACAAGCGGCGAAGGATCGCGGGCGAAATCACTGTCGACAGCAGCTAGGGCACGCCGTTCTCGCGGGCGAAATCGAAGGAGGCAGCAGTCGAAGCGACGAAGACTCGAAGCGAAGGGGCCAGCGCATACGACGGGTGAGTGAATTTTATACCTAAATTTAGGTAATTACAATACAGCCCACAGTTAGTCACGTATTTACAAGAATGCCATCTAACTAAAACCTAATTACTAACTCTAATGGCACAAACGTAAATACATCAAACTAGATGAGCAAACAATTAACCCAGAAATCCTAGTGGGGGTGACGGGCAATTAAACAGCCCAAAGTTTCAAAGTATTTACAGTAATGCCATTAACTTCAATGATACTGGAATAATGGAATGGTAAACCTGTAAATAATGTAATAGATTTGGCCAAATGATGAAAATGGTTAAGTGTGCTATCCACACTATAGTTTTTGATAAATTTATTTACAAGTATGCCATTGTGTGTCTGAGGGGGGAGTATTTTTACGGAAAATGTGTGATATGAATAGCAACAGTAATTATAAATATACAAATAAATACGGGAAAGTACTGTAAAATACAAATAAATATATATAAATACGGGAAAATATTGTAAAATACGTAAGAAATACGGAAAATAAGTAAAAATACGGAAAATACATAATAAATATGGAAAAATACTTTAAAATACATAGTAAATACGGAAAAATTATTTAAAATACAAAATAAATACGGAAAAATATGGAAAACACATAATAAATATAGAAAAATACTTAAAATACATAATAAATCCTAAAACACTACATGGACTCCTAAAAATACTACTTAAAGTACATAATAGATACAGAAAAATTAGTTAAAATACAAAATAAATACGGAAAAATACGGAAAACGCATAACAAATATAGAAAAATACTTAAAATACAAAATAAATCCTAAAATGCTATATGGGCTCCTTAAAAATTACTATTTGTCTACCATCAATTTAATTACCATATTTGTTATTCATAACTACTTAAAGGAAAAAATATGTTAATGATCAATTAACTACTTAAAACAAAAATACTAAAAATATTTGTTTAAAATACTAAAAATACTAAAAACAAAAGAGAAGCTACATTAATTAATGATCAATTAATTACGTAAAATACTAAAAATATGTTAGAACTTAAAATACTAAAATTTTCTAATAATAGTACTTAAGGGATTGGTTATAAAAATAACAGTAAATACGAAATACTTAAAATACTAAAATTTTCTAATAAAAATATGTTAGAACTTATAACCAAGGTGTGAGGTTTCGCCCGATACCAAAAAAATACGTAAAAATTATTTAAAATACAAAATAAATACGACAAATTGCATGTTATTATTTATGGGATAAATTTTTAAGTTGCATGTTATTATTTATGTGATATTTAAGTTGCTTTTCTGCATATTATTTATGTTCTTATTCTATTTTCTTGCATATTATATGATAATTCAAGAAAGCCTCTTAGGTTAGCCAGTAAAATTCTTCTAAATTGTCGTAATGTGAATCTATTAAAATCCAAATACATGATTAGGATAGCACGTTGAAACAAATAAAACTTTATAGTTGATAAGGACTCTAATAAAAGTTATTAACGAATCCTAATAAATTCGAATTTTAGGATTCAACTAGTTGATATGATTAACTAGTTTTAATAAAAGCCTTTTAGTTGATGGCAAACATATGAATGATAAGTTTCCTTCAATGGACCATGATCCGGCTCAATGTGCTTGGCTAAGTTTGCTGGATCAACCTAGCTAGACTGGGTATAAGTGATCCTGGCTTAGTCAATTCCCTGATCGTGTTCCGCTGGACCGCAAGGACGCAAATCATGATTATGTGACACCGTCGACTATATCTAAGTCTAATACGTTAATAATCTTTTCAAGATTAGTTGTAACCCTTGGTTTATGGTGCAGTAATTAACATGTCTCGAAGAACTCCAAAGGAGAAGACGGTGGATATTGGGTGGGCTCACTGTAAAATGATCGCAGAGAACCATAGACAAGTAAGGTGCAACTATTGCCGGAAAGAAATGCATGGAGGCGTGTCTCGCCTTAAGGATCACTTGGCAGGAATTACCGGGGATGTGCTGACATGCCCCGAGGTACCTAAAGAAGTGCGTGAAGAGATGAGAGCACACATATTTCAGAAGAAGACCGAAAAGGTACAGGCCAGGTTTGAGAAGAAGATGATAGAGGAGGAGATAAGGGCAAAGCAGACGGAGGCAATATCAGATGACTCAGATGAGGATGAGGATGAGACCGAGGAGGCGAGGGACCTTAGA
This sequence comes from Scilla litardierei, assembly GCA_030789695.1. Taxonomy (NCBI): domain Eukaryota; kingdom Viridiplantae; phylum Streptophyta; class Magnoliopsida; order Asparagales; family Asparagaceae; genus Scilla; species Scilla litardierei. Next base: position 267,728,187 of record CM061142.1, on the reverse strand, counting down.
AGAGCTCTTAGAAGAAGTAGACAAGAACTTGTCGAAGAAGAGATTAGAAGTGAGGGCAGAAGGATGGGAGCAGGATCGTCTGGGTCTGGAGCCCCTGGGCTAGCCAGATCGGGTAGTCGTGCCGCCCGAATGGTCGGTATGTTCGCGTGCGGTTCTGCTCGCGATGTTCAGCCAACCGGTAGACCAGCCGGAGCTCTCAGACCCGGTGCCGACCCTTTTTCTCAAACGAAGAAGGGTAAATCCCAATCAACCATAAAGAATACCTTCATGAAGAATGCCAAGGCTTATGTCGGCCGAGCTATGGCCAAAATTTTCTACTTCAACCACATCCCATACAATGTGACCAATAGCCCATATTACAGGCCCATGGTGGATGCTATTGCGGAATCGGGACGTGGCGTTGCTCCACCCACTGCTTGGGAGCTGTCACACACATACTTGGACATGGAGTATGAAGAGATGAAAAATTATGTAGAAACTTTTCGTGTTCAGTGGGATGAGTACGGTTGCACACTGATGTGCGATGGCTGGACAACACAAAACAGAAGGAAGATAATTAACTTCCTTGTGTATTCGACCCACGGGACGGTGTTCCTGGACTCTGTGGATGCAACCAACCAATTCCAGAACGGTCCTTACATATTTGATCTTATGGACAAATATGTAGAACTAATTGGGGAGCATAGAGTAGTCCAGGTAGTTACCGACAACGGGGCAAACTACAAGTCAGCTGGGCAGCTGCTGATGCGAAAGAGACATCATCTGTATTGGACCCCGTGTGCGGCGCATTGCATCGACTTGATATTTTCTGACATGGCAAAAGAAGTAGTCAAAAATATCGTCACACAAAGTCAGATGGTAACATGATTCATATACAACAAAGGATGGGTGCTCAGCTTGATGAGAAGAGAGACGGGTGGAAAAGAGTTGATCCGGCCCGCGATAACAAGATTTGCGACCCACTTCATTGCTTTGGACTCTCTGTACGCGCACCGAGATGACCTGCGGAGAATGATCACATCCAGGGACTGGTCCGATAACTTTCCAAGGCTTAAACCAAAAGATAGGGAGGTTGGAAATAACGTGTACGATCTGATTCACGGCGATGAATTCTGGCAGAGTATCTCTAATGTCATCGCCGTATTTGAGCCCCTGGTGAAGGTTCTTCGAATGGTCGACAGCGATGATAAGGCCGAGATGGGGTATCTCTACGAGGCCATGGACCGTGTCAAAGAGGAAATTCGGAAGAATGTTGGTAGGGGATACAAAAAAATGGTGGGACATGATAGACAAGAGATGGGATAAGCAGATACATCAAGATATTCATGCTGCAGGCTATTTTCTGAATCCTCGCTTTCAATACTCCTCCAATGCAACAAACGACAACGAGGTGCTGGTTGGACTCAGACGCGTGATCGAGAGGCTTGAACCAGACATCTCGAATCAAATTGAGATTGACAGAGAGGTAAATGAAATTCGGATATTTTTATTTTGATATATGATTCGATGTAGCAGTTCACATTCTAAAATTATGATTGATAATTGTAGCTGGAGGCCTATAAGATGAGAGTTGGTTATTTCGGCTCCGCTAAGGCGGAAATGGCGATAACAAGGGTCACTCCAGGTATCTATATGGATCTTAGATTTCTATATGTTCCCCATAAAACGGTCCATCTTTTCTGACCACTGGAACTTGTTGCAGCTCAATGGTGGAATAGTGTTGGGTTAGAGCAAGCTCCAACGCTTACACGATTAGCTGTGCGTGTGTTGAGCCAAACTGTCTCGTCGTCCAACTGTGAACGAAACTGGACCACCTTCTCCCTCATTCACACAAAGACCAGGAACAGGCTAACAATGGAACACCTTAAAAGGCTGGTCTATGTGCATTATAATATGAGACTGCGACATAGGCATGCGAGAAGGAGCGAGAAGGCCGATCACCAGCTGATCGATTTGGATCAGATTTTTCACGAGGATGATCCATTGGAGGAATGGACCAGGGAGACAGAAGACAGGGTGCTCGATGACAGAGACAATCCTTGGTTGGACCAGGCGCTTGCGGAAGCAGAACGTACACGAAGCAACCAGCCGCGGCCAAGTCACGCCCCTGCGAATATCACGTACAAGCGAAAGAAGGCACTCACTCGGGCTCGGCACGATAGCGATGATGGTTCGTCTCCCGATGACCAAGGTCCTACAGACGGAGGTTGTGGTGCGTCGGCATCCGTTCGCCCTGTTGAGAGACGTGGAGACCATACTTATGATACGCATGGGTATAGAGAGCATGATAGGCAGCACAGTGAAGAACGGGGGGACGATGCCTACGGTAGACACTCTGAATATCAAGGGTATCAACGCGCTTCTGATTATTATGGAGGTTATGAATCTTATTCCGGTGGATACTCAGGAAGCCAAGGCGATTATTGCGCACCGTACAGACACTCTGATGTCTATGCTGACTATGATAGTCAATACAGGTACGGTCTGAACGTGACTGAGCAGTCCAGCAGTCAAGGCAGTCATGACACGCCTTTCATCGAGCAGAGCCGGCCCTCAGCATATGATAACATGATGATATCTTTTTTAGGCCCGAAACAGATGCAATATTCATATCCTCCATACTACCATGCACATCAGCCGGATGATGAGAACTACGAATGAGATTTTTGTATCTTTTTATTTATTTTCTTCATTTTTGTATCTTTTAATGTATTTTATTCAGCTTTTGTATTATGAAGGCAGATTTATGGTTCATCAATATTTATTGTTCTTTTATATCTATTAATTAGTTAATTGTTGTTACAAATGAGTAATGTGAACAGAAAAATACATGAAAAATACATGAAAATACATAAAAAATAAAGAAAATGCATAAAATACAGAAAAATACAGCAAAGTATCTCCGATACCGAAATACAGGACAATACAACAAAGTATAAAATACAGGAAAATACTGTTAAATACAAGAAAATACAGTAAAATACATCAAAGTATAAAATACAAAAAAAATACAAAAATACAGGAAAATACAGGAAAATACAAAAAAATACAAAAATACAGGAAAATACAATAAAATATCTCCGATACCGATACCGATACCGAAACGAAACTACCGATACGGACGATACGGACGATACCGAAACTTGCTTCCGATACCGCCGAAACGGGCGATACCGATACCGAAACCTAAATTTTGGGCAGAGCGATACCCTCTCCGAAACCGATACCTAAAACCTTGGGGTTAAGTATCCCTGGTATAATGAATTAATTATAAAATCGATCTCAGAAGTCAATTCATTAAACTAATGCCTCGGGTGAGATTGTTGAACTAATTCCCAACCCTTGTTCTCGTCTGCTCTCGTGGGAGAACTCCAGTCAAAGTCAATGATCTCTAAATTAGGATCCAATTCTCGTTGATAATCCTAATTGAGTAGCTATAATTAATTCAGGTTTCAACACTTGTTGATAACCCTAAATTAATAGAAAATTAATCTAACTATCGGAATGCATCAAATCAAAAACCCACCTCTCGTATGTGATTAGGGGTTGATAACACATCACGAGGTAGGTTAATATGAAGCATATCCAAGACTAAACCCTAAGCAATTAATTCAATAAATTGAAAATAAGGCGATCAATTCATAATATCATTCCTAATAGGGTTCAACTCAACCTTAAGCAAAGAGACTACTCACAAATCATTGCGATAACAACCACACAAATCATATTAGAGAGCATGAACATAAAGTAAAGATGAATAGAAATAATTACTAATGGAAGAAACCAATAGAATTCCAAGCCTTCGATTCAAATCGCCATGAAAAAGTCTTACACAGTTCTTCAAAAAATAGAGAGAGTAGTAGTCCAACATACAAGAGAAAATAACTTAAGAAAACCTCTCCATCTATTTTACAAAACTGGGTTTTATACCCCCCAAAACCCCTTTAACAAATCGGGTCCAAAAACAGAAATCGGCAGGCGCACGGCCGTGCGCCAAGTTACACGACCATGTTGAATCTGTGCTGGAATTGGCCTTTTGCTATGTTGACATTACACGGTTGTGCTTGCTGCTTGCACAGCTGTGTTGGTTACTGCAGGAAATTCCTCAATCCTTCCATTGGCATTGCATGGACATGCGATATGTTGCACAACCGTACCACTTTGTAGCTTGAATGTCTCATATTCTGATACGTTTGCACGACCGTATTAGGTTCTTGCACGGCCGTGTTGTCCTCTTTTGGCCTCTATTCTTCATATGTTTCTCATCCTCTCCAATCATCTCTTCTTGGCCTCAATTAGCATGATTTGGCCTTGAAATGTACGAAATACACCCTGAGAGTGAAATGTAACAAAATAGCTAAGAATGCATGATGAATCGAAACAAAGCATGAAAAGTTTCTAGGAAAATAATACCGAAAACCATGCAAAATATGCACACAACAAAATCCACCAAGCTAAACTCTTATTTGTCCTGAAGGAAGACAAAGTGGCAAGTAAAACAAAGGAAGAAAGTGTCGAGAGCACAAGAGCGATAAATCCAGAGTTTTATACAAATCAAACTTCATTATTCATAGCGTGGAAAACTTTTCGTCATGATCTCAAGTCCAATATGCACACTCATGAAAGAGAACAAACCCACAAATAATATTTCAATTTGGCTCAAACCAGAAGGATAACACCAAATGCTATGCACTTAGCATGATTGAACACAATATCGTATCATAGGATCTAAATTGTCAAAAACTTGACCGCAACGTCACTCAGTCTATCCTAATTCGTGGATGTTGGAAATATGACTCAAGTTTATTCTCTTCTCTTTTTTCATATGAAACTTAAAATGGTCCATATAACGAGCTTCTGGTCAATGTTTTTTAAATTGGATAATTTTAGGGCATTAGGCCAAGGACCCATTGGACATACTAACTCGGGCCACCCAAGATTTAATTATTCATTCCTCGTACATTCTCCTAAATCTTATCTTTCGACGCGAATACCCAAATGCTTCTTGAGGCACGATGATCCGGTTACTTAATCAAGACTAGAAGAACGGTGCACTGGAGATTTTTTTCGGAACATTTCCATCAACCATGACTTAGGAATCACCCAAGCATAAGTCTATGGCCAAATTTCGTCAAATAGAAACCTAGTCTACTTAATTTGATCAATCATGACTCGTGCATCACAATGATTGATACAAACTAATCTAAACCATCTTGAAAACAAATACATGTAAGTACGCACTAAGTTCACAAGTGACATATTAACGATGATGTGACGGAGAAAAATAATAAGAGCATGGCAATCATAACGTCCAGGTGTTTGAATGGAACGATGCAATTACATGAATGCAACTCCCCAAAGCTAGAAATAAAGCATCTCTCCAAGCTAGAATGTAGCATTGTCCTCAATGCAATGGAAAATGGAGAGCAAGAATATAAACGATGGTGGGGCAACACACGGGGTGGTATTAAGATTGTCCTCAATGCAATGGAAAATGGGGAGCAAGAATATAAACGATGGTGGGGCAACACACGGGGTGGTATTAAGATAATTATGTTAATGCTGGAATGATATGATGAATAAGTAGGCGATGTATTATTAAGATAAATTTCGACAGATCAAGACAAATAGCATGCAAATTAGGGTAGGAAATGGAAATAGGGAAAAAGGAGCTAGGGTACCCAAGTTTTGTGGAAGCTCATCGCAGACGTTGTGGACTGGAGTGAAGGCTTGATTTTTGGAAGGATTAGACTATGGGTCGACTGTATCACGTACCGTGTCAAACGGTGGATCATAGATCTTTATTTGTGGAGGAAGCTGCTCAAATAGTTTTTTGTGCTCCTTACGGGTCTTCCTTCCAACAGCAGCTTTGTGGCTAAGTGACACAATCAAACATATCTCCTTCAAATTTGAACGTGTGTCCTGCGGAAGATACATTGTGTCAAAATAATTTGGGCACACTTACCCATCCAAATAAGCTTGTCACAAAGGGTCGTCAAAACGAATAAAAGAATTTAACGCTAAATGAAAATAATCTGAATTTAAAATATATGGAATTGAAGATCGAGATTCAGAAATGACAAGAGTGTTTGGATGAAACTTCTCTGAAATAGATCGTTAGGTTCTGGTTGATGTGAGGCCACTATAGGAGGGATAAGTGGCTGCAGAGAGAAATCTGGAGGAGGAGGCCGCTTAGGCTCAATGTAGACCATCTCGCAATCGCCTTCACTTGCCTCATCATCATCATCAGAGTATATATGCACTGTAATCCTCCCCATGCTCTGATACACCTCAAGATGGAGAGATGAATCAGAAGGGAAACATGGCCCAGGCTCCGTAATATCATCAATCTTACTCTTGCCTTCACTTGTCTCCACATGATCATCATCATCAAAATAAAAATGTAATAGGCTTCCAACATATCTAACACACCATGTTCCGAGGTGTTTTCTCACCACGAGTATTGATGGAGGGATGTTTGAAGGGCACAGCTGACGTGTCGGGCAAGGCTGGCCTTCGAGACGTTGACCGAGCTAACTTCGGGAAGAGTGAGATCCGGACCGAACAGTGGATGCCGAACAGAGCTTTGGCTGAACGATCTCTTTAGCAACCTGCAAAACATGACGCTCGTCAGGGGGTCGGATCTGGGTTCCGACCAAATCCACTCCGACGCTTAAGTTAGGTCGTGACTAAAGACGGCTGGGCGAAACTGATTCCGACCTGTTGGGAGGTCGTTCACTAATTCTCGGACCGAGCTATATAGAGGAAGAAATATGTTCGGTGGAACAAATCTTGAGAGTATATGAGTACCTCAGTGTCAGATATCTGAGATTCTCCGTTAGCCCCCCTCTTTGGGCTATTTGTAGGCTAGCGTTTTGTCAACGCTCTCCTCCCAAGGCGCCTGAGCATTCATGTCATTATTGCCTCTCTGTCGTGCTGTCTGTATTGATGGTAGGTTAATGTGTAATCATTGACCACTCGGATTGAGGAACGGATCCTCTAATCGTGGGAGCCCGGCTGTCAATCAGGTTGCTGTCGTGAATGGGGGGATGGTGACCCGCACGTGAAGGTTCCTGGGCTCAAGCGCTGGGCCGTACTGGGCCAAACATCTAGTCGCAGTCAACTTGACGGTCTTTGGGCTTGCAAAGGGTTGTATCAATGGCCCCCATCGCCCGAGCTAAACCGACGTGACGGTTAAGGGGGGATATGACATGTATGAATTGGAAAGGCGCGGCAATCGAGACGACACATTTAAAGTTTTGGCCACCAGAGCTCCATGCCCGATGGCGTGTGCTTCAAAATTGGTACGTGATTTGAAGGGTCAATGTTACCAAATGTAAACACGTATTCCTTATCGGGCAGTCTGGATTGATGCAGCCACTCGCATAAAGTGTGAATTCGAAGAAAAAGGGGTGCTCCTGCTTTGCATTCAGATAGTTTCACGTTCATCCTTTCCCCTCGCATGATTTCACCTCTGTCTGAGCAAGGTAATTCCCCTCATTCATTAACATTTCTCCCCTTGTCGTGTGGTCAACATGTTGAGAATCATACTAAACTTATATCCGACCGCCCCTGACGACCTTCCTGTCTTGCAGGTCGCTAAAGAGATCTTTCAGCGGAAGCTCTGTTCGGCATCCACAGTTCGGCCCGGAGCTTACTCTTCCTGGAGTTAGCCCAGTCGGCATCCCGAAGGTCAGCATTGTCTGCCACGTCAGTTGCGTCATTCGGACTTCCCTCCATCAATACACATGGTGAGAAAACACCTCGAAACACACCCTATCATCCATTTCCTCATGCTCATCAAAATTTTGGCATATTGTTGTCATGAGCTGCCTGAGCTGCTTGAGCGTCTCCTGCAGCTGAGTCATGGTGCCTAGCCCCTTCTAGAATGCAACTTCAAATCTAAGTAAATAATCGCCATCATCAGGAGGTGCGGGTGACGCAGTCCACTCATATGCCAGGTGTCACAAGTATCACCATGCATACTCGGTCGTATATGCAAAAAACTTTCCATTACTCATCCTCCGCACAAAGTCCCGCGTAAGAGGCTACAGTCATGTGTAAAAGATATGAAGCAGATGGTCCTCGTGGAAACAATGACCTGGGCATCCAAGCACTAAGTCGTGGAACTTCTCCGAAGTCTGACAGTAGGCCTCCTCGTCAGACGACGAAGTTTGCCATATGTTGCTCAAACACTTGTCGCCTCTGTACCTGCCACTGGTTGTTGTACAAAGCACTAAGTTGCTCGATCAACCCTTGTGTGTGTGAAGCGTTAAACTGACACTCACTGGTCAAGTGACCCTGCACATCATAAACCCCACAACTTGAAACAACCGACGAACCTGAAACACTCGCTTCAATTTTGATCTGAGCAATCTAATGTGACAGAGAATCCATCTTACTGGCAAGCAGTGTCATATCATCCATATCCAGCTCTGTCATTTTTTCTCGTCTTAACTTCCTTTGTCTCTTAGCATTCAGTCTCTTTGCAGTTGCCTTGATCTCAGGATTAAATGGGATTAACTCTTCAAAATTCTGAGTTCACTTGTTCATACAACGAAAAGAGAAACTGGGTGAAGATTTTCAGCAAAACAAGAATAATGGTGAGCGAGAAAAGAAAAGCGTAGTATAGCAAATCCAAAACTAGAATAATATTAATCCGTTAGCTTTCTCGGCAACGACGCCAAAAACTTGTTTGAGTTATAATATATTGCAAGCGCACGAGTAGTCGTAGCATAATGCGGGTCGATCACAGGGAAGCTATGTGGACTAAGTACCAATCGATTCTAGATTATAGTTAGCTACACGATATCCAACCGGACGGTGAGAATTAGACTATAAGTTTATCAATATGAAAAGATGCTAGGCTAAGTATCCCAACTATCATGAATTAATTATAAAATCGATCTCAAAGGTCAATTCATTAAACTAATGCCTTGGGTCAGATTGTTGAACTAATTCCCAACCCTCGTTCTCGCCTACTCTCGTGGGAGAACTCGAGTCAAAGTCAAAGATCACTAAATTAGGATCCAATTCTCGTTGATAACCCTAATTGAGTAGCTCTAATTAATTCAGGTTTCAACTCTCGTTGATAACCTCAAATTAATAAAATTAATCTACCTATCGAAATGTATCAAATCAAAACTCCAACTCTCGTTGGTGATTAGAATTTGATAACAAATCAAGAGGGACAACAAGGTCTTTATTCTTATGCACACAACAAGGTCTTTATTCTTATATATTTATTTGGAGAAAAGACAAGTTATTTAGTAATTATAAGTGGATTTCAAAGTTTAAGCATCTATGATATGAGAGCTGGATACCATTTGACAACATTTTGAATATCTATTCGGTGCCTTGTTTCCTTCACTATTGCAGTTAGAGCATCAAGAGGAGAATGTTGAGCCAGAGATAGTTGGGCCAAGCAATGATGTGGATCCACCAAAGCTTTTCAGTTGTTCCATGTTAACCACGAGTTGGATGCTTGGGCCAACTGTAAAGGGAAGGACCATCCCTCCTCAGAGATCATGAGGCAGTAGTCGTTCTCAAAGTGGCCTTCGCTAGACGGTTTGAAATTGGCCTGGAAGACAATGTGCCTCTGATTCGTATTGATGCATAAGAGCCAACACAAGATCATTCTAAAGGGAATGTTATGGAAATCATGCTATAGACAAGCCTCCCAGCTATGGGAGCCGGGTGTTGATATGTTCTGTGTAATTCCTTCAGCAACTGACTAGCCAAAATGGGCAGGTTCATTTAATGTATGTGAGGTTAGTCAGTACACATCTTGTTAAGTACTAAGGTTCTTAGTGGTGCTTTCTTTGTTGTGAATTCAGTTTGGGTAGTTATAACAGTATTGAAGGTTCCTTTTCTTTTTTGTTTATGTTAGTGGGTCCTTGTGTTCCTCTAGTCTCAGAAGGGTTAATGGTTGTATTACAATCTCAGCTGTTTGCATGGCTGTGATAGGAAGCAGCCAAATGTGCATGGGTGGTGTGCTGAGGAGACCATGTTTGTTTATCTGCAACCTCTCATCGCAACCATCTGAACTCCATGCTGAGAATTCGAGACTTCCTGCTTGCAAAATTGTTGCATTTTTCTGGAACTTGATCTTCCTTGACATCTGGTAAACATATTCCTAATTTCGCTTTAGACAATGCTGGGTCAGCTTTTATATACAGGTTGATTCCGTATAGCAACTTGCTTTAAAATCTATAAAATACATGCATCAGTGTCCTGTCATCTTATTTAGCAAGCTTCATTCTCTTGTACAATATTATAAAGAAAAAGGGACTTCAATCAAACTTACCAGATTTATTATATAGGTATAGAAATATACATTCAAGTGCTTATAAGTACACATTATTCCACCAGTTTAGAACTGTAATTGCATTATGAATGAAAAATTATCGTTTGAGAATTATTCTTCCTCGATTCTACTCAAGTGTGTTCTCGTTTTGCTCCTATGCCATGAGAGACCACCCGAATAAGAATAGGGTCATTAAGCCAGACAGTCCAAGCCAAGTTGTGCTCCGTGCAGCATTGTTCTTGTCGCCACCTGGGGTTGCTGTGATAGATGAAAAAAGATAAAACATGTCACCACCGTAGAAGATTGGACACAAGTACCATAACTTACCAGCTCCTTAATTCTGTCCAATTCATAATTTAACTCAAGAAATCAATCCATATAATCTATTATACATTTGATAACGTTTTTTGAATTCTAGGGCTGACTGGGAAAAGATAAAGAGTGGCTGAGATTTGATCTTGGTAAATCAATGGTTGAGATTGGATTTTGTGAAAATTTTAGTGGGAAAACTTAAATTTTGGTGGAAAAAGCGTATTGGAAACCAAAACTTTGAAATTAGAAGTGTCTTGGGAAAGATTGTGGAGATTAAATTTGGTGGAAAAAGTGCATTGGGAATCTAAACTTTGAAATTAGAAGTGCATTGGAAAAGATTGTTGAGATTAAATTTGGGGGAAAAAGTGCATTGAGAACATAAACTTTGAAATTAAAAGTACCTTGGGAAAGATTGTGGAGAAGCATGATCCATTAAATTAAACAAAAAAAATTTAGCGTAAAACAATTTAGCGGAACAACAAATTAGCATAAAAAACCCTGAGGTTTGTTGTTCCGCGCCGAAAGCGCCCGCTAAAATTTTTACGCTAATTTGTTGTTCCGCTCCAAAGGCGTGGGCGCCAAATTTGTTGTTCCGCGCCTAAGACGCCTGCGCCAAATTTGTAGTTCCGTGTCGAAGGTGTCCGTGCCGCTAAATAATTTTACGCTAATTTATTGTTCTATTAAATTTTGGCTGTGAAAATAATTTTTCGGGGAACAAAGATTTCGCGGGGGAAATCTTAAATGAACCATGCCCGCTGGCACGGGTTATGACTAGTTCTATATATAAGATGGGAGCAGAATGAGATCACATTTAAGAAGAATTGTGGAATGATAATATCCAAACTGTCATTTTTAATTCAAAATGCATTGCAGTTCTGAATTAGTGGATTAATTTGTACTTAACTTTTGTATACATACACATTGTTACGCCTATTTGGCCGAAGCCCAGAAATCCGACTACCGATCAGAAGCCCATCTGCGAGATCAGGCCCGCCCGACAAGGCCCCCTAGAGGACCCCCGAACGTCGATCCGACCGGACCCCGAAAACGCGCAAGTCACTCGCCCACTCCAGCGATAACCGTTCCCCCAGGCCCGCTACCACTTAATGACCGTTATGGGAAGGTGCTGGGATGGCGCAGGGAGCGGCGATGGGGAGGCGGATTGAGGGGGCACGATTGGGGGCGGACGAGGGACGTGAGTCGTGGGCAATCACGACGAGAGGCCTATAAAAGGGCTAGAAGGACGACTGGACAGGGGACCGCATCTCAGGTAACAAAACCTAAGGTACTCCATCAACGACCTAGTTCCCCCACTTCATCTCCTTCCCCCCGCTCGCGCCGGAGGACGTTGTTCCGATCTCCTCACGAGTCGAACCGTCCCCGCCGAGCATCCTCTTTCAGATCGTCATCTGACTTAGGCATCGGAGGGGATTTGGCCGGAACCAAGGTCCGGCCTCCCTGACGAGTGTTCTCGTCTGTTCAGGAGGACGTCAGATCCACGAGCCGAGGCTTCCCCTCCGCTCCACGCCGGCCGCGCACCAAGCAAGACGACCGAGGCTACCCCTCGTCGTCCAACCGACCGAGGCCGAGCGCTTCCATCCGAGCCGAGGCTACCCCTCCGCTCCGCATCGGTCGTGCATCAAGACAAGGCGCCGAGGCTTCCCCTCGTCGTCTGACTGTCCGAGGCCGAGCATCTCACACCGGGCCGAGGCTTCCCCTCAGCCCCCTTGAGGCTGAGGATCCAGACCCGACCCAGCTGACGTGTTCCACGTCGTCTGCATCTCCGATTCGCGTCGTGTCTACACGTGCTCGACACACCCAAGGGACCCAAATCAGCCCCTTGACAACGTTGACCGGGCAGTCCACGGTCAACGCTTCTGTAGTGAGAAAACACTCTGAAACATCTGGCGCCGTCTGTGGGAACCGAACTATCCCACGAAAAACAAACCACACCTGCAATGACACTGCTTCACCCATCACGGCGAAGGGAGGGCAAGGCTCAGGCGCAAGGAGACAGGGCCAGCCATGGTTGGCAAGAGAGGGCCCGGGCCCAGCGTGAGGAGGACCATGAGGAGAAGACCGGGAAACCCTCGTCGGCCCTACCGGTCGGGAGGACGGGCGCGACAGTGGCAGCGCGCAGGTCGGACGCAGCTTTGGTGGTGTCAGTGATCATCGACACAACAATGGTACGGCGGTTGCTCATCGACACCGACAGCTCCTGCGACGTCCTCTTCATGTCAACCCTGGAGAAGATGGGGCTGCGGAAGGAAGACTTGGAACCTCACTCGGGTCCCGTGGTAGGGTTCACAGGTCATTCCACCCCCATCGTCGGCACGATCCGCCTCCCAGTAACACTCGGATGCCCACCAGACTCGGTGACCCTGGCGGTAGAATTCGTCATATTGGGGATCGGGTCGGAGTACAACGGAATCATCGGCCGACCCCTTCTCAACGCCATCGGCGCGGTTGTCTCGACCCTTCATCAGACTATCAAGTTCCGAACGCCAAGGGGGATGGGGCAGGTCGAAGGCGACGCGGGGAGACCGAATACCTGCTACCAACTGGAGGAGGAAGGGCCCGAGGATCGTTTAGTCGACCAGATGGCCGCGCTCGACTTAAGGAGCGGACCGAGACCCGCCCCTGCGGAGGAACAAGAACAGATCCCGGTCACGGACGTCGAGGGCAGGTTCGTCTCAATCGGGAGAGGGCTAAGCCACGACCTGAGGAGCCAACTAACTGGTCGAGTGCCTGGAGGCGAACCTTGACGTCTTTGCTTGGTCACCAGAGGACATGCCCGGCGTAGATCCCCAGGTGATCGTCCACCAGATCAACGACGACCCCAACTTCAAGCCGGTCAGGCAGAAGAAGCGAAACCTGGGTGGCGAGAAGATGAAGACGGCCTCCGAGGAGGTATAGCGCCTTCTCGACGCCGGCTTCATACGAGAGGTCTGGTACCCGGAGTGGCTATCGAACGTGGTGATGGTCAAAAAACCCAACGGAAAGTGGCGAATGTGCGTGGACTTCAGTGACCTCAACAAAGCCTGTCCCAAGGACAGCTACCCCCTGCCGCGCATAGACCACCTTGTGGACAATGCCTCGGGTTACGAGATGCTTAGCTTCATGGACGCCTACTCAGGGTACAATCAGGTCCAGATGGACCCCCGTGACGAAGAGATGACAGCCTTCACGACGGACCGGGGAACCTACTGCTACAAGAAGATGCCCTTCGGCTTGAAGAACGCAGGGGCCACCTACCAGAGAATGGTCAACAAGGTTTTTTACTCCCAGATCGGGAGGAACCTGGAGGTCTACGTCGACGACATGTTTGTCAAGTCGAGAAAGCCGGAGGACCATATCGCCGACCTCCGTGAAACCTTCGAGCGGTTGCGGCGGCACAACATCCGACTCAACCCCACGAAGTGCACGTTCGGGGTAAGATCCGACAAATTCTTGGGATTTATGATAACTATCCGTGGCATTGAAGCTAACCCTGACAAGATCGAGGCATTGATCAATATGCGGGAGCCGACGACGATCAAAGAACTGCAAAGGCTGAATGGGCGTATCGCGGCCTTGGGGCTATTCCTATCCAAATCGGCGGAAAGATCTCTCCCCTTCTTCAAAGTTCTGAGGAAAGCGATCGCGGAACCATCAGACAACAGGAAGGCGATACCATGGGACGGAGACTGCTCCAGGGCGTTCGTGGATCTCAAGGAGTACCTTCGCAGCCCGCCTCTCCTGTCCAAGCCACGAGAAGGGGAGTCGCTAAGCCTTTACCTGGCACGCACGGAGGAAGCGGTGAGCTCGGTGCTAATCAGGGAAGACGGTGGGGTGCAGTGGCCGGTGTACTACACGAGCCGGATCTTGAAGGGGGCGGAGGTGCGATACTCGCCCATGGAGAAACTGGTGTACGCCCTCGTTCTCTCAGCGCAAAGGCTCAGGCCCTACTTCCAAGCCCACACCATATTGGTCTTGACCGACTCGCAATTGGAGCAGAATCTCAAGAGATTCGATCGAATGGGAAGGATGCTAAACTGGGGGGGGGGGGTGGAATTGAGCGAGTTCGACCTCCGATTCGAGCCACGCACGGCCATCAAGGGGCAGGCCTTGGCCGACTTCATCGCTGAATGCACAACGGAAGGAGAACACCCCCCGGAGGAAGAAGGCCCAGCAACGGTAATCGCCCAGCCCTTATCTTTTCTTTCGACTGACCACCTCCACCGTGTCCAATCAGGAGTCCCAGGAGCATGGATAGTCCATGTGGACGGATCGGCAACACAGTCAGGAGGCGGGGCTGTGATCGCGATCCGATCTCCGGAAGGGAACATCATGGAATACGCGTTGCGGTTCGAGTTCCCGGCCACCAACAACGTGGCGGAGTACGAAGCGGTGATCAACGGCCTGAGGCTGGCCCAGGAGCTCGGGGCCGAGTCTGTGCGCCTCTTCAGCGACTCGAAGCTCATTGTCAACCAGCTTCTGGGAAGTTACGAGGCGCGGGAGGAAGCAATGCAGAGGTATCTCGCCGTCGCCAAAGCGGTGCTGTCCAGGTTCAAAAGCGCGGAAGTCTTACATCTCCCATGATCGGAGAACGCACGGGCAGACGCGTTGTCGAAGCTAGCCTCGTCCTCGACCAAGGAGCTGGGCCGCACCATTTACGTGGAGAACCTGCAGTCCCCCATCACGGAAGAGCCGGAGGTGATGGCGATCGACCAAGATCCCACCTGGATGGACCCGATCATACGGTACCTCACTCATGGGGAGGTGCCGACGGACTGGGACGAGCGTCGGACCCTGGAAAGGAAGGCGCTCCGATACGTGATCCATGAGGGGACGCTCTACCGAAGACGCTGGACGAAGGCGGATGTCCTCCCATACCTGAAATGCATCGGACCGCAGGAAGCCGACTACGTCCTACGGGAGGTTCACGAAGGGATCTACGGAAATCACCACAGGGGCAAGATGGTCGCACAGAAGATCTTGAGGCAGGGATACTACTGGCCGACCCTGGTCCAGGACGCAACGAACTACGTCCAAAAGTGCCAAGAATGTCAGAGGTATGCCAACCACACCTCAACTCCCCCGTCGGAGCTCATCCCTATCGTGAGCCCCATCCCCTTTGCGAAATGGCGGCTCGACATCCTCGGACCATTTAAGCCGGGTCGGGGGCAGCGGAAGTATCTGATTGTGGCGGTGGACTACTTTACCAAGTGGATCGAGGTTGAACCATTGGCCACCATCACGTGGAAGAAAGCGAAAAGCTTCGTATGGAATTCCATCATCTCCAGATTCGGAGTGCCACGGGCCATCGTCACAGACAACGGGAAACAGTTCGACTCCGCGGGGTTCAAAGACTTTTGCGCGGAATGGGGGATCAAGCTCCTTTTTGCCTCTGTAGCGCACCCCCAGACCAACGGGATGGCGGAAGCAGCCAACAAATGCATCACAGAGCCCCTCCGAAAGAAAGTGAAGGACGCCGAAGGAAACTGGCCAGAAGAGCTCCCCGGGATACTCTGGTCATACCGGACGACCCACAAGGAGGCCACCGGCGAAACCCCGTTCATGCTTGCCTACGGGGCCGAGGCGGTGGTACCGGTCGAACTGGGTGAAGAGTCTCTCCGCCTCAAGTGCTTTGACGAAGACATGAACTCGCAAGGCCTGGAGCTCGGTCTGGAGCTCCTCGGCGAGCGGCGGGAGCAAGCCCTAGCCACCATCATCCGCCAGAAGCAGAAGGTGGCCCGATACTACAATTCTCGGGTCAAGGGAAGGAGCTTCCACCTTGGGGACCTGATCCTCCGGAAAGCAAGCTTCAACCCGGATATTGCTCGCAAAGGGAAGCTCGCGGCTAAATGGGAGGGACCCTACAAAGTCATCGAGGTCCTCGGACCCGCAACATACCGTCTAGCCAATATGGAGGGGAGGATTCTCACTCACGCCTGGAACACGGAACACTTACGCAAGTACTTTCAATAAATGTATTGTTTTTCTACAAAATAAATTTACTTAAGTTTGTTCCTCTCCAGATAAATGTGTTCCCAAGAATCCCACTCGGGACAAGGGAAGCCTCGCCCGATAGGACGCCCGCTAAGCGCGCGCCTAACAAAAGGATATACAAAGAGGCGTACGAAGAGGCCGAGGGGCATTCCCCTCCCTCAAACATCTCCAGGGGCGCCCGTGGAGCCACATACTGGCTGTTCACTTGGGACGCCCCCACGCTCCGTTTCGCCGACAGGGTGAACCCGGAGATCCTCGAAGTTGACTCCCGAGAGCGGGAACTTCTTCTGGATCTCGGATTGACAACGGGCGAAACCCTTCTCAAACGCCTCAGCCAAGGCGGACTCAACAAAGGAGGAGGCATACTCCTCCACCGCGTCTTGGGCGATCTGGGACGGATCCACCCCCTCAAGCTCACGCACCCGAGCCTCCAAGGTCTCGATCTGGCGTTGGTGCTCCGCCCTCTCCACCTCGATTTCCCGGGATCGCTCGCCGAGTTGAGCAAGGAGAACCCTCTCCCGCTCCTCCGCCGCCTCCAGACGACTGGAGAGCTCCAGGGCCTCGGGGGCAGCAACGGAGACGGGGATCTTGTCAGCTCCCCCAGATGTGTCGGCGCCTCCCAAAAGCTCGGCGACCCGCGCCTCGGCCTTTGACTTTGCAACCAAAGCCAAGGCTCTCTCCCGGTCCGTCTCTTCGAGGGCAGAGGACAGCTCAGTTATGCGGGTCTCCAAGGACATGACTCGCGCCTCATCTAACTGACCTGCCTCCCCCTCATCACCGCGGACATCAGGATCTCGCCCGGCGTCGGACTTGGCCTTAGGGAGCACCGCAAACTGGCGCCTCATCGAGAGTCCCACCGAGGACAACTGCACCAAAGCAACAAAGGTAAGACGGCGAAAGCAGCTAAGGGAGAACAAGCAGAGACACTCTACCTGTTGGCCGGCCTGAATTACGAAGGTGGCCAAACAGTCGCCTCTGACTCCATCCAGCGTAGCCTGATCGGGAGGGAGGCAACTATTCTCGGCCACTCGTGCGACAGCTCCGCGGCTCGAAAACACCGACTCCTTCTCCCCCACCGGGAAGCGTGGACGAAGAAGGCCTTCCCCGGACGAAGGAAACTCGCCCGGGTCGGAGCGGAACGCGCCTAGATACCGATCGTAGGCATCAGGGAGAGAACCGCTCGGGAGAGGCGAGGGGCCAACCCACGGCCAGTCAATCTCAACGGGGGCAGGTCGGTGCTGATCGACGGACGGCGGGACGTCAACTTCCTCGACCCCCTCGCGGACCCTCTTGGAAGACTCCAACAAGGGGATGGAGGAAGACGACCCCTTCTTCCTTTTGGAGCCAACAGCTGAGGTCACGACCCGCTGCTTCTTCCGGACCTCCAACACATGATCACTCTTGCGCGGGCCCGGACCCGGGGCCAGCACGTGAGGGCTGGCGGGAGAAGAACCGAGAGGGAATCCACCTGCACCCAAAGAAGAAGTAAGAGGCCGAGAAGAGCCCGAGCAACCCCGAATGGCGAATGTTCGGAGAACTTACCCAAGGGCCACACCGTCTTGCGCAAGTTATGGTTGCTGAAGAGGACGTCGATCATCCGCTCCCTCGAAGGAATCGCCAGCAGGGCCTTCGCCGTCTGCAGCTCGGCGGCAGTTGGATCACCCAGGTCAAGGATGACCGCGCCGGCCGCTCCCCAACGAATCGGGAAAGGTACACTCTCGATGGGAACACAACAAATACGTACTCCCTCTTCCAACGCTTCAGGGAGCTCGGCAGTCCTAACACAAGGCTCATCTTCGGGCGGGCGCTGATGTAAATCCACGCCCCCGACTGGTGATGACTCATGCGGTAGAACTGGGCGAAGAGACGGAGGGAGGGCACCACTCCCCTCAGCATGCAGATGACGACGAACCCGACGAGGAGCCCGATGGCGTTGTCGCAGAATTGGCACAAGCCCACGTTGTGGGCTTGAAGGAACTCGATGATAAAGGGGTGGAGCGGGAAACGGAGACCGTAGCGGAAGCACTTCTCGTACACTCCAACCTCGTTGGGACCGGGAAGGCAGATCCGCTCGTCGGACCCAGGAGCACGAGCCGAGTAAGACGGAAGCAGGTAGGCGGAGCGCATACTCCCGATGGTGGTGGCACAGATCGACGAGGGCCACGCTAAGACCTCTGGAGGCACCCCTGAAAGTTCGCCCCCATGCCGACGAATCGCCGAAGGAGGACTACCCGTCGGGTTAGGAGTGGCATCACGCTCCGGCTGACCCGAACCAGTGGCAGAGGAAGACGACATGGGACAGAGCTCGAGCAGGATCAAGATCAACACAAAGAAGAGGATGACGGGATGGCGGCTCACAACCCACCCAGCTTCTCTACCAAAGACGACCCCGCGAACGGTGGGGATAAACCCGCAGTTACATGTGGCAACATCAAAGGACCGACGGCGCTTCGGAACCCGCGTCTTAAAAGTATCGAAGGGACCAACTCATGATGACACCCAATTAATGAATCGGCTTCAACTGACGAGCCTGTCGAAATCGGCGGAAGTCACAGCGGCCGAGCCGAACCGGCCGAGGCCGATCGACCTGACCAATGGGGGCAATTGTTACGCCTATTTGGCCGAAGCCCAGAAACCCGACTACCGATCAGAAGCCCATCTGCGAGATCAGGCCCGCCCGACAAGGCCCCCTAGAGGACCCCCGAACGTTGATCCGACCGGACCCCGAAAACGCGCAAGTCACTCGTCCACTCCAGCGATAACCGTTCCCCCAGGCCCGCTACCACTTAATGGCCGTTATGGGGAGGTGCTGGGATGGCGCAGGGAGCGGCGATGGGGAGGCGGATTGAGGGGGCACGATTGGGGGCGGACGAGGGACGTGAGTCGTGGGCAATCACGACGAGAGGCCTATAAAAGGGCTAGAAGGACGACTGGACAGGGGACCGCATCTCAGGTAACAAAACCTAAGGTACTCCATCAACGACCTAGTTCCCCCACTTCATCTCCTTCCCCCCGCTCGCGCCGGAGGACGTTGTTCCGATCTCCTCACGAGTCGAACCGTCCCCGCCGAGCATCCTCTTTCAGATCGTCATCTGACTTAGGCATCGGAGGGGATTTGGCCGGAACCAAGGTCCGGCCTCCCTGACGAGTGTTCTCGTCTGTTCAGGAGGACGTCAGATCCACGAGCCGAGGCTTCCCCTCCGCTCTACGCCGGCCGCTCACCAAGCAAGACGACCGAGGCTACCCCTCGTCGTCCAACCGACCAAGGCCGAGCGTTTCCATCCGAGCCGAGGCTACCCCTCCGCTCCGCATCGGCCGTGCATCAAGACAAGGCGCCAAGGCTTCCCCTCGTCGTCTGACTGTCCGAGGCCGAGCATCTCACACCGGGCCGAGGCTTCCCCTCAGCCCCATTGAGGCCGAGGATCCAGACCCGACCCAGCTGACGTGTTCCACATCGTCTGCATCTCTGATTCGCGTCGTGTCTACACGTGCTCGACGCACCCAAGGGACCCAAATCAGCCCCTTGACCACGTTGACCGGGCAGTCCACGGTCAACGCTTCTGTAGTGAGAAAACACTCTGAAACACACATAAATTTAGTGAGTTTGATTTAAGTTCTGTTTTTTCGTTATAACATTGAACTATAGAATGAAGTTTGCTAAATAAGATGACATCACCCTAACGTATATAACTACTCTGAAAGGAAAAACATATTATTCAATTTAACTGGTCATATATTTGAGACATTCATAAAATTCTGATCCTATAATTGATGCATTACTAACAGCGAGTATAAATTAAGGCATCACATATAGGACCAAAATTTTATGAATATTTCAAATTTACGACCAGTTAAATTGCATAATATCATTTTCCTTTCAAAAAGGTAGCAGCTCTTTCGTATCAAATGGACTGTTGTGGTATGACTGTTGGATGTCATGATACTGAACAAATAGATAGCAATGCTGATACTATCAGTGAAAGGGTAAAGATTCGTTAGCTGACGAGAATATGAGATGCTGAAAGAGTTGTTAAGTGGTTTTCATGATCAGACTTACAATCACCATTGACCGGTCCATGAGTCCTTGAATTTTGTTTAGAAGTTTCCTTGTCTTTTTAGAAATTTAACCAATGATTATGTCCTTGAGGACATTATAATTATGTTTAAAGGAAAATGATATTTTTCCTTAATGATGTACTAGTTAGATTTGGAGTTGGAATGTGTATGCAATTATCACGGTTTGAAATCTTGATATCAGCTGACGATTTATCGTATCGGTACCAGATGCATTAGAAATATCAGGTGATAATAGGTATAGTAAGTATCAGACTTTATGTAGACTTTATGTATCGGCTGCCTTGGATCAAAATAGCTGTTAGTTGCACTTAGATTTTTCTTCCTCAATAAGTGTTACATTTATTAATTGTTCACATATATCATCCAAGGCACCACCCCCTTTTTTCTAAGCGATTCGATCATGAACCAATATTTTGAAACTTGATTTTAATCATGAAATGAGATTTTTTAACCATTATATGAAGCATAATAGAATTTCAAATTCTTATAGTTAAAAACAAGTATATCATCGTATATCAATTATTAATTATTGTCTGTGGTATTGGCCAGTTTCAGCTGGCTCGTATCACCATGCTTGAAATTTAATAAGATTCGAGCAGTACATATCATTAGTGCATACGTTTCAAACCGTGATAATCATGTTAGATCTATCTGAATAAAAGTTTACAGATGTGTCCATTTTTTCATTGCTTAGAAACTTAAAAAATGTCAGAACCTTAACATTCTATCAACACGAGACTTATTTAGATAATTTAGTTAATGGGGATGCTAGGCTAGGCTTCTTTCTTCAACAGTTTATGTTATGCATACATGTACAATGATACAAATCATCAATGTAGTAGACATCTGCTTGGTAGCATGTGTTCTTGATATTTTCGGGCATATGTTTTTCTGGTTATGTTTGAAGGGTGTTTTATTGCTACATACACATTGGCAATGCTAAGAATGTTAAACATTTACTGTATGGTGACCTAGCAACCACCCTTGGGTGTTCCATGTCCAATCAATTGTTGACAGTGAATATCATCAAGGATTAATCTACTCCTACATCCGGTAGAGTCGAGACAGTAAGATGGTTAAGTGGTTGACCCAACACTTTGTTGTCTTCCTCTTTTCAGTTATGTGATAGCCTATTGTCCTCCGTGCTAGATACTTCGGCGATTTGATTGCTTCCGCTTAGCGCACAACAACATACACATTGACAATGCTAAGAATGTTAAACATTTACTGTATGGTGACCTAGCAACTACCCTTGCGTGTTCCATGTCTAATTAATTGTTGACAATGAATATCATCAAGGATGAATCTACTCCTACATCCGGTAGAGTCGAGACAGTAAGATGGTTAAGTGGTTTGACCCAACACTTTGTTGTCTTCCTCTTTTCAGTTATGTGATAGCCCATTGTCCGTCGCTACTAATGGTCCGATTTCATTGAAATTATGGTCTTCTTTGGTTAGTTTAATAGTATGAACCAAGCAGATGAAATATGAAGTGACTCAAGATATGTTTTAAAGAGAGACGGAGGGTAGAAGATGTTGGACATTCATCATCTTTTAGGAATAATAACAGTTTGTTTTAAAACTGAGTGATTTGACACATTGATTACACATGTTAGATTAAATCAATAGGAAACATGGTTTGATCTGCTATTGGATTGATATTGTTGAATTGTGAGCCAGCTAAAGAATGCACACATACCATTGTAGATCCATTATCCAGCTTGCTACATGAAATATACAATAAGAGTTGTGCTACATACACCCCTATGAGTAGGGGTGTATGTACTTTAAATTTCCAAAATTAGTAAAATTTATCAATCCACTTGTCAAAACAAATTTGTTCTTTTGTATTTTAGGTTAAACTTGACACTAAATCCTATGTACACCCCTATGAGTAGGGGTGTATATAGCACATCTCTACAATAATTACTGCTTCAATCCCTATCTATTTAGTCATCTTTCAAATCGTGACACTAAGAATCATGCAATTGAAATAACCTTCATATCTATTCATTGTTAGTCTAAAGGATCCTTTTTCTATTTTACCAAATAAATATGTATTTAATGTTTATTAGTTTAACATAAATAAATTTAAATGCATCCAAATATTTGTATTAATATTGTCTGGCGAGTTGATAACCCAAGTTATAGTTCATTCAGATCAGTAGAAATCCCTAGTAATCATTTTTCAAAGATTTATACATATGAGATTCAAACCAGGAAATAATTAGTTATGTGGATGGATTAAAAGGACTAGTATATGAACAGAAGCATGCGGAAAAAAATTGCTGCAGTGTATCTGGAAATAAAATGTACCTGGAGGAGTAACTGCAGTTGGACTGGAAGCTGAAAGACCATAAGAATGGAATCAGGAAACTGTGTAATTTTGGAAACGGGTAAAAATTTAAGAATCAGCCTATGAACCACGAACACTGTAATTAATTCAACAATTACATATCCTTGAGAATTACCGCTCTTAACATTTTTTTTCTTTCCTTAAATCACAGTATTTAGGCAGTAATATTGGTTGATCAGATAATCCTATGGATTTCCAAAGTTTCTTATATCACAACTTGTGTTTTCTGTTCCTATCAAGATCTTTATGGATGTGACTATTCTGTTTTGACATGTGAACTTGCATTTCCAGATTTGGATTTAATCCCCCACAAATGGAGAAACTGTGATTAGGAAAGGAAACTCTCTTGCTTAGCCTGCAATGTACTTGTCTAAGTTTGGTTATGCTATGGCTTTGAACATGCAACTTTGAAGTGTTCAGGTTCACAGTGATAATACCCACTTCTTGGCATCACACGCTTGTAAAATTAAAAAAAAAAGAAAGTTACATTTGCTTGGGAACTCTATGCGCGAAAGCAAATGTTATTAGAGATAGATTTAAAGGTATTTAGTCTATACACCAAGAAAATGAGAAATTATACAGTATATGTATATTCATACCTGATGGAGAAAGGGCAGGAGCAGGAGCAGGAGCACCAGCTACAAGAAACAGGAAAAAGTTGAAAACAGAAACAAAATATATTTAGTATCATGGGCCGATTTAGAGAACTCCATTCTATACTGCTTCACGAGAAGAGCAAATTACCAGGGGAAATGGCGCAGCTGCTGTCGACAGAGAAACCTGACACGCCGCAGCGCTTGGGCATCTGAAGCACGGAGTTGATGTCGATGTTGAAAGGTTTGAGGAGGTCTTTGTTCTTGAATATCGAGCAGAGGCACGCCAGATCGTTGGTCAGCGCATCCTTCAGCGGCCCGCAGCAGCTCTGGGGCGGGCTCGTCGTGTTCAGGTACGGAGTGCACGTCGCCAGCTTTGGCGCCAGCTTCGCCGCGCACGGAGGGATGTTTTGTGCAGACCCTGCGATGGCCAATGAGGCTATGATCAGCGTCGCCATGGCCATCGCCATAGAATTCTTTCCAGAGGGAACAGCCATTTCAACCTTGTCCTTGCTCCGGATTAGTAGCTGAGGTTTCGATGCGCCCGTGATTTTATACTTACGGATGGTTAGCCTGCCTGTAGGTCGTGCGTATCAATCCATCTGATAGTCATTGTCATTGCTGGCCCATTTTTTTCCTATTTTTCCTGGTCAATGTTATTACCTGACTTGGTCGTTCTGTTTTGATACGGCCGGGCTTGCGAATTCAGCATTCCACAAATTGAATTCCATGGCACCAAACTCCTTCGAGAAGAACTCGAAGGGTTGCGTAACAAAGTTCCAGTCCGAAGCAATGCCAGATTCGAACACGTGATCCCGAGAATTTGATCGCTGGAGGTCTCAGGTTTAAAATCGAGCTATTCTTCACGAACGTGGAAGGAAGTGAGCACGGTTGACTTACTTGAGGCCTGCAACCACCCTTGACATTGGCTGTCATGACTAAAAGTTCGAAGAAGGCAATATAGAATGTGCATCTGAAATAGGCTACAACTGGCGTTGTTTTTTCAACCACTTGCTGGTGGAGGAGCCTGAGCAACGAAGAGTCATGGAGTGAAATTTCCTACTCATCTTTGTTGAAGTATATGCTTCAAACTCATCCCTGAATTTTTTCTGCTGCCATCAGACATTTGAAAATATAGTTTCAGACGTCTGACTCTAGCCGCTTCAGATTGGCAGATTGGCCTCAGAATTCAGACACGTCGGGCGTCTGACTCCATATGATCCGATGTCTGACTGAGACTCCTGACTGAGTGCCTTCATACGGCTGAATGTCACATGACGTAATTTCTCACAGCTCTCTAGAATTCTGCACTCGATTTTATCAGACGTCTGGCCGCACTAGGTCAGACGTCTGACAGTGCAATGATATGGCAGTCGACTTCATCAGACATCTGGCCGCACTGGATCAGACGTCTGACGGTGCAAGGATATGGCAGTCGACTTCATCAGACGTCTGGCCGAACTGGATCAGACGTCTGACGGTGCAAGGATATGGCAGTCAACTTCATCAGACGTCTGGCCGAACTGGATCAGACGTCTGACGGTGCAAGGATATGGTAGTCGACTTCATCAGACATCTGGCCGCACTGGATCAGACGTCTGACGGTGCAAGAATATGGCAGTCGACTGGATCAGATGTCTGACGGTGCAAGGATATGGCAGTCGACTTCATCAGACGGCTGACCGTACTGGGTCAGACGTCTAACGGCCCAACATGCAGCTGATGCGGAACCGGGCCGTTGATTTGATAATTAATCAAATCGAACTGCCATGACTTGTTATGGCTCATATAACCCTAATTAGCTATTCCTAAGCGAAAAAACGCACGCAACAAGCAACAAAGGCACACGCAAAGAGGGCTTTTTGCGTTGAGAAGAGAAAGAAGACGGCTACGAGCTTTTGGAAGGGGGAGTTACTCCTTATTCTGGGTTTCTGGTAAGATCTCTCTATTGTAGAGTGTTCATGAGACCTTATAATTGCTAGAGCGCTAGATTTACATTGTCGAGAGGGTTTATTCATTGTTGGAGTTCTTGGTAGTCGGTATAAACGCTTTGATACATATCTGATCTAGTAGACACCGTGACAACGAAAGACTGGACATAGGTCCTGATCTTATCCGAAACCAGTATAAAACCATGTGTCTCTGCGTGATTGATTGATTTTGCTATTGTGTTGTTTTCTTGTGTTTTCTATGATTTGTTCAAGATCCTAACTCTGCTTGATTAAGTTGGTGATATGTTATCTTGATTAATCCGTTGTGCACACATCTGGTATTGATGATAGGGTATCGTATCCTAACAAGTGGTATCAGAGCTTTGTTGAGAAGAAATTAGGAAGTCAAGATGTCATCCTCTACTACATCATTCACGTTCACTGGCAAAAATGATTTCAGTCTTTAGAGATTGAATATGAAGGATTTTTTGATGAGAGAGGTGTTATCAGATTGTCTTTGAGAATGACAATTTTGACAAGGAGTCTCAGAAAGTGGAGATGGAGAGAAATGCATTAAGTGTACTGATGTTGTCATTATTAGGTAACGTACTCAAGAAGGTGTCCGAGGAAGGAACTGTAGAGAAGTTTTGGAAGAAACTGGATGCACTCTATGCGAAGAAAAATCTGACGAGTCAATTGTATTTGATGCAACCGTTATATGTGCTGAAGATGAGGGAGTGCACTAATGTTAAAGATCACATCGATGCCTTCACAAAGATTGTGCTTGACTTGCGGAATATGAGGGTGAACAATGAGGACGAGCAATTGACAATGATATTGATGTGTTCTCTGCAGATGATTTCGACCCATTGGTTCAGTCAATGGTATATGGGCGGAAGACACTATCTTTAGAGGAGGTTGAGTCTACAGTACACTCTGAAGTTCTTCGTGTGAATGTAACTAATCGGAAGAGTGGTGATCAAGGTGATGCTCTATTCATCAGAGGACGTCATGATTCTAGATTCGGTCATGATTCTAGGAAGGACAATGGTCGTTCAAGATCCAAATCATGTGGGCATAAGGACAGATGTCACTTATGCAAAGAGACCGGACATTAGAGAAGAGAATGCCCCAAGCTGAAGAGAAATGGAAAGGGAAAGAAAGATGCTTCTGGTTGCGCTTCTGTAGGAATTAGTATCAATGACAACATTGACGGTGAGATTTTGATGACGACTACATCTGTATATCATGGGATCTCATGGCTCTGGGATTCAAGATGATCCTTCCATATGACGTCACATTGAAGCTGGTTTAGTTCATATTGTTATAGAGAACGCGGGAACGTGTTGATGGGAAACAATATGGCTTGAAAGACAGTGGGGGTTGGAGAGGTGAGGATCAAGATTCATGGAGTCATCAGAATGCTAATAGATGTCTGTCATGTGCCAGATTTGAAGAAGAGTCTGATTTCTATAGGTGCTTTAGTTGGATTGGAGTGCATTGAAGGTGACTTGTTGAAAGTGTCAAAGGGGTCTCTAATTATGATGAAGCAAAGAAGAGTACAAAATTCATATGCGTTGCAGGGGCACATCGTGGATGGTGAAGCTGGCATATCTCAGGCCTCAGATGGTGAACAATTGGCCAAGTTGTGGCATCTTCTCCTTGGACTTCCGATTGAGAAGTCCCTTGATGTGCTTCGTAGAAGGAAGATAATTGAAGCCAGCGATGATAGATTGAAGTTCTGCGAGAAGTGCGTTGAAGGTAAGCTAGCAAAGACACACTTTATGAGCGCAGAGCACAACAGCAAATGGCCACTTGATTATGTACATCTGGTGTATGAGGGCCAATTTTTGTACCTACCATTGGAGGAGCGAAGTATTTCGTGTCATTCATTGATGATTACTCGATGTAGGTGTGGATCTACTTGATGAATTTAAAGGATCAAGTCTTTGAGAAGCTTAAGGCTTGGAAAGCCTTTGTTGAGAAGCAGTCTGGAAGAGCCATTAAGGTGTTGAGATTATGTAACGACTGCTTTTCATGTATCTGGATTTAATATAATATAATATATGTTTTGATGGATTTTCTCCTCTTGTGTGGTTTTCGTCTCCGTAGATTTCATTTTCGAATCGATTCGTAGTATTTTCTCGCTTCTTCCTTAGGATTGTCGATTTCGAAGTATGTCACTCGTGACGGACTTCATAACGGTCATATCTAACTGTTAGATCAAGCCTAGGAGTCTAGGGAATCGATACCGGGGCCTCGCGCTCCGTATCGGTACTTTTCTGTGCTCATTAGCCGGTGTAAGAAGGTCCACCGACCGACTAGATGACGATCCAGTCGGTCGGCAATCCTTCTTGGACCGACTAGTTTGCTTTCTAAATTTCTCAGGAGTTACTGTTTATCGTTAGTCGGTCTAAGAACGTTGGTTGACCGACTAGGTTGCAAACTAGTCGGTCAGCAATGCTTCTTGAACCGACTAACTCATAATCTTATTTTTGTATCAGTTACTGTTTACTCTTAGTCGGTCTAAGAACGTTCATCGACCGACTAGATGCCAAACTAGTCGGTCAGTACTTGTTCATGGACCGACTAACTCTAGAATCCTATTTTTGTTCAGGAGTTACCTGTTTGCACTTAGTCGGTCTGCGTTGGTCGACCGACCGACTAGTTTCCAAACTAGTCGGTCAGTGGTTGTTCTTTGACCGACTAACCAGTGTTAAAACCCTAATTTCTGGGCAGCCGCCAGCCCAACCTATAAATACCCCTCCCAAACGACTTCTTCTTCTCCAACACGACCCAAAACCCTAAAAACTTCCCTCTTCAGCCCCCATCTTCCTCCAAGCTCCATTCCTTCATTCCAAGCCCTAAATCCATCATCCAATCCATCCATCTACTCTATCTACCCCTCATCTTCCCCAAATCTCCATCAAAACCCATCAAAATCCCCAAATCCCCTAAAACCCTAGTTTCCCCAAACTTCTCCATTTGCTTCCAGATCTGATCCTAGGGTTCCCCGGAGTGTTTCTTCCGCTTCCTCTCGGTGAGAAATCGTTCTACCGTTGTTTTCATAACTTATTTATAATTTTTGTGAAACCCTAATTAATTTCATGTGTTTGATGTTTGTCTCCCCCAAAACAGCGATTTCCCCCGTAGATAGCATCCGTGTGACGAAGTGATCGTCAATCCCCGGTGCTAGGCAAGTGAAACTTGCCACTTAGGGTTTAGGCCATGTTTTAGGCCATTTGCTTGTTGTAGGCGTAAAAGAGGCTAGGCGACGAAATGATACTCGCCTAGGCGCAAATTGGGGAATTAGCTTGACAACGAAGCTAATCCCGACATTTAGCATGTTGCACAATTAACATGTCATGTTTACTTTCAATTAATGGTACGCGAATATGTTCATGTCATTGCATTTCGCCTGTCACGTTTAATTTAATTAACTGTACGCAAATAAATTGTCATGACCTCGCATTCTTTAGGTATTGCTGTGATTGCGTAGCTTCGTTACAATGTTGTGTTCCTGGCTCGTGTTCCAGAAGCGGGCCATGTGTTGGTTGATAGCCAATGCCCGAATTGCGTGTTCCGGCTAGGTGTTCCCTACGCCATACTTGTGTTTCCTGGCTCGTGACCAGAAGCGAGCATAATGAGTTGGAAACCCCAACGCTCGATGTAATGAATTGTGAACTAAGAATGCGAGCTCAATGTGCGGGGCAACCCTAGGCTCACTAGATGAGCTCAATGTGCAGGGACCCCAGGCTCCATATCGTGTGGGTATTGAGTAGTGTCTAGTGCCTATCGGTCTGAAATGCTATGCCATTCAGCGAGTGGCATAACCACCTACAAAATGTGAATTGATTGATTTGATAGTAGCTTGGCTACTCTTGTCTTGTCCCGATGATTGTTCTCTTGTACAAATTGTCTTGCCATGTTTAAATTGTGCACTCATGTTATAACTGCCATGTCATGCATACTAAACTGCTAGGTTGCTAGATGCCTCACTTCCAGTTTCCTTGCCCAAGTCTTTTTAGACTTGCTGACATGTGCCCCTTTACTCTTTTGGGTGACACATGTTAGATCCTGAGTCAGAGTACCTCGTTGAGGACGAGGTGTTTGCTGACGCCGAGCCCGAGCTTGTGTTTGACGGGGAGCACGTGGACACTGGGGACCAGACCTAGTGTCATCGTGTGTTTTACTTTTGTTAGACAGTTGTTCTGTATTCGGTGCGTAGCACCTATACTTTGTTATGTCGTATTCTTTTGTTGGCCTTGTTCTGGGCCTTGGACTCTTTTCTTTTAGCCTGGTGGCTTTTCTGGATGTTGGACTTTTGTTGATGTTGGACAATTTGTGAGATGTGGAATTTTATTTCAGACTCTCCTTGTGTTATTATTGTTATTCTGTTGTGGTTACAGGGACCTGTTATGTATTTGTGGACGCTTATCGGGTTTGGGGCTTCACAGCTCCACTCTCGTGCGGATCTTTTCACGTCTCGCCTCCATTTTAGGGAAGCGGGTCGTGACAGGTTTTAGTGGTGGCCCATGCAGGTCTCCTTCTGTAACTGCGATTTTTGGAATAGCGATAATAATATTAGAATGTCCAATAAATTGAGTTCGACGTCCGAGTCATAAGCTATGAGTCTAATCTGATTCGTTTTCTGTGTCATTAGATGGCAGGAAGGCGTTTCACCCGTGGTGGGGGTAGTGGTGCGCTCCCTCATGATGAGGAGCCTGAGCGGGAACCCACCAGCGGTGAGATGATGCGAATGATGATCCAGATGATGCAAGTGCAGCAGGGCGTGCTTCTACAAGTCCAGAATGCTCCGCCTGCTCGAGCTGCCCGGGCCCTTCCGGATGCCCCTCGCTCTGAGCCAGGAGCGAAGCAATTTCGGGAGCTGGGTCCCGCATATTTTGATGGTTCTGAGGGTCCTCTGGCTGCCGATGAATGGATTCGGAACGTCGAGGACAATCTGAAGATGGCCAAGATCACCCCGGCTGGATGGGTTGATTTGGCGAAGAGGCAGCTGAAGGATAACGCCAGGAATTGGTGGGATGCGGAAGAGAAGTTGTTGGTGGAGCCGATAGCTTGGGCTACCTTCAAGGCCAGATTTGAGGGTGAGTTCTTCCCGAAGGCTGCCAAGGAGGAGATGCTGCAGCGTTTTATCGATTTGAAGCAGGGGAACTCGTCGGTGGACATGTATCACCAAGAGTTCATGTGGCTGAGTCGGTTTGCACCAAAGATGGTGCAGGACGCTGAGGAGAGGGCTCAGAGGTTCCTGCAGGGGCTTGCTTCGGAGCTCCAGAGTTTTGTGACCTCCTCTGACCGGGAGTCTTATCAGAAGGTTCTGGTAGCAGCTAAGAGGCAGGAGCTGCTCGTGAACCAGAGGAAGGGGTCTGTCGTTGGTGCTGGGAAGAGGCCTGTGGAACAGGCGAGAGCTGTGGTTAGACCTGGATTCAGGCCTAATCAGTCTGCTCAGTTTAAGAGGCCAGGAGGGCCGATTCCGAAGCTTTGCCATTTCTGCGGCAGGCCTGGCCACGTCAAGGATCAGTGCCGGAAGTTTCTGGGCCAGTGTTTGATTTGCGGTGATGCTTCTCATGTCGCGAAGGATTGTCGGCATGCGGATCTGCTGCGGAGGGCTCCTGTTGCAGCTCAGCCGTTGCAGCAGCGAGCGCCTGTTCCTGCTGGACGTGGAGCAGCTCTTGTTCCGCAGAGGCAGGCTTTTCGGCAGGCTGTTCCGCCGAGGAGGCAGGCTTTTCTGATGACCGCCGCGGAGAGCGAGGCTGTGGATGAGGTTATCGCAGGTAATCCTCACTCTAGCTGTTACTTTCCTAGCTGGTTCTGATTGTTAGATTATGTTGTTTGCTTGAACATGGTTGTTTTCTAGATTAGGGTTTGATTGTTAATTGCTTGATTAGGTGTGATTTTGGTTTGCACATTTCCTGCACGAGTCCTCTTTGACTCTGGTGCATCGATGTGCATTATTTCTCGGAGCTTCGTGGAGAGGCATTCCTTGTCGACATCCCCTCTCCCCAAGAGTTGGAATATCGTTACAGGGAATGGTGTGGTCTCGGTGCATCGTGGTTGCAATTCTTGCTCGTTGGTGGTCTGTGGACATGAGCTTTTTGCTGATTTCATTGTCCACGACATCATCAACTATGATGCAGTTCTTGGGATGGATTGGCTTGCGAGCTTCTATGCTACGATCGACTGCAGGAGGAAGAAGGTGGTGTTCGAGATTCCCGGACATCCAGTGTTTGAGTTCAGTCGTGGTAGCAGTTCGCTTGGTCC
This sequence comes from Scilla litardierei, assembly GCA_030789695.1. Classification (NCBI taxonomy): domain Eukaryota; kingdom Viridiplantae; phylum Streptophyta; class Magnoliopsida; order Asparagales; family Asparagaceae; genus Scilla; species Scilla litardierei. Next base: position 267,696,339 of record CM061142.1, on the reverse strand, counting down.
TGTCAGATTTCGGGCCAGGCCGGTGGAGGCTGTGGCTATGCAGATGGAGCTGGAGTGGCCAGCTGTGGTGCGTGATTTTGGCGACGTCTTCCCCGAGGAGATGTCTGGTTTGCCGCCTGATCGAGCTCTGGAATTTTCTATCGATCTTGTTCCAGGTGCGCAGCCGATTTCGAAGGCGCCGTATCGTATGGCACCTGCAGAGTTGGAAGAGTTGCGGAAGCAGTTGGATGAGCTTTTGCAGAAGGGTTATATTAATCCTAGTGTGTCTCCGTGGGGAGCACCGGTGTTGCTGGTAAAGAAGAAGGATGGTTCGCGTCGCATGTGCGTGGACTATCGGGAGTTGAATGCGGTGACCATTAAGAATAAATACCCGTTGCCTCGCATCGATGATATTTTTGATCAGCTTGGAGGTTCGAGGGTGTTTTCTAAATTGGATTTGAGGAGTGGTTACCATCAGTTGAAGGTGCAGAAGGATGATGTTCCGAAGACAGCGTTCAGGACGAAGTATGGACACTATGAGTTTGTGGTTATGCCTTTCGGCGTAACTAACGCGCCCGCAGTTTTCATGAATCTGATGAACCTGATTTTCTACGACTTTTTGGATAAGTTTGTCGTTATCTTTATTGACGGCATCCTGATCTATTCGAAGTCGGAGGAAGAGCATGCCTCGCACTTGAGGACAGTGTTGGAGATGTTGAGGAAGCATCGGTTGTATGCTAATTTTTCGAAGTGCGAGTTTTGGCTGGATCGAGTTGCTTTTCTTGGGCATGTGGTGACTGGAGATGGTATTTCAGTGGATCCCGAGAAGATTCGGGCCATCAGGGAGTGGCCTGTTCCGTCGTCAGCATCTGAGATTCGGAGTTTCCTTGGACTTGCTGGTTATTATCGGCGATTCATTAAGGACTTTTCTCGTATTGCCGAGCCGATGACCAGGTTGACGCGGAAGGATGTTGCTTATGTTTGGTCGGGTGATTGTGAGAGTGCCTTTGGTATTCTGAAGGAGAGGTTGACGAGTGCCCCTATTCTTGTTGTGCCTGATCGCAGTGGTGGATTTGAGATCTTTTGCGATGCTTCTGGCAAGGGTCTCGGTTGTGTGTTGCATCAGCATGGGCACGTTGTGGCGTATGCGTCTCGTCAGCTTAAGGTTCATGAGAAGAATTATCCGACGCATGATTTGGAGTTGGCTGCCGTTGTGTTTGCTCTTAAGATTTGGAGGCACTTCTTGCTGAGTGAGAAAGTGAAGATTTTCACCGATCACAAAAGCTTGAAGTATATTTTCACTCAGAAGGAGCTCAACATGCGACAGCGTCGATGGTTGGAGCTTATGGCGGATTATGAGATTGATTTGCAGTTTCACCCTGGCAAGGTGAATGTGGTTCCGGATGCTTTGAGTAGGCTTCCAGCGGTGATGATTTTGACCTCGCAGTGGAGATTGCAGCAGGATTTTTGCGAGTCTGGCGTGGAGATTGTTCTTCCTGGAGAGGCTTCTTCGTTGATGTACATGCAGGTGCAGTCGACGATCGTGGATCGGATTAAGGCTGGCCAGGCTGAGGATCCGAAGCTGATGAGGATTCGGGAGATGGTGGAAGCCGGTCTGCGGACTGACTTTTTGATTCATGAGGATGGCTCGCTGAGGTTTGGGGCCAGGTTGTGTGTGCCTGCTGGGGATATCAGAGAGGAGCTGATGGTGGAGGCACACAGTTCGCCGTATTCTGTGCATCCTGGTGGCACCAAGATGTACCAGGATCTTCGTCTGAATTATTGGTGGCATGGTATGAAGAGGAGCGTGGCTCGGAGTGTAGCCAAGTGCTTGGTTTGCCAGCAAGTGAAGGCGGAGCATCAGCGTACGGCCGGGTTGCTACAACCGCTTCCGATTCCGGAGTGGAAGTGGCAGCACATCACTATGGATTTCGTGACTGGACTACCTCGGAGTTCGAAGCAGAATGACGCGATTTGGGTGATCGTAGATCGATTGACCAAATCTGCGCACTTTATTCCGTTCCGAGTGGGACAGTCCACTGAGGCGCTAGCGAGGAGATATATGGAGGTGAAATTCTTTTACTCTCCGTTTTATTTCCTTTTCCTAGTTTGGATAGTGATGTAACGTGAATCGTGCAGGAGGTTGTGCGACTTCACGGAGTCCCCGTGAGTATCGTGTCTGACAGAGACACGAGATTCACATCTCAGTTCTGGCAGAGTTTGCAGAAGAGCTTGGGTACGCGTCTGAGTTTCAGCACGGCGTACCATCCGCAGACGGATGGCCAGTCCGAGAGGACGATTCAGATTTTGGAAGACATGCTGAGGGCGTGCATGTTGGATTTCAAGGGTTCGTGGGAGGACCATCTGCATTTGGTGGAGTTTTCCTACAACAACAGCTTCCAGGCGAGTATTGGCATGGCGCCTTTCGCCGCTCTTTATGGGAGGAAATGTCGATCGCCATTGAGTTGGGATGACGTTGGTGATCGGGAGTTGTTGGGACCTGAGATGATCGTGGAGGCCGTGGATGTCGTCAAGAATATTCGGGAGAGGTTGAGGATTGCTCAGGACCGTTTTAAGCATTGGGCGGATGCTAAACGGCGTCCTTTGGAGTTTCAGCCGGGCGACCATGTGTTCTTGAAGATTTCCCCGAATCGTGGTGTGATTCGTTTCGGGAAGCGTGGAAAGTTGAGCCCGCGATACATTGGACCATTTGACGTTTTGGAGAGGGTTGGCGAGGTAGCTTATCGCTTGGCCTTGCCGCCATCTTTGGAAGGAGTTCACAATGTTTTCCATGTGTCGCAGCTTCGTCGATACATTAGCGATCCGTCCCATGCGGTGGATTTTTCGGAGATTACCGTTCGCCCCGATATGACGTATGACCAGCATCCAGTGCAGATTCTGGACAGGCGTCAGAAATCGCTTCGGAACAAGATTGTCAATCTTGTGAGGGTGATGTGGCGACACGGTTCACCTGGGGAGTCTACTTGGGAGAATGAGGATGAGAAGCGAGAGCGTTTCCCACTTTTGTTTCCAGACTCGTGAGTTTTTGGAAATTCCGAGGACGGAATTTTTCTTAAGTTGGGGAGGATGTAACGACTGCTTTTCATGTATCTGGATTTAATATAATATAATATATGTTTTGATGGATTTTCTCCTCTTGTGTGGTTTTCGTCTCCGTAGATTTCATTTTCGAATCGATTCGTAGTATTTTCTCGCTTCTTCCTTAGGATTGTCGATTTCGAAGTATGTCACTCGTGACGGACTTCATAACGGTCATATCTAACTGCTAGATCAAGCCTAGGAGTCTAGGGAATCGATACCGGGGCCTCGCGCTCCGTATCGGTACTTTTCTGTGCTCATTAGCCGGTGTAAGAAGGTCCACCGACCGACTAGATGACGATCCAGTCGGTCGGCAATCCTTCTTGGACCGACTAGTTTGCTTTCTAAATTTCTCAGGAGTTACTGTTTATCGTTAGTCGGTCTAAGAACGTTGGTTGACCGACTAGGTTGCAAACTAGTCGGTCAGCAATGCTTCTTGAACCGACTAACTCATCATCTTATTTTTGTATCAGTTACTGTTTACTCTTAGTCGGTCTAAGAACGTTCATCGACCGACTAGATGCCAAACTAGTCGGTCAGTACTTGTTCATGGACCGACTAACTCTAGAATCCTATTTTTGTTCAGGAGTTACTGTTTGCACTTAGTCGGTCTGCGTTGGTCGACTGACCGACTAGTTGCCAAACTAGTCGGTCAGTGGTTGTTCTTTGACCGACTAACCAGTGTTAAAACCCTAATTTCTGGGCAGCCGCCAGCCCAACCTATAAATACCCCTCCCAAACGACTTCTTCTTCTCCAACACGACCCAAAACCCTAAAAACTTCCCTCTTCAGCCCCCATCTTCCTCCAAGCTCCATTCCTTCATTCCAAGCCCTAAATCCATCATCCAATCCATCCATCTACTCTATCTACCCCTCATCTTCCCCAAATCTCCATCAAAACCCATCAAAATCCCCAAATCCCCTAAAACCCTAGTTTCCCCAAACTTCTCCATTTGCTTCCAGATCTGATCCTAGGGTTCCCCGGAGTGTTTCTTCCGCTTCCTCTCGGTGAGAAATCGTTCTACCGTTGTTTTCATAACTTATTTATAATTTTTGTGAAACCCTAATTAATTTCATGTGTTTGATGTTTGTCTCCCCCAAAACAGCGATTTCCCCCGTAGATAGCATCCGTGTGACGAAGTGATCGTCAATCCCCGGTGCTAGGCAAGTGAAACTTGCCACTTAGGGTTTAGGCCATGTTTTAGGCCATTTGCTTGTTGTAGGCGTAAAAGAGGCTAGGCGACGAAATGATACTCGCCTAGGCGCAAATTGGGGAATTAGCTTGACAACGAAGCTAATCCCGACATTTAGCATGTTGCACAATTAACATGTCATGTTTACTTTCAATTAATGGTACGCGAATATGTTCATGTCATTGCATTTCGCCTGTCACGTTTAATTTAATTAACTGTACGCAAATAAATTGTCATGACCTCGCATTCTTTAGGTATTGCTGTGATTGCGTAGCTTCGTTACAATGTTGTGTTCCTGGCTCGTGTTCCAGAAGCGGGCCATGTGTTGGTTGATAGCCAATGCCCGAATTGCGTGTTCCGGCTAGGTGTTCCCTACGCCATACTTGTGTTTCCTGGCTCGTGACCAGAAGCGAGCATAATGAGTTGGAAACCCCAACGCTCGATGTAATGAATTGTGAACTAAGAATGCGAGCTCAATGTGCGGGGCAACCCTAGGCTCACTAGATGAGCTCAATGTGCAGGGACCCCAGGCTCCATATCGTGTGGGTATTGAGTAGTGTCTAGTGCCTATCGGTCTGAAATGCTATGCCATTCAGCGAGTGGCATAACCACCTACAAAATGTGAATTGATTGATTTGATAGTAGCTTGGCTACTCTTGTCTTGTCCCGATGATTGTTCTCTTGTACAAATTGTCTTGCCATGTTTAAATTGTGCACTCATGTTATAACTGCCATGTCATGCATACTAAACTGCTAGGTTGCTAGATGCCTCACTTCCAGTTTCCTTGCCCAAGTCTTTTTAGACTTGCTGACATGTGCCCCTTTACTCTTTTGGGTGACACATGTTAGATCCTGAGTCAGAGTACCTCGTTGAGGACGAGGTGTTTGCTGACGCCGAGCCCGAGCTTGTGTTTGACGGGGAGCACGTGGACACTGGGGACCAGACCTAGTGTCATCGTGTGTTTTACTTTTGTTAGACAGTTGTTCTGTATTCGGTGCGTAGCACCTATACTTTGTTATGTCGTATTCTTTTGTTGGCCTTGTTCTGGGCCTTGGACTCTTTTCTTTTAGCCTGGTGGCTTTTCTGGATGTTGGACTTTTGTTGATGTTGGACAATTTGTGAGATGTGGAATTTTATTTCAGACTCTCCTTGTGTTATTATTGTTATTCTGTTGTGGTTACAGGAACCTGTTATGTATTTGTGGACGCTTATCGGGTTTGGGGCTTCACAGCTCCACTCTCGTGCGGACCTTTTCACGTCTCGCCTCCATTTTAGGGAAGCGGGTCGTGACAAATTAGATAACGGTGAGAAATACACGTCGAGAGTATTCAAAGAATTCTTCAGATCACATGGTATTTTAAGGCACTACACTACGCCTGTGGATCTGCAATCAAATGGTATATTTGTAAGATCTAAATGATACATGCATTACCAAGCAACACACACTAGAGGATGTGTGAATAGTGTAAAGGCAATTTCAAAAGTTAATTAAGAAATTCTTGCAAATGCGGAAATATAAAGTAAGACAATTAGCAAATCCACAAGAGACATTCAAAATCACAAACAACACAATATATCTTGGTTCGGGAATTGTCTACTCCAGTCCTATACTCTTTCCAAAGTCTTGTGGATTTTTCACTATCAAGCCTTTTCCAAGGCAACCTAATACAACTCACACTTTTCCAAGTGCCCCACTATTTTTCAAGAGCATATCTTGTCCAAGATAACACACACAATCTTTTACAAGATTGCAAACCATATTCCAAGGGAATCACTTATGTTTCCAGAGAGAATACTTCCACAACCTGGAAACTAGGTTTCATAAATGAAACGAAATTAGAAAATACAATCTTCCTATTTCCTTGATTAAATATAATTACTAAAGTGAAGTAGAGAGGCAATGAAAATTGGTTGTCCAAGTGGTAGATTGAGCTTTATGCACTTGTGGACTTCTCTTGAGCTTTTTGAATCAATGCAACATTCAACGAAGCTTTAAGTGAGAATGAGATGATGATGAGTGAAGCTTGAAGGAGAGTTTTTGCTCTTATTGGTGCCAAAAACTCCCTTACATTTGTGCTAAGTACTATCTCAATCATGCACAGAAATCAAGAAAATGGCCCAGAAAAATCATAGTCTAACGGCTATAATTGGCATAGTTCCCAGTCATCAGAAGTCTGAAGAAGGGTTCCCAGACGGCTGATGAACTGTTCAAACGTCTGGTCAACCTTCATCAGACGGCTAAAAAGAGAGTTGGTTAATTAAGAATGTGAGAGATGAAGAGTGAAGCTTGAAGGAGAGTTTTTGCTCTTATTGGTGCCAAAAACTCCCTGACATTTGTGCTTAAGTACTATCTCAGCACAGAAATCAAGAAAATGGCCCAGAAAAATCATAGTCTAACTGCTATAAACTGGCAGAATTCCTAGTCAACAGAAGTCCGAAGAAGGGTTCCCAGACGGCTGATGAACTGTTTAAATGTCTGGTCAACCTTATCAGACAGCTGAAAAGAGAGTTGGTTAAGGATTAAATGTCTGTTTAATTTTGTTTGCTTGCTTGTTATTGCGTGTTCATGGCATTGATATTCCTGTGGTGTTATTGGATCTTGATATTATCATTGTTATTGTTATCATTCGCTCGATATCTCCCTTGGTGAGGATATGGCGATGCCTTTTGTTGCTAGATTGAGATATTTTCATCAGTAATGATATTGTTACTAGTCATCCGACACGTGCTTTGCATACCTATGGGGTTAAGTCGGGCTTTTTGTCCTTCGCTATGCATGGCCTTTGTTATTGATCAATCATAATCACAAAATTCATTAAGTTTTTGAAGAGTTGGAGAGAGATGAATTCATAAACAAAAGAAATTTCATTTTCTTTTTGGGTTACTTAGCCGTGAGGACTTTTAGTAGGGAATAATAAGCATGACTATTATTTCATACAACTCAAAGCCCAAAAAAATATTAAGTACTTGTGCTTAAAGCCTTAAATATATATATATTAGTCATTACCCGTGCCCATAGGGCACGGTTTATTTAATGGCTACGTTTTTTCTCCCCACAAATTTCAAATTCCCAAACTTGCCACGTAGGACAAAGCTTTGTCCAGTAGGATAAGATTCAAAATCTTCAAAGGACTGGAAAAAAATGGTCGGAAGGGGGAGAATAAAAAAGTGTGGGTGGATGTGTGTTACGAAGGGTTCACGCCTTACGGATAAAGGGGAATCAAACCCTCTAAACCGTGCGCACGCTCAACCCTACCCCAACCCAAGTGCACAAGACAAGTCTGGACAAAGGATCACTCTCTCTATCTTGGAGAGTGTCTTATTCGCTGCTAGCTTATCTGGACAAAGGATCACCCTCTCTGCTAGGAAGGTGCCTTATTCCCTGCTAGGTTAAAGGATCACTCACTCTGCTAGGTGAGTGCCTTATTCCCCGCTAGGTTGTGTATCCGTACAAGGAATCATTCTCTCTATCTTGGAGAGTGTCCTATTGCCCGCAGGCTGTGTATCCGTACAAGGGATCATTCTCTCTATCTTGGAGAGTGTCCTATTGCCCGCAGGCTGTGTATCCGTATAAGGGATCACTCTCTCTGTCGTGGAGAGTGTCCTATTACCCACAGGTTGTGCAATACAATCAAATGTGTTCAAAGCAGTTCGCGAGTTTCATGTCATCGTCAATTTTCCATTAATTAGTGTCCACACACACGCACACATGCATTATCAATTCATTTATTTAGGGTCCACACACGCACGCACAGAAAATGCATTTAAACATTAACACTCCAATAATTTATGTAGATTCGCACACTTGCCTGATTGAGTTGGTTTGGGGTGTCCAGGTGATCATGATGAAATGCGAGATTTATCTGTGTCATTTAGATTTGAAGTATTAAGCTAAAAGAGTCCATCTAATTAATCAATAATAAATCTAACTTACATAATACACCATATATATAGTTTATATTTATAACTTACTGATAATAACATATATCATAAAAATATAACTAACTGTACGTACCATATAGTGTATAATATAATAACATGCTGCTTATAAAATTCACATCGATTCCTAGGGTCTCATGCTACCTGCGTGTGTTTACAAATGGAGCCCGCAACAAGATCGAGGAAGAGAGGTCGGGGCTGAGTAGGCAGGGTCCACGGCGGCAGACGTGGCTCAGGGTGATAGTGGGCGGCGTCGGCAATGGGGTGAATGTCGGAGAGAGCAGCAGCAATCGTCGGAACTGGGTGGCGAGGAAGTAGAGGTGAGGTGCTGGGTAGAGGTAGTCAGAGACGGGGCGGTGGTTTGCGTTGGGTGATGCAGGCGGGAGCTGCGGGCTTGAAGTGTTGTGGCAGTCGGAAAGAAGGATCGGGCTGGGGTCGGAGACATGGCAGATCGGCGTGTTGCAGTCGGAGGGAGATAGTGGTGGCGCACTGGAGGTTGACAGACTGGGGGTGATGGGGGATCAAAGGTCGTCGGAGAAGTCTGGGAGGCTGTCGGAGGCCGAGGTAGTTGCGGTGGCGGAGATGAGGAGGGGTACGCTCGGAGATGTTGTTGACGGAGTGGTGGTCGAGGGAATATGAAGGAGGGAGGTCGATAAGTTGGTCGGAGGCAGAGGTAATGTCGGAGCGAAAAAGGGTGAGGCGGAGGGTCACTGGGGGTTCACCGGTGACGTGAGAGCTCACTGGGGTTTTTGTGAGGTTGGGGAGGGCGAGGTCGAGGGTGACGAGGAGCTAGGTGTTGCGTACGATGGAGTGGAGAAAGGATCAGATGCGGGCTTGTGGCCTGGCGGCGGGCTGAGCTCTCGGAACGGTGACAAGGGGAGCTGGGAGGGATGCCGTGCAGGGTCGAAGGAAGCTGGCGAAGCGGTGATGGCGGCTACTGGGGGTGGCTGCGATAGTTCAATGGGAGGAGAAGATGGGTTTGATCGGAGATGGATTGAAGAGCGGAGGCTTATCAGGCAGTCAGGAAGCGAGTCGGGGCTCCTCTGTTTGCAGAACAGGGCGTCGGGGTTCTGGAGATCGGCTGGGGCAGAGGGGCGCGAGGAGGCGGCAACTTGGGTTGATGCTGGATGGTGGCCGCTTGCTCTCAGGTGAGGCTCACGACGAGGTGGTCGTCGGTGTTGCGTGGGCCGTCGGAGTAAATGGGGGTGAAGGAGTTTGATAGAAAGAGAGAGGGAGGGGTTAGTTTTCTTGGAAGGAACGGAGGAGGGCTTTTCCTGTTGGCCGTTGTAAAGAAGTTAGAGGTAGATGGAAATTTTTGTGTGCGGCTGCTGCTAGTATATTGTTGCCCGAGTTTTAGGTTTAGATCCTATTATATGGGGAGAGCGGGGGAATGTGTGTGAGTGGTTGTTGTTAAAACCGTGCAACAAAACACATGGGAGGAGAGAGAGCACGTGGGGAGAAGGGAAGTGGGATAGGTTAAGATTTAATAGGATTTAGATTTTTAAACGTTTTGATTTTGAATTTCAAATCCCAGGATGGATTATAATATTAAAACAATGGTGACTTAGCAGGCTTGTCCAACAGCGTCCGAAAAATAAATGGAAAATACTGGGCGATCGTGACGTCGCGAGGGTCGAGAATACAGTGTCTGGTTATGCTTTAGAGCTAAGGAAAACGATAAATAAAAAATGGAACACGAAAATACGCATTCGATAATAGGATACACACTAAAATTGTACGACCGAAAAGTGGTCGTTATAGTAACTTGCTGTCAATTGTCTCCTTATGCCATTTTCTTCAACAAAACATTAAACTCTTTGCTGCAAAATTTTCCACCTCTGTCTGATCTGAGAGAGCCAATTTTGCATGCCAACTTCCCTTCAGCTTCATATTTAAACTTCTTGAAGAAACTCAAGGCTTGAGACATTTCTGCAAGGAAATAAATCCAATAGTATCTACTGAAATCATCCACTACTATCATAAATTATTTTGAACCACCAAGGGAATTAACAGACATTGGCCCATACAGGTCTGTATGAACCAATTCCAATGGTCTTGATGCTCTCCAATTTGAATGTGAAGAGGCTTTCTTCTTCTGTTGCTTGCCTAAAATACAAGCTTCACATTCATGCTTCCCTTTAACTTGCTTTAGTGATGGAAAACCATACACTAGCTTCTTTTAATATAATTCAACTAAGCTAGCCACATTGAAATGACTAAATCTTTTATGCCAAAGTTCTAAGTCATCTTCAATTATGGTGCTTAGAAAGTTGGTATTATTAGGAGCAGCAAACATAACAGGAAACATTTTGTTATTTGTCATTTTACTCACACAAACACGTTTCATCTTCTTCTTCTCATATATCATGCATTGATCTTCATCAAACATAGCACAAAGGCCATTCTTCACTATTGACCAACATTTATCAAATTATGTTTTAGATCAGGCATATACAACACATCTTTAATTGATTTCCTCCCTTCATTAGTAAGCACAACAATATCACTAATTCCTTCAACACTAGCTTTTTTATCATTGCTGAGTCTTACATCTCTAGCATTAATATGTTCAAAATTGATGAATAAATCTTGCTTACTTGTCATGTGATTGCTGCAACCACTATCAAGATACCAAGCGAGGGAGTTGTTGACTGGAATATCATCAAAGTTTGCCATGAACAAGCTATCAACTTCGCGATCTTCTTCTTCCACATAGTTGACTTGCTCCTTTCCCTTGTTTTCTCTGCTAGCTTTCTCATTTTCTCTGTTTTCTTTGCAATCCTTCTCATAATGTCCATACTTATGACATTTCCAGCACTTTGGAGCTGTATTGTTTTTGAACCAACATCTTTCAATTGCGTGGCCAGTTCTTCTACAATAAGAGCACCCTTTCATCATGGGTTCTTTGGGCTTATATCTGTTCTGAACTTCTGATCTAGGCTGATACATTTGCTGTCTACCAGTTCTTCCACCTCTCCAATTACTTCTTCATCTTCCTCCTCTGAAGTTATTTGAGCCATGATATCTTGCATAACCACCAAAGGGTCTGTCATTGCTAACTGGTGAACTTAGTGTCACTTTTGAGTGAAAGGCTTGGTTTATTCCTTCATCATCCTTGCCTTTTTTGAGTCTATCCTTATGAGCAAAAAGTGGGCCAAGTAACTCACTTCTATTATAAACAAAGAGATCTTTTGATTCTTCAATTGCCGTTGCTACAAAATAAAATTTTGGTGTCAAGCTTCTCAAAATTTTCTCAATTACCTTTTGCTCAGCAAGATCTTTACCCAATGACCTCATTTGGTTGATCCTTGAAAAGAAGTCTTGTATAGATTCGGATGGCTTCATTTTCATATTTTCAAAATCTTTTCTCAAAGTTTGAAGCTTTACAGTGATTACCTTTGTAGATCCAAGAAACTCCTCCTTCAAACTATCCCAAGCTTCTTTAGATCTTGAAGCATTCATAATTCTGGGAAAGATAGTCTCATCCACAGCTTGCTGAATCCAGTAGAGAGCTTTAGCATCATTCTTGATCTTCTCTTTATGAGCATTTTTGAGCTGTTGTTGCTCCATCTGCCAAATCAGCAACACCATCTTCTACATGCTTCCACACATCTTTGGAAATGAAGAAAGTTTTCATCTTGATGCTCCAATATTGGTAGTTGATCTTATTCTCCTTGTTACTCAAGATTGGAAGATGAGAAATAGATGATTGATCAGAATCCATGGCTTACTATCAACCTGAGATGCTCTGATACCACTGTGATGGATGTTGAGGCAAAGCTCAGCACCAAAAAGACATGATCTTTTGAGGGGAGGAGGAGAAAACTGTAACGACTGGTTTTCGTGTAATTGGATTATCTATATTAAAATAGATGCTTGGTGGATTTTCTCCTTGGATGTGTGGTTTTCGTCGCCATAGCTTTCGCTTTCGATCGTTTCGTCGTGATTTTCTAGCTTCTTCCTTCGATCGTCGATTTCGGAGTAAGTCATTCGTGACGAGCTTCAAATCGCTCATATCTTAGAGTATAAATCGATCCTAGAAGCCATAGAAATCTTCCCGAAGCTTCGCGCTTCGAATCGACACTTTTCGTGCACGTTAGTTGGTTCAAGAAGGAGAACCAACCGACTAGATTTCAATCTAGTCGGTCGGCAATCCTTAATGGACCGACTAGTGGGCTTTGATTATAATTCAGGAGTTACTGTATCTGTTTAGTCGGTCTAAGTTCATCTTTCGACCGACTAGTTGTCAAACTAGTCGGTTAAGTTTTGTACTCAGACCGACTAATTCCTAGTTCTTCTGTACAGCCGAGTTACTGTTCACTCTTAGTCGGTCTAAGAACGTTCGTCGACCGACTAGATGAGAAACTAGTCGGTCAGCAGTTGTTCATTGACCGACTAAATCCAAATCCTATTTTCGTTCAGAAGTTACTGTTTACACTTAGTCGGTCTGCGTTGGTCGACCGACCGACTAGTTGCCGAACTAGTCGGTCATTGGTTGCTCTTTGACCGACTAATCTGTGTTAAAACCCTAATTTCTGGGCAGCCGCCAGCCCATCCTATTTATACCCCTCCCAAACGTTTTCTTCTTCCTCCACTCGACCCAAAACCCTAAAATCTCCCCCATTGAGCCCCCATCTTCCTCCAAGCTTTAATCCTTCATTCCAAGCCCTAGATCCATCATCTAAACCCTCCATCCACTCATTCCACCCCTCATCTTCCCCAAAATCTCATCAAATCCCCAAAATCCCTCAAAACCCTAGTTCTCCAAACTTCTCCAATCACCTCCAGATCTAATCCCTAGGTTCTCCGGAGTGTTTCTTCCGCCTCCTCTCGGTAAGAAATCGATCTCTTGATGTTTTCATAACCTATTGGTATTTTTATGAAACCCTAATGAATAAATGTTGTTTTGATGGTTGTCTCCCCATAACAGCGATTTCCCCCGTAGATTAGCATCCGCGAGACGAACCTTCGTGATCGTCATCCCCGGTGCTAGGCAAGTGAAACTTGCATCCTTTGATTTGGGCCATGTCTTAGGCCATTTCCTTGTTTTAGCGTAAAAGAGACTAGACGGTGAAAGGATAGCCGTCTAGACGCCATTGACCTAGCTTGACAACGAAGCTTGGTCCGTCACCCCTATCATGCTTGTATGTCATGTTTAATTACAATTAACGGTACGCGAATATTGTTCATGTCATTGCATTTTTCCTGTCACGTTTAAATACAATTAACGGTACGCGAATATCTGTTCATGACATTGCATACATCGATTGTTCATCGTGAATGTGTAGCTCACGCTACAAAACTGATAGTTCCTGGCTCGTGACCAGAAGCGAGCATAATGAGTTGCTAACCACTGTTGGATATGGAAGACGTTTGTACACCCTTGTGGGGGATGTACGAGGGAATACGGACCTCGAACGTCGCGCACACGAAGTCGTGTGCAAAGGGAATCTGTTCCCTTGCGGAGAGGATCTCTGTATGAGCGGGAAAGTCGCATTATATATGCATAAGTGCATGCGACATATGGCTAATAAAGGGGGAATATCTTAAGCTTATGTTGTACCATGCATATGGTACAACTTAAGCTTATAATGTGCCATGCATCATGGTACACCTTAATTAAGTTGTTCCAAAGGAACAACTTACCCTAAAATAACTACCTTGGGGGCTATAAATAAGACCCAAGGGTAGCCATTTTCCTTACACATTTTGCATGAAATTCATGCATGCATCTTCTTCATAGCGAAGCTCTGCAGAAATATTTCCTCTCCCTCCATCCAAGTTCTTAATCTAAAATAGAGATTTAGATTGTGGGATTAGTAGCCTTACTCCGTTCGTGAGTAGACTCGATCCGTCGTGGCGAATCCGAAGGCGAAGTTCGTAGACTACCGTGCAGCGTACGCAAGCGTAAGTCTACACTTCATATTATCGATCCTAACTCTGTTTTGTAAAGGTTCCTTCATTGGTATCAGAGCCATATGGGTTCGCCCCGGTCAATCCAACGCCCCGTCGAAACTACGAACGAGTCGTTGTCTTTTTCACGAATGGGTCTCCTACTATTACGGATATAGTAGGAACGCTTCGTGACGGAGAGAACGCAGCGGTTGTTCTTTTCACGTTAGGGTCTTCTATCATTACGGATATGGTAGGAACTCTCCGTGACAGGAAGAACCGACCGTTCACGTAGTACGTTATTCATTTTTGGCACACGGCCATTAAGAGATAACTAATTTCTTCGACGAACGGGTGCTTCATCGAGGAAGGTGATGGAAGTTATTTCCATCGGGTAAGAGGAAAATTTGGTGCATGTGCACCATGGCCAAATGGGCCATGAAGGCCATGCACCCCCTCTCCTCATGCGGAGGGGGTTGGCTACGGCCAATAACCACCGGCGACCACCCCATCAAGGGGGAGGAATGAGTGCGGCAACCCCATTCAAAGGGGGTGGCCGGCCATGGCCAAAGGGGCCATGGCCGGCCAACGCCGAATGGCCTTGGCCATGGCCGGCCATGGCCGGCCAACGCCGAATGGCCTTGGCCATGGCCGGCCATGGCCGGCCAACGCCGAATGGCCTTGGCCATGGCCGGCCATGGCCAAGCCATGACCGGCCATGGCCAGGCCGGCAGTGGCCGGCCAAGGCCAGGCCGGCAGTGGCCGGCCTTGGCCAAGGGCCTGCCGGCCAGGCCGGCCCTGGCAGTGGCCAGGGCCGGCCCTGGCCGGCCTGCCGGCCCTGGCAGTGGCCAGGGCCGGCGCCCTGGCCACTGCCAGGGCCAGGCCGGCCCTGGCAGAGGCCAGGGCCGGCGCCCTGGCCCCGGCCAGCGGCCTGCCGGCCCTGGCAGAGGCCAGGGCCGGTGCCCTGGCCTCAGGCCAGGGCCTGGCCGAGGCCAGGGCAGGAGCCCTGGCCCCGGCCAGCGGCCTGCCGGCCCTGGCAGAGGCCAGGGCCGGCGCCCTGGCCTCAAGCCAGGGCCTGGCCGAGGCCAGGGCAGGAGCCGTGGCCGAGGCCAGGGCAGGAGCCCTGGCCGGCCCTGGCAGAGGCCAGGGCCTGGCCGGCCCTGGCCGAGGGGGCCAGGCCCCCTGGCCGGCCAGGGCAGAGGCCCCCTGGCCGGCCAGGGCAGAGGCCCTGGCCGGCCTTTGGCCAAGCCCGGGTCAGGGCAGAGGCCCTGACCGGGAAAAAGTTGAATTCGAAAATTGGTCGACCAATTTTGTGTTTTTGGTCGACCAATCCGACAAATGGTCTGGGTCGATTGTAAACTTGCCAGATGACCCATACGGGGTAATAAATGGCCTTGGTCAAACTCGAATGTGTAGATTAGTCCATACGGGGCTAACCACAGTGCCGAATAGTTCATACGGGACTAACGTTTTAATGAAGTTTTTCATTTTGGGCTCTACTCCTTGAAGATTAGCCATAGTGCTCTACTTCATGCGAGATTAGCCATGTCATTGTGCTCTACTCTACGGAGATTAGCCAATGTACTTGTGACGTTGTGCTCTACTCTACGGAGATTAGCCAACGTGCTTTCAAAATTTTTGGAAAAAGATGTTTTTCAAATAGGTTATGTCCCGTCCTTAATCGGGATAGCGCAATTTAGAATTCCAAGTCCTACCACGATCCGGCCATGGTTATCTAACCCATGGGTGTGTAGAACAGGTCTCGTGGCTTGGCAATTGTTGCGTTAAAATTCTTTGCGCTAATTCTCACCTATTCTATTTTGAAAGATAAGTTTTTCAAAGTGATTTTCCGCTGCTAATACCATACGGGTATTATTTCTGATTTCTTTTTACTTGAGATAAGTAAGAGGGATACTTTGAAAGTTACTACTAGATGGTAGTTGGGAACGTAGTGAACTTCTCGATTCTAGAGTAACATTTCAACGCATCCAAGGAACTTATCAAGTGTTTAAAGAATCGAAACTTTATGCATAGAATTTTGATCGTGTTTTTCATTCTCTTTGCAGTTTTTTGAATCGAAAATGTCTACCGCTTCTAAGAATATTGTCGCAGAGCTTAACAAAGGTGAAAAGCTCAACGGCGACAATTATAAACTTTGGTCAATAAATATCCAATATGTTTTGGAGGAGCAAGATGTGCTCGAAACACTCCAAAACATAATGGTAGAACCTGAGTTGGGCAATACGGCCCAACACAAAAGGGACCGGGAAGCTTATGACACTTGGACTCGAAAGAACAAAATAGCACGTATTACGTTACTGTCCGCGATGGACAATGACATAATGCGCCTATTTCGGGAATTCGACCTAGCTAAAGACATATGGTCTGAGCTAGAGATAAAGTTTGGTGGAACTTCGGTTACCAAACTCCGCTCCTTGAATATTCAATTTGATTCGTACAAGATGCGGCGAGATCATTCTATGAAAAAGCATCTCCGCCACATGGCGAATCTTATATCTGAATTAAAGGATGCGGGTGTTACGCTGTCTGACGAACAGCAGATCCAAGCGGTCATTCGTTCACTCCCAGATAGCTGGGATAACATGAAAATGCATCTCACTCATAATGAATGCATTAAAACTTTAAGCGATGTTTCGAAACACCTCGAACTCGAGGAAGAGCGGATTCAAGCCGCAAAACCAAGTGCAGAAGTGCACGTGGCCGCTAGTTCCTCACATGGAGGAAATAAGCGGAAACGCTTAAGGTTTGTGAACGAACGTAAGCAAGAACCGGAGACCTCAAAGAAGACAAAGAACAAAAAGTGGCAAAAGAATGTGCACTCAAAGAAGAAAAACTTGAAGAAGATCAAGTGCTTTAAGTGCAACAAGTACGGTCACTTCGCCCGTAAGTGTACGGATGGAAGTGACAAGGTAACTTGTAGGGCTAGTTACATATGTGTTTCTAGTTCCGTGTTTCTTGCTGAATCTAACTATTTTTGGTTGATTGATTCAGGGGCCACAGACCACGTTGCGAAGGACAGAAGGTTCTTCGTAGAGTATCGAAAGATAACTCAAGGAACAAAGTGGATATACGTCGGCAACAACACACGTGTTGAAGTCAAAGGCGTTGGAACATGCAAGCTAGTTCTCGACAACGGCCGGACTTTATTATTGCACGACGTCCTCTTTGCTCCAGATATTAGAAGGAATATCGTTTCCGTGGTCATGTTAATGTCTTTAGATTATGAGTGGAGGTTCTATAAACAATGTGTTGACCTTGTTTGTAATAATTCTTTGATTGGTTCTGGTAATGTTTGTAATGGATTAATTGTTTTAAATACAATGTATGATGTTGCTTCTTCCATTAATGAAAGTTTTCATTTTACAAATGCTTCTAACTCTGAGTCTGAAATCATTTGTTGGCATGCAAGACTTGGTCATATTGGACCAACTAGAATGGATAGACTTGCCAAAAGTGGCTTGCTATCTAATGTTTCAAAAGTTGAAATGTCAACTTGCGAACATTGTCTTGTAGGGAAAACTTGTCGCAAGCCGTTTGGAACTGGCACAAGGGCCGAAGTTCCATTACAGCTTATCCATTCGGACATTTGCGGTCCAATGAATGTTAAGACAAGACACGGGAAGTCCTATTTCATCACATTCATTGATGACTTCACCCGTTTCGGACATATCTATTTGATATCCCACAAAAGTGAAGCTTTGGCTTGCTTTAAAAACTATATGAGTTTGGTGGAGAATCAATTAGATCGCAAGATTAAGGTTTTGCGAACCGATAGGGGCGGTGAATATCAATCAATAAGTTTTAAGGAACTTTGTGATGAAAAAGGCATAGTACATCAGGTAACTATGCCTTACACTCCACAACAAAACGGTGTTGCGGAAAGAAGAAATAGGACATTGATGGAAATGGTCCGATCAATGATGTCTCAGGCAAATTTGCCTATCACCTTTTGGGGTGACGCATTATTGACGGCAGCATTCATCTTAAATCGTGTACCCTCGAAGTCGGTAAGTTCTACTCCTTATGAGTTGTGGAACAATAGAACTCCAGACTTAAACATTCTAAAACCTTGGGGTTGTGCCTCTTACGCACATTTATCCTCTCACAAATATGGCAAACTTGGGCCACGTGGGAGGAAGTGTATCTTCATCCGATACGCTGAAAACTCCAAAGGATATGTTTTCGTCGGTCAAGAGGACAATGGGGGTCTAATAGAATTCGAATCGAGGGATGTTGTCTTCTTGGAAAAAGAGTTTCCAAGACAGGGTGAGATAAGTCAAGACTTATCCTTGTTTGAGACTTGGGATCAAAAAGGATCGGAACGTTCGAGTGGGAGAATTCTTGGTGAAGAAGAAAATACGTTTCAAACTTCACCAATGGATGATACGAACGATACCAATCCTATTCCGAGTGGGAGTGATGTTATTCCAAGTGGGAGTGATGTCATTCCAAGTGGGAGTGATCAAACTCAAACAAGACGTAGTAATCGAACGAGGCTAACACCTCTGAGATTTGAGGATGAATTTCCTCAAACATTCATGACATTACTACAAGATGATGACGAACCTGCAAATTTCAAACAGGCCGTCATATGCCCTGCTAAAGATAAATGGATAGCGGCAATGGAAGAAGAACTTCAATCCATGAAAACAAACCAAGTCTGGGACTTGGTTAATTTACCTAAGGGACGTAGAGCCATTGGGAACAAGTGGGTTCTCAAAATCAAGCATAAGGCTGATGGCTCCATCGAGAAATATAAAGCTCGCCTTGTTGCGAAAGGTTTCACGCAACAGGAAGGAATAGACTACGAAGAGACTTTCTCTCCTGTCGTGCGTTTTACCTCCATTCGCTTAATTCTGGCAATGGTGGCTTGTTTGGACCTCGAGTTACATCAGATGGATGTAAAGACTGCTTTTCTTAACGAAGAACTAGATGAGGAGATCTACATGGAACAACCAAACGGGTTTGTACAAGAAGAAAACAAACATAAGGTTTGTAAACTTCGTAAATCCATATATGGTCTTAAACAATCCTCAAGGCAGTGGTATATGCGCTTTCAAGAAGTCGTCTTGTCGTATGGTTTCTCCATGCTCGACGAAGACAACTGCGTGTATATTAAGAGGATTAAAAACAAGTATGTAATTATGTCTCTTTATGTAGATGACATACTTATAGCCGGAAATGATAAGCGTCTTATCTTGGATATCAAAACTTGGCTTTCATCCGTCTTTGAGATGAAAGACATGGGTGAAGCTGCATATATCCTTGGGGTTAAGATCTCAAGGAATCGTTCCAAGAAACTTCTTTCTCTCTCTCAAGAGACATATATAAAGAAAGTTTTAGAACGGTTTAATATGCAGGATTGCAAGCCAATTGATACTCGAATAAGCAAAGGCGAGGCTCTATGTTTGGAGATGTGTCCCAAAGATCCAAAAGAAAAGAAAGCTATGGAAAAAGTTCCATACTCCAGTGCTGTCGGGAGTCTGATGTACGCCATGATGTGTACCAGACCGGACATTTGCTATGCTGTTGGTATGGTAAGCCGTTACCAATCCAACCCAGGACAAGCACACTGGAAAGCGGTGAAGAGGATATTAAGATACCTCAAAGGGACTGCGGACTATGCATTATGCTATCAAGGCAATACCTTGAGACTCGAAGGCTATACCGATGCTGATTGGGCGGGTGATCTCGACGAGCGAAGATCTACCTCAGGCTTTGTTTACTTGCTCGGGAATGGTGCAATATCCTGGAGCAGCAAGAAGCAAACCTGCATCGCCTTATCAACCATGGAAGCCGAATTCGTAGCATTCAGCATGGCGGTCCAAGAAGCTGTTTGGCTTAGGAAATTCTTAGACAGGCTGACGAATGCCTCTGACTCGAGCACTGTTCCAATATACAGTGATAGTCAAGCTTCGATTGCCTATGTCAAAGATCCTAAATTTCATTGTAAGACCAAACACATTGACATTCGATTCAAGTTTGCAAAGGATTATGACAAACGGAAGGAAGTAGACATAGGATACATATCCACGCATGAGATGATAGCGGATCCCCTTACTAAGGCGATCCCCAGAGATGTGTTTTTCAAACACTTATCATCTATGGGAATGCGTATGTGCTGAGCTGTATCATGTAATATTTCCCATGTCTATAGAAGATCAAAGTTTAATAAAAGAAAGAAGTTCTTTTATATATTGCATACAAGTTTCTTACAAATGATTTTAAACATTTGTGTTTAAGTCTCAGCTATTTTATTGTGTGTATGTCGGACAGATTAAGGTTGGCTCTCTCACATGAGCAACCGCCTTATCTTATCAGATGGATAAGATAGAGATGAGACTAGTTTAAAGTCAAAATCATTAGACAAATGATTTAGAGTCATGACTTAAACAAGATAGTCGAATAAAAGATCTGCATCATACGGATGCTTACAAAAGATCTGAGATCTGTATCACAAGGATATAAAGATCTCATTGGATTTTTTAAATCCTATCTGTCTTATGCAGGATGAGAGTCCGTGAATATTTCACGAGTAGTAAGGGGACTCAAAAAAGATAGGCACTGTGGTGTCTGATCTTTCATCCGTACAACATCATTAAGACATACTCTCCCTGGGAAAGGAGTGATGTTGTAATACGTGTTCATACCACGTATGCATTTCGACCACTGAGTTAGTAGCAATAGTGTTTGCTATTATGTGAGACTCAAAGGCCATACGGGTCTTAACTCTTACCCTCAAGGACTCCAATTGGTTCCTTTAGATTTGACGAGATGATCGCTATCTTAGCGTGTTACTAATGGGCTATGGTAATTCGGCTCGGCGGGGCACGTTAGAAAAGCGAATCAAGTCAAGATCAGAAGGTTCGCAAGAAGAGGAAGATTGATTTCATATTCGCATTTGGACTTTAGTGATTCAAAGCTGGCCAGCCAATTGTAATCCAGATGGGATTCAATTGTTGAATATAAAGTACAAGAAAATGTGAAGAAATAATCTAGGGTAAAGCATGCGTTGAACTACTCAACTTTGCACCTTCGAGGTCGTTGTGTATCTCTAACAAGTGCACAACAACAGACTCTACGCGCATGACGGTCGCACGGTCTATTTCTCGGTATGATAGATGAAAGAACTAAGGGAAAGACGTTCTCTTACAATCCCCTCAAGTGTGAGTGGGAGATGTTGGATATGGAAGACGTTTGTACACCCTTGTGGGGGATGTACGAGGGAATACGGACCTCGAACGTCGCGCACACGAAGTCGTGTGCAAAGGGAATCTGTTCCCTTGCGGAGAGGATCTCTGTATGAGCGGGAAAGTCGCATTATATATGCATAAGTGCATGCGACATATGGCTAATAAAGGGGGAATATCTTAAGCTTATGTTGTACCATGCATATGGTACAACTTAAGCTTATAATGTGCCATGCATCATGGTACACCTTAATTAAGTTGTTCCAAAGGAACAACTTACCCTAAAATAACTACCTTGGGGGCTATAAATAAGACCCAAGGGTAGCCATTTTCCTTACACATTTTGCATGAAATTCATGCATGCATCTTCTTCATAGCGAAGCTCTGCAGAAATATTTCCTCTCCCTCCATCCAAGTTCTTAATCTAAAATAGAGATTTAGATTGTGGGATTAGTAGCCTTACTCCGTTCGTGAGTAGACTCGATCCGTCGTGGCGAATCCGAAGGCGAAGTTCGTAGACTACCGTGCAGCGTACGCAAGCGTAAGTCTACACTTCATATTATCGATCCTAACTCTGTTTTGTACAGGTTCCTTCAACCACAACGCTCGATATTGAATTGTGAACTAAGAAACAAGCTCCCGTGCGGGGCAACCCTGGCTCACTTGCTGGGCTCATGTACAGGGACACTGGCTTGTTTACGTGTGGGATGGGGTAAGGGTTAAGCGGCCATTCAACTGGGAGTCTGCCCGATCAGCAACTGCAGTTGTAAGGCGTAAACTCTGGGGTGGGGTAGTGTTTAGTGCCGATCGGTGTGAATGATGTACCATTCAGCTGAAGGGCGTAAACATCTACAAACAACAGTTAAACGTGAATAGTGTTTAGTGCCGATCGGTGTGAATGATGTACCATTCAGCTGAAGGGCGTAAACATCTACAAAACAACGTGAATTGATTGAGATTATTAGTAGCTTGGCTACTCTTGTCTTGTCCCGATACTTGTTCTATTGTACTTACTGTTCACATGTCTTAATTGTGCACTCATGTTATAACTGCCATGTCATGCATACTATAACTGCTAGGTTGCTAGTTTACCTTCCTTTCAGTTTCCTTGCTCAAGTCTTTCAGACTTGCTGACATGTGCCCCTTTCTCTTTAGGTGTCGCATGTTAGTTGCCGAGCCAGAGCTTGTTGCAGTGGACGTTGTGTTTGCTGAGGAGGAGTCTTGTGGACATCGGTGACTTGTTGAGTTTCCCTTTATGTTTTAGGATTCCTGTTAGTTGTCGGTGCGTGGCACCCTTGTGTGTATGTTATTCCTTGTTGGCCATGTTTGGGCCTTAGACCCTTTTTCTTTTAGCCTGGTGGCTTTTCTGCGATATTGTAATTTGTTATGGACATTTGGAGATTCAATAAAATGTCGTCTCATTTCCTTATTATCATTGTTGTTTCGTTTCGCTTTGCAAGGACTTGCCATAATAAGTGTTTTTATACGCTTATCAGACTTGGAGCTTCACAGCTTCAAGTTTGTGCGGACCTTCTCACGTCTCACCTCCACATTTTTGGGAAGCGGGGCGTGACAAAAACGAAGCCACCACCGGCGCGTCTCGTCTCGTCTTGATGGCCCCCAAGGTGACATCATAATTCGCCACCACCGGCGCGCGTCGACGCAATGCATCGGTGGCCACGAGAGCCTGCAAACGAAGCCTGCTAGTTACCATCCATACTTGCATCATCTACAACAGAGACTGGTGCAATAGTTACCTGGACATTAGCATGGATGGCCATCGACACAAGCCTCTTGTAATCGACCCTCTCCACGACAGCTCTATCCCGTAGAAGAGTCGCATTTTGAGTAATCCGAGCGGTGGTCCCGCACTCTAGAAGAGCAGAATCCTCTCGTCTCGTCGGAAAATCCATTTTAATGAGTTCTTCCGCGAAGCAATCGAATGGAGTCTGAGGAGATCGATTCTCTAGCAAAATCGGTCTGAATTCATCAGGGATATCTTCAGACAATGGCATTGGAGGAAACATGCCTCCCCAAGCATAGAATCCTCGTGCATAAGAAGCTCCGAAGGAATCCGGGTCTCCCCCCCCCGAGTCTCCCTCTAGAGGAGCTCTCCGCTCCTACCGAGAGATCTGCTCTGCAGCTTCAGTCGACCCAGATGGCTCCGAGTCACTAAGGAGAATCCACCGCCTCCTTTTATTTCCCTCAATGACAACCACCTCAAATTCGGAGGTGGGTTTCTCCTTTTTCTCCCGCTAGAGATGGGCCACCTAAGTAGCCCTCTCAGCAACAACGGGTTGATCCTCCGATGATTGAGCCGTCCTTTCTCCCATGGATGGCATCCAAGGAGATAACATGCTCTCATCAGCATCTCTAATAGAAGCCTAAACTCCCTCCCTCAGCATAGGGTCCACCTGGTACTTCAGAACGACCATGCCTGAAGAAGAAACAAACATGTTAAGTCAGAGAACAAAGGTCAAACAGTTGTTAGGTACAATCGAATCGAACTTTCATCCACACGGTCTGGCGCAACACCAAGTCGGACCAATGCCACTTCGTCTTTCGCACATTCTCTGGCAGACTCGTCAATGCATCGAGAGCTTCCTTTTCCTCTCTAGTCAAAGGCTTGTCCTCGGCAAGGCCTAATTTAGGGACACCCCAACCGGTGCAGAAGCTCGCCTCTCCCTATAAGACCACGAACACGAACTCCTCTTTCCATTTGGAATTAGACGTGAGGAGATCGTCGAGTAATTTCCTTCCTCGATGGGCCGTTATCATATACCAGCACAGAGTCTTGAGAGGAGTAATCGAAAAGAAGTAATTGAACAATCTTAGCGACGGTTCATTTCTTTCATCACGCACAGAGCTTAAAGCCCATCAATGCACCTATGGCGTTCGGCATCAACTTGGAGAGAGAAATGTTCAGGGTGCACAGGAAGTGGCGCATGAAGGGGTGCATGGGGAATCGAAGCCCTCGTTGGAAGGCTTTGACATAAACCCAAACTTCCCGGTCGCTAGGACGATGGACCCTCTCATACCTTAAAAGTTTTTTAAGCATAGCGCCCTAAGGCATTGACTGTGCAAGGGCACTATGAAAGGGCAAATGTTCAAAGAGAATAATGAGTATCATATCACATGTGAGGCATCTCCTCATATATCATGACACAAAAAGTGGGGTGATACAATAAGTACAAGCCCATGTGGGCTTGTACCACCCCACTTTTTGGGTCTTGTATATGATGAGATGACTCCCATGTCATATGATACACATTATTCTCAGGTTCAAAATACCATTTGGCTGTTCCTTTAAGCAATTCACTCCTCTTCAATATCAAAACCGAAAAAATAGCACACCACCCTCTTCTCGTAACCCTAATATTTGCTTCAAAATCTCAAATCTATGGCACTTACATTGAAAATTCATAATTTTTAGTCATGTGTCCGCTAATTATCTTCACTTTTGGTAAGAGATGCAAACAGAACAAGCTTGACATAAATTATATTATGAGATTTGGGGTTGATGCATGTATTTTTGTTAAAAATTAGATATTTTGAGTTATTTTGGTCATCAATTTTGCAATGAAATGAAAAGAGTTTATGGTGTTGCTAATTAAAAATCATCAATAAAAGCCATGTGTAAATAACATATTTGCAGGGGTGCAGTTGAAATCATTGTCATTGACCCATTCTTTGGTCATTCACTTTGACGTGTACAATTTCCTTTTGGACTTTTGCATTGGACGACTCAGAAAGAATTAAACAACATCAATGGAGAAGCGATATCGTCAGGTTTTAGTCAGAGATGTGGGGCTTTGGACCTTGGAAGTTGCTATACACACAGACCTATATGCTTCACACACTGCCCATTATTTACATACTCTGTAAGCTGCTCCTAAACTTGTGATTTTCCTATTTCAAGTTCCAATCTTTCATTAGCTAGCTTTGTCTTCTCTTGTTCAATGATGATGATGATGATATTAACATTTTCATTTGCTTAAATCACCAAATTAATCATACAACAAAAATTATTAAGGCACATACATGTACTCCAAGAAGCAGAATAATGTCCTCACCATGAACTACAAATAAATCAACCAATTAAGAACAATGATGGGCATGCTAGCTGAACAAGGACCAACGGGGAACTCTCATTTACTTGCTTTGCATCTAAACTAGGAATTCGTAGGCAAAGGCAGCCCACCAGAACAAGAACAAGCTCAGAAAGCTGGACAGTACAACCCAAGTTGCGCTACGTGGTGATGCGTTGCTTTTCTCGCCTCCGGGAGTAGCTGCAATATTACCAAGAAGTCATAAGATGCCCACAACCTCAAAGACTTCAACTAAAATCATAGTTTGCAACCCATTTATCTCATTCAGTTAATTAATTTGTATGATTATGCGAATGAGAGAGTAAAATAGATGTATAGACTGTTGCAGGATCGATATTTTATTACATACTCATATGAGTGCAATGCAAATGAAAGATGGAGCCAACAAAACATGAGTACAAATTTTCTTTTTCCAAAGTTGGTTGAAAGAGTCTTAGTTGTTCGTTAGCTCTATGCTATTGTTGGGGACCGTAAATATTCTATGATTTAGGATCAGGAGAGCATGTAGATGAAACACTGGAAATTAAGCACCAGCCTATATCTGTGCTTGTTTTGAATGCATAATAAAAATTTCTCTAGTTCGAAATCGAACCGTCAAGGTTCAGTAGTAGCTGCCAAAATTTGAAGACTTTTCAAACATTAAAAAAATCCATTTTCTTTGCACACATATTTGATTGGGATAATTTAATAGGTAAATTATTCGTACCGGGAGGAGCAATTGAAGCGCCAGGAGCTCCAGCTGAGAGGAACAAAGACGAGCAACAATCAACGACCAAAAACGGGGTTAGTTTCATGAATACGCGTTGTGTGACTCTGCTAAAGATTACCGGTGGTGTTGACACAGGCGACGGTGGTGGAGAAGGAGGGCATGCCGCAGTTCTTGGGCAACTGGATTGCGGAGTTGAGGTCGATGTGGAAGGCCTTGAGGATGTCGGGGCTGTTGAAGATTGCGCAGAGGCACGGCAGCTCGTTGGCCAGCGCGTCCTTCAGCGGCCCGCAGCAGCTCTCCGGCGGGCTCGTCGAGTTCAGGTACGGCGCGCAGGAGGCGAGCTTTGATGCGCATGTTAGCGCCGGCTGTGCTGAGCCCGTCGCGGCCAGCAGCGAGGCTACTGCCGTCACCAGAACCATCGCTGCGGCTGTTTGCATGATGTTCTTTAAAAGAGCAGCGGCCATGTCTCTCTTCTTCTTCCCTCTCTTTGGGAGCTGCTGATTTAGATTGTATGTTTGTTTTTATATAGACTTGAGGGGGGATCATGTGGGCCAGATTTTGATTTTTCTATGCTTTCAATTGTCGTTGCCGGCTGGTGTGCTCTCTTTTTTTTCCCCCCTTCTTTGCAATTACACCCCTTGACGACTGTGGTTTTTTTTGTTCTTGATTGTGTATGCAT
Organism: Scilla litardierei; assembly: GCA_030789695.1. NCBI lineage: Eukaryota > Viridiplantae > Streptophyta > Magnoliopsida > Asparagales > Asparagaceae > Scilla > Scilla litardierei. The sequence continues at coordinate 267,669,528 of CM061142.1, read as the reverse complement.
GAGTGCAAATGGTATTTGAGAACCCGAAAATCTAATTTTATCGTTTTTAAAATTTTAGGGCTGAACGGAGGATCAAACGATGATGAAAGATATTGTCCAAGAAACCATTCGTTCCATCCCAATGTGCAAGCTCCAAATTTGTCACCAATGTTGGTAAGACTATGGTTACATGTGCCTATTGATGTGCATGTAATGAACAAACATCGAGGTGGGTAATCAGACCGTCAATATTTTTGTACATCACAAGATCCACCCTATGCGATATAAAGTAGGGTTACAGGGATGTCTGATCCATGTGATGAGGTTTATGTCTGTAAGGATTGCTAATATGACCCAGAGATGGATGATAGTCTCCTAGAGAAAGAAATCAAATTAATCTCCAATCGGTAAGTTTGAAATCCAGTCACTATTGAAATACTTTTTCAAAGTTTCTAATGGTATGTATGTCGGATTAAATAGTAAAGTGCTCAAAATTTGAAGATGAGGGGGAGAGAACAATCCCTTTGGTTGCTTGCAGAAAAGTTAATGGAACCTTATCAACATTGCATAATATCTTAGATTTGTAGCTTGTTTGTATGACATTATAGCTTAGTTTTCAAACATGGGACATCTTTGGTGGTATATCTCAAATATATTATACATTTGGGGTATTTGCTGAATGGGACAAATGGGTTGATTGAAAAGTGGACTCGATTTATCCCCATCAGCATGGAAAGCTGTGATTGTTTTCTGTGGGATCTACCAAGCTGTGGGTCTGGTCTGGGTGTGGTCTTGGGTCCATAAGGAAATAATTGATGGGTGTGAATTGATGAGAAAGTATGGGATGTTAGTATGGCTTAAAGATTTGAAGTAATTGCATGATGTTCTTTAAAAGAGCAACGGCCATGTCTCTCTTCTTCTTCCCTCTCTTTGGGAGTTGCTGACTTAGATTGCATTTTTTATTGACTTGGGGGGGTCATGTTGGCCAGATTTTGATTTTTCTATACTTTCAATTGTCGTTTTCGGCTGGTGGGCTCTCTTATTTTTTCCCCCTTCTTTGTAGTTACACCCTTTGACGACTGTGGTTTTTTTGTTTTTGTTTGTGTATGCATGAGTGCAAATGGTATTTGAGAACCCGAAAATCTAATTTGATCGTTTTTAAAATTTTAGGGCTGAATGGAGGATCAAACGAAAATGGAAGATATTGTGCAAGAAACCATTTGTGCCATCCCATTGTCCAAGTTCCAAATTTGTCACCAATGTTGGTAAGACTATGGTTACATGTGCCTATTGATGTGCATGTAATGAAGAAACATCGAGGTGGGTAATCAGACCATTAACATTTTGTACATCAGAAAGTGTGGGAAAGTGTGGGAAAGTGTGGAAAATAATTGCATGATGTTCTTTTAAAAAATACAATCTAAGTCAGAAGCTCCCAAAGAGAGGGATGCAGCAGATAGACATGGCCGCTGCTCTATTGATGAGAAAGTGTGGGAAATAATTGCATGATGTTCTTTAAAAGAGCATCGGCCATGTCTCTCTTCTTCTTCCCTCTCTTTGGGAGCTTTTGACTTAGATTATGCATGTACTGAAGACTATGGTTACATGTGCCTATTGATGTGCATGTAATGAAGAAACATCGAGGCGGGTAATCAGACCGTTAATATTTTGTACATCAGAAAATCCACGCTATGCGAGAGAAAGTAGGGTTACATGGATGTATGATGCATGTGATGAGTTTTCTGTCGGTAAGGATTGCGAATATAACCCAGAGATAGATGTTAGTCTCCAAGAGAAAGAAACCAAATTCATCTCCAATCGGTAAGTTTGGATCCAGTCACTATTGAGATACTTTTTCGAAGTTCCTAATGGTATGTATGTCGGATTAAATAGTAAAGTGCTCAAAATTTGAAGATGAGGGGGGAGAGAACAATTCCTTTGGCTGCTTGCAGAAAAGTTATCGAAACCTTATCAATATCGAGATCCGTGAACAGCACCGGGATCTGGTCGATCTTAGCAGAGAGGTCAGGGAAGCGGTTCTTCACTTCCGATCAACATCGTTCATAACCTTGCGTGTATAACTCGTCGAAATTGGGAAATGAGTCCTTGAATTCCTGGACTGTCCTCTCCGTTATGGCCTTGGCATTGGCTTTCTCCTCCAACAGAGCCTTCTCCGCTCGCTCTCTTAAAGCAGCTAGTTCTGCCTCCCTCTCGCGAGACTCGTGTAACTCACAATCAATCCACTGAAGGTGATCCAGTCTCAATTTGCAAAGAAGCCTAATTCTATCCAGCTCGGCCTGGGACTTCTCCACAGCCAACTTGATGGCCCCCAAGGTGACGTCGTATTTAGCCACCACCGGCGTGCGTCGACGCAATACAGTGGTGGCCACGAGAGCCTGCAAACGAAGCTCGATAGTTAACATCCATGCTTGCATCACCTCAATGGAGACTGGTGCAATAGTTACCTAGACATTAGCATGGATGTCCATTGACACAAGCCACTCGTAATCGACCCTCTCCACGACAGCTCTGTCCCGTGGAAGAGTCGCAGTTTGAGTAATACGAGAGGTGGTCCCACACTCCAAAAGAGCAGAATCCTCTCGTCTCATTGGAAACTCTACTTTAATGAGTTCCTTTGCGGAGCAATCGAATGGAGTCTGAGGAGATCGACTCTCTAGCAAAAGCGGTCTAAATTCACCAGTGATGTCTTCAGACAATGGCATTGGAGGGAACATGCCTCCCCAAGGCCAGAATCCTAGTGCATAAGAAGCTCCGGAGGGACCCGGGTCTCTCCCCGAGTCTCCTTCTAGAGGAGTTCTCCGCTCCTGCCAAGAGATCTGCTCTGCAGCTTCAGTAGATGCAGATGGCTCCGAGTCACTAAGGAGAATCCATCGCCTCCTTTTATTTACCTCAATGACAACCACCTCAAATTCGGATGTGGGTTTCTCCTTTTTCTTCCGCTGGAGACAGGCCACCTTAGTAGCCCTCTCAGTAACAACGGGTCGATCCTCTGACAATTGAGTCGTCCTTTCTCCCATGGATGGCATCCAAGGAGATAACATGCTCTCCTCAGCATCTCTAATAGAATCCTTAACTCCCTACCTCAGTGTAGGGTCCACCTGGTACTCTAAAACGACCATGCCTGAAGAAGAAACACACATGTTAAGTCAAAGAACGAAGGTCAAACAGTTGGTATGCAAGATCGAATCGAACTTTCATCCACACGGTCTGGCGCAACACCAAGTCAGACCACTGCCACTTCGTCTTCCGCACATTCTCTGGCAGACTCGTCAATTCATCAACAGCTTCCTTCTCCTCTCTAGTCAAAGTCTTGTCATCGGCATGGCCTAAGTCAGGGACACCCGAACCGGTGCACGCCTCTCTCTATAAGACCACGAACACGAATTCCACTTTCCATTTGGAATTAGATGTAGGGAGATCGTCGAATAATTTCCTTCCTCGATGGGCCGTTATCATATACTAGACCGAAGTCTTGAGAGGAGTAATCGAAAAGAAGTAATTGAACAATCTTAGCGACGGTTCAATTCCTTTCATCACGCACGGGGCTATAAATCCCATCACACCTATGGTGTTCGGCATCAACTGGGAGAGAGAAACGTTCAGAGTGCACCAGAAGTGGCGTATGTAGGGGTGCATGGTGAATCGAAGAGCTCGTTGGAAGGCTTTGACATAAACCCCAACTTCTCGGTCGCTAGGACGATGTACCCTCTCATCCCTTCCCGACACCCGGATATGATAGTCGAGGCGGACGTAGTTTCTCTGAAACTCGAGGATCTGATCAGCTCCAACTTTGGACCTCAGATTTGCGACCAGACCAGGTTCCATAGCCCCCTCCTTGTTCTTCTACATCACTGTAACCAGACTCCCCTCAGAAATGGGAACGGAGGACGAAGCCATTTTTCAGAGGGGAATAACAAAATCAAGGAAGACGAAGATGGTATCTTCAAATTCCTGCACTAGAATCGTCTTATATCGACAAGAAGACAACCACTTGATAGGACACATGTTGAAGATTCAAGGCTCTAAACATCTAGGTTTTCGAACCGGCGGATCATCTGAATCAGCGAGGCGACGTTTTGATGCCTAGAACTTGAGTACTAATTCTACGACTGTCGTGCCCCATTAATGTGATGTAACGTCGCTTGACCTCAATAGGCAGACCCTTTGAGGTCATGCAACGGGGGCCATGGTTGAATCATTGGGCCGGCACTCGAGACGAATCGACCCACGAGTGACTAAGGCCCACGGAGCCCACAGGAGAAGACCGATATCGACTCGATCAAAGCCCACCAGCCAGTCGCACGTTGCACTCCCATCACTCGAACGTGGGATTGTAGGTGGCCTCATAAATAGCGGGAACATGGTCAACGTCTGCTCCTATTAAAGAGGGAAGATCATGGCGCTATAATGGGTGACCGTTATATTCCCAACATCACTTAAAGGACCCAGGAGGTCTATAAATACCAAAAGATTCCAATTCCCAAGGTAGCAGATCTAATACATAAACTCTACTCTTTCAACATATATTTTTCCACTAAAGAGCTTGTCACTCCAGATCTGAGAAGAACCTCCGTGGGTCGATCTCAGCTGCTCCAAGCTCCCTCTCTTCCTTAAGTTCATATTCTAACTTAAGCATCGGAGGGAATTTGGGTCGGAACCCAGATCCGACCCCTTGACGCTTCCTTGTAGCGCAGATCATCGAATCTCGATCTTCTGCGAGGGTCGCTCCAGAGCCTTCCAGCCTCAATCCTTTGACATATGGGCCACTCAAAGGTTGATCGAGCATCGCAAGCCATCCATCATCCATCAACCGGTCCTGGTTCTTCCAACCTAGGGTCCCACTAAACTCACTGATGATGCTCCGACTCAACGCGAAGTGTCCATGTCAGAAAGACAATTGTTTCGGTCATTTTTAGCCTTAACAATAAGGGAATCCAAAACTTCAACTGGAATTAACCTATTTGGCCTAAAAAGATTTTATAATTTTAGGAACAATGATGTCCCAATGGAATCATATTCTACTTTTCAAGGGATTTAATTTCCTTAATGATCATTGGGTACTATTTATTGCAATAATGAAATTCATAATAAAAAATATTTCTTAAAATGTGTGTTTTAAATCTCATTGTCTGACCATAGTCACCGTACCGCCTCCACCAGCATCAATATTACCACCACCATTGTCAGACTATTATCACAAATACAATCATTGGATAGCTACTGTCACCATCCAAGCACCACCAATGCAGTCGTTGTCAAACCAACATTGTCACCGCTAGACCATTGTCACTACCATCAACGTTATTGCCATTCCACCATCATTAATGTCACTGTTAGATTGCCATTATTTTTGTCGCTGTCAGATTGCCATCACCACTGCTATCAGACCACAAGTACCATCATAACAACCATTAGATAACCATGGATTCTGCTACCATCATCGTTGGATTGCTAACATCATCACCTCTTCTACTACTGGACCATCATCGCTGACATCATCAAATCTGCATGTGTCAAACCATCATCATTGTTGCTATCATTATCAGATCATTGTCACCTCATCGTTAGATCGTCATTGTTTTCTCCACTATCGAACCACCAATGTTATTATCACCATCATCAGACTACCGTCATTGCCTTTGTAACCATCATACAGTCACCATCATTGTTGCCATCATCTGACCACCATCTTTACTAATACCAGCATCTGGGACTGCTGCCACTAACACCATCAACAGATCACCATCACCATCACCATGACCATCAGATCCCATCATCGTTGACACCACCATTCAGATTGCCGCCATTGTCACTATCAGATTACTATTCGCCACCACCACAAACCACAGTCGATGTTATCATCAATTGGATCATTGTAGCCCTCATCATTGGACCATGTTTTCTGCCTCTGCCACCATTTAATGATCGACACCGTTGAACTCAGGGGCGGACCCACGTAAGAGCTGGGCCCCCACACCATTTTTCAAAACTTACGTTTTTATGTTTTTATATAGACAGAATTTCTATATTATATTTTTTGTGATCCATTAACATCAAGTTCCAATTGGTGTTGTGATCAGATCATATCAACTTGAGAGGCGGGGGCGGGGGCTGAGCTTCGATTCCTGAAGCCATCTAGTTTTTTCTTTAAAATAAATTTAAGGTATAAACATTTAAGAATGCAAAAAAAAATATACAATATAACACAAGAGTGAATCGAACCCGAGGCGTGCAAATCGTAAACAACAGCTTTAACCAAAACACCAAACTACTAAGAGGCAAGAAGGCTTACAAAAAATTGTAATATAGACACCCAACACACACACACACACACCCCCCCCCCCCCCCTCGCGATCTAAAGCTGGTTCCGCCCCTGGTTGAACTACTGACGCCGGTACCTCGACCTCTGAAAAAACTTAACGCAGTCACCGCTACCAAACACAAAAGTAATATATTCATAGGATTTCTCTTAAATGTAACAAACAATATGCTGTAATATTTCAAAAAATCTGATGCCTAATAATTGCATCCTTGAGAATCAATTTCATCCCTTTTGGTTTTGTCCATCTTCATTGTTGAATGTAGATGAGTTCTTTTGTATACTTATCAGCATCTTGGAACGATCTTATATATCTTTCTATTCTTTGTTGTTGTAAGTTATAATTGATGCTCCCCCGTCTTACAACAATCTTACAAACTTTTATATCGACCTGCTAGGAAATTTTGGTGTTCATATCCCACCATTTATCTACGGGTATATAATTCATTGAAGCAGGCCTCTTCCAACTCTTAGGACCATACAAGTTTCGCTATCAGATCTGTTTAGCTACCATGCCCATTTCTCATGTCTTTTTCCTTTTTTTAATTGCTACCGAAGACACAAAGTAATTATTTAAATATATAATCAAATACTAACAAATGATATTAATTATTTAAAAATTAGATACATCATTTCAAAAAAATTACTATATAACCTTTAAATATTAAATTACAGCTAAAGGTCATAAAGTTTCATTGATTTTTTTTGATACATCGGAAAAGAAATACAACAAATCAGAGTAAGAACCTTTGAGGTACCTTTGCCCCTATTACATCCATCTAAATGTCCTAAAGTTTCATTGTTTTTATAGTTAAAACATATTTTTTGTTACAATGACACACCTTAAAAGTTTTTTAAGCATAGCCATACAACATTGACTGTGCAAGGGCATTGTGCAAGGGTAAATGTTCAAAGAGTATAATGTGTAACATATGACATGTGAGACATCTCCTCATATATCAAGACACAAAAAGTGGGGTGATACAACAAGTACAAGCCCATGTGGATTTGTAACACCCCACTTTTTGCGTCTTGTATATGATGAGATGCCTTTCATGTCATATGATACACATTATTCTCATGTTCAAAATACCATTTGGCTATTCCTTTAAGCAATTCTCTCCTCTTCAATATCAAAACCGAAAAAAATAGCACACCACCCTCTTCTCGTAACCCTAATATTTGCTTCAAATTCTCAAATCTATGGCACTTACATTGAAAATTCATAATTTTTAGTCATGTGTCCGCTAATTATCTTCACTTTTTAGTAAGAGATACAAACAGAACAAGCTTGACATAAATTATATTATGAGATTTGGGGTTGATGCATGGATTTTTGTTAAAAATTAGATATTTTGAGTTATTTTGGTTATCAATTTTGCAATGAAATGAAAAGAGTAGTCAGAATATAGGGTTTTATAGTGAAATTTCTGTTTTTACAAATTAAAAATCATCAATAAAAGCCTTGTGTAAATAACATATTTGCAGGGATGCAGTACAAATCCTTGTCCTTGACCCATTCTTTGGTCGTGTAATTTGACGCGCACATCTTCCTTTTGGACTTTTGCATTGGAAGACTCAGAAGGAATAAAACAACATCGATGGAGAAGATTGAGTACAAACCACAAAAAAGAAAGGAAATATATAGATTTCATCAGGTTTAGTCAGAGATGGGGGGCTTTGGACTTTCAGAGTTGCTCTACACACAGACCTAAAAGCTTCATCCACATCCCATTTATTTACAAGTTTGCAATTAAAAACTTTACAAATTTGCCATTCAAATTTGCCTTGATCTTTGCTGGACGAAACTATTGGTGGCCATTCGGCCAAGCCTGGCCCGGACTTATCGGACCTGTTTACAGGTGTTTTCTCACCACGGAATCGTTGACCGACGACTTAACGGTCAACGTGGTTAAGGGGTCGGTTGGGATCTTTTGGTTCCTTCGAACGCTCGTGTAACGGCTGGTTCCTGTATGATGATATTTATTTATAAATATAAATTTCTTTTCTTTTCCGTATATCTTTTTCCCCTATCTGGAACTGAGCGTACTTCGTGACGCACTTATCTTAGAGTCAAACTCATCTTAGGAACTCCTAAAACCCATCCCGAGACTTCACGCTTCTTTTGGAGACTTGATGTGCATTTTAGTCGGTACAAGATCAAGGACCGACCGACTAGATGCCAATCTAGTCGGTCAGCAACTCCTCTTGGACCGACTAGTTTCCGTCAGGTTTTTCCCTTTTAGTTAATGTTTACACTTAGTCGGTCTAAGTTCATCCACCGACCGACTAGTTGTCGAACTAGTCGGTCAACACTCCTTCGCAGACCGACTAAAACTGATCAGTTTTCTACAGTCGAGTTACTGTTTACCTTTAGTCGGTCGGTATTGACCGACTAGTTGACGAACTAGTCGGTTAAGTTTCCTTCTCTGACCGACTAAATTTCAAAACCCCTTGACGACCACTTTTATACTTTAGTCGGTCTATGAACACTGGCCGACCGACTAGGTTACAAACTAGTCGGTCGACGGGCCTTCACAGACCGACTAAATCTATCAACCCTGTACTGACACTATTCTCTGTTTGCTTTTAGTCGGTCACAGTTAGGCGACCGACCGACTAGTTCTCAAACTAGTCGGTCAACCACCCTTCACTAACCGACTAATCGCTTCCATAAACCTAGGTTTTGACCTAGCCGCCGTTTTGTTTTCTTATTTAAACGCGCGGCTGAGTTTCTTTTCTCCTCATTGTTTTGAACCATCTTCTTCCCCAACTCATCTCCTTGCTTCCTCCCTTGCATCTCCTTCCTCCTCCCTTGCGCCTCCACCTTCTCCAAGGTCTTCCTACCTTCCATTTTCATCTTCATCTTCTTCCTCCTTTCTTTTTCTCCCGTTTCTTCTTCTCCTTCCTGTTTTCCCACAAACAGCCGGCCACACTCTCAGATCTGAGATCCACGACCAAGCTCCGGCCGCCGTCTCTTCGCGTGGCGATCCAACCTCAGTTCTAGCGACGACGACCCCGGGAGACACCAAGATCTTCGTCATCACCTTCGGAGGCCAACGTCATCATCAACAATCGACGTTCCTCGCTGCGCTACCCGCGGCTTAGGAATTTCTGGACGACGCAAAGCTTCCACCTTTCCAGATCAGACGCCGGATTTTCGTGCAACCGTCATTTTCAGGTTGGTCCCCCTAAATTCGCAGTAACCCACACAATAGATAATCAAACCCTAATTAAAATCAGTAACCTAATCAAATTAAATTTACTTTCCGCTCCTCTTTAAAACGTTGTGCAACCGTAGATAAATCGACGAATGGACTTCTCACATGTGCACATAGGGTAGATCGTCGACTAGGCTAAATACATTAAAAATGTGATTTTGACGATTAGGATTAGTCCCGATAATCTAGACACAACCCTAATAGGAATTCTGAATCGTGAACTGACACCGTCGCCGTGTCACGGTTTTTCAGACGATTATACGCCGACGAGACGGTTGGACGAGACGTACCAAGGAGACGACGCACTCGCCACCACAGACAAGTGTACCACTTGCGTTCTTGGCCATGCTTGGGCCTTAAACCTGTTAGAACTGTTAGTTTGGAATGATGAGAACCGGACGTGAAATGATAGCGTCCGGGACGCCCTCGATGGCTCAGATTTGACAACGAAATCTGAGTCCAACAACGACAATTTTTAACATCATAGGATTGACATACGTGTGCGTGAGTTGTGGACACCCTAGTATAACCCTCCTGTTTTGTCATGTCTTGTTTCGTTCCGTCTGCACAGCCCGATGGGGCACTCGCCAAGCCAGAGCGGGTGGTCCCTTGTACTAGTTCACAGCCCGCTGGGTATTTGGGCACCTGTTAAGATAGAGCAGGTGATCCCATGTATTGATACACAGATCAGAGAGCAATAGGGCACTTGTCAAGCTAGAGCAAGTGATCCCTTGTCCCGTCACGATTCTTGGGGGTTTTGGGGTAGGTTTGAGCGTGCAAGCGGCAAGAGGGTCTGATCCCCCTCGAACCGAACAGGCGTGAACCCTCTCGTGTCTTGTCTTGTCTTGTCTGGTTTTCCGTGTTCTGTCTTGTCTTGACACCTGTAGGCTAGTCCCGTGGTCGGTAGCACTCGCTTCGACCATTACTTGTCGTGTTACTTTCCTGTTGCGTGTACTTCTGTTGTCAAAACCTCAGCATGTTAATCAACCAGCAAAATGTTGTTAAGTAATTGGTGCACTTGTAGTTTGGTCTAACCTTTTTCTTGTAGAACTTACCTGACGTACAGTTCCTTCTTTTGGTGCTGTACGTCAGGGATCGAGCCAGAGTACGTCGAGGAGACTGACCTGCCAGCCGACGTGGAGCCAGAGAGTGTTGATCCTGAGTACGACCCTGAGGAGGACTAGAGCTAGAGACTCCTCGTTGCAGTTTTCAGAGACGTTTATTATTTTTAGTTGGGTGCGTAGCACCTTTGTTTCCTTGTCTAGGTTGGGTGCTTGCACCATTAGATTACTTTTCCGCTGTTGTAGCCCTTCGGCGTTGTGACTCGGTACTTTGATATGTTGGAATAAAATGAATTGTCTTTTCTTTTCTTGTACTCTTATTGTTCTGTACTAACATGCAGGGACCTGTACGTTCGTCTTGGTACCACACAGATGCTTATTGGGTCAGAGCTCCTTAGCCCTGGCCTAAGCGGGCCTAGTCACGCTTCGCCTCCACTGCTTTGGGAAGCGGGGCGTGACAACTCGCGTCCTTGATAGTGGTCGCGCTGAGCCCCTCTTCGGCTCGGGAAGCAGGTCTCATAGAGAGCAGAAGGCCTCGGTCAGCGGAGAGCGGAGGGGTAGCCTCGACACCTTGGTGAACGCTCAGCCTCGGTCGATCAAGTGCCGAGGAGTAGCCTCGGTGCCTTGGCTCCGCTTCTTCCTGGACAGACGAAGAAGACCGTCAGGGGGGCCGGACCATGGTTCCGGCCAAGTCCCCTCCGATGCCTAATTCAGAACGGATCTGGGTGATGCTCGACGGGATCGGTACAGCTCAAAAGGAGTCCGGCACATGTATCCTCGGAATGAGCTATGTGAGGAAATATAATGGCGGAAAGCAAGGTCAGTTAATGGAATACCTCCGTTGTTGATATCGGGGATTCGATCATCTTCTTGGTTGCCTCTGTAGTCCCTTTATAGGATTTGCCCCATAGACTGCCCCCGATCCATGTCCCCTGACCGCTCCCCACTCATGCCCCGCGACCCGCCTTCATGGAGGCGCCTGCATGCGTCGTGGGGGAGTCGATTAAGGGGCTCCTTAGTGGTCATTAAGGAGCCATGCTTTTTAGGGGGACGGTTATCTCCGGCGGACATGATCTTATCGTGCATATGTCGGGTCGCAGCTGGTTCAACTCCGAGTCCTTTCGTGGGCCCCGTCGGTTGGGCCTACTCCCATTCGTGGGCTTCCCACCCTTGGTTTGGGCTCGGGCCTCTTGCTCTAGGGCTTCTCCAAAATAGTAGTATCAATTGCCCCCATCGTCTGAGCCGTTCGGATTCTGCCGGTCGGTTCGGGCGATGTGACTCTTGTGGATTTTGACAGGCACGTCAGTCGAGGATAATCCAGTAAATGGAGTCCATCAATATGCGGCCCGTTTGAACTTCTCTTGGCACGGGATTCGGAGTGCCGTCGGCCTCCAGATGCTTCCACGTGTCCCCGTGCGACCATCTTCGCAACGCGAGGGAAGATCTCGAAGGGGACGATATAAAAGCAGGCCGTCGTCCATCGGACGAGGCTTTTGCTTTTCCAATCGGCATCCTCCTCTTCCTTTCCCTCTCCGCCAAACCGGGTCTTGCACGAGTTCTGCCTCATGTCGTCCTCTCCTGCCGCTGGTTCGGGGGCACCCGGAGGCTGTTGCTGACCCCGGTCTGACTCACGGATCCATTGGGGAGTGCTCTCAGGGGTGCCCCCCGAGGTGCTAGGATGGCCATCATTTGTCGGTGCCACCTCAATTGGGGATTTGCGCTCCAGCAATCTTTTTCCCCCATGTTCCGCCCGGGCTCCTGAGATGGACGAGCGGATCTGCTTCCCTAGTCCCCAGGAAATCGGGGTGTATGAACAGAGTTTTCGATTTGGGCTTCGGTTCCCTCTCCACCCCTTTATCGCTGAGTTTCTACGAGCTCATAGGGTGGCCCTATGCCAATTCTGCCCCAACGCTATTGGATGCATTATTGGGTTTGTCGTTCTCTGTGCGCTAAAGGGGATTGAGCCGTCTCTCCGACTCTTCGCCCAATTCTACTGCCTGAGTCACCACCAGTCGGGGGATTGGCTCTACATCAGTGCTCGGCCAAAGAAGATCCTAGTGCCGGGGCTGCCGAGCTCTCTGAAACGCTGGAAGGGGGAATACGTCTTCGTCGGCTTCCCCTCGGAGGTGGATTTCCCGACCCGCTAGGAGGCCGCAAGCACACTGGTTCTCGAGCTAGGGAATTCGACTGGCGCAGAGCTCGAGGCGGTCAACACCCTGCTGGCGATCCCTACCGGGGATTGGGGGATCGATGTCCTCTTCTCTGACCTCAACCTGTGGAAGACAGTGTGGCCCGTCGGTGAGTTTTGCTGAAGCCCGAAACTCGGGTGCTGTTGTCCTAGGCCCATCCGCTCGGCTCTGATCCCTCCTTCTGCCTTCTTATGCATGTGGGTTCGCCCATGGTTCTTCTCCAGCCTCTCCCCAGCCACGGTCCCGGATCCCAACCCACGGCAAATGGATCATGTATTGGAGGTTTGGAAGAAACAGCAGGTCGTGCCCTCCGCTGTTGGTTCCAAGAGAGCGAGGGGCAAGCTCTGCCCTCTCCATTGGTGGACACTCCGAAAAAGGCCCGCGTCCAAGAGATGGGTGATCGCGCCCGGGCGTACACCCTAAAGAGCGACCGTGTAGTTTTACCGCAAGCGCACGGTGTAGCGGCGAGTGGGTATCGAACACAGGGAGGACGTATGACAGTGCCTTCTCCGAACAACCTAGCTATAGGGACAGAAGAGTAGGAAAGTGCCTTTCGGTGATGTTGTCACAATCGTCAAACAAAGTATGGAGATATAAAATCAAATAAAGACGCCTAAGGAATAAGGAATCCCCGCTACTCACTGTATCTCGTCAAGGTGATTCATCGGTATCACAATTGCTAGGGTAGTATTTCAGGTGAACTAGTTGCAACTGAATGTAAAACCTAGCTCACGCTCTCGCGCTGTTTCCGGTCTATAGCGAACCTAGGTTCGAGTCCAATCTCTTGCAAACCCTAGCCTAGGCAAGCTAGCATTAGGATCAACATCATTGTTCAATCGCATCCCGAGCCCACTCTTGTGCAAACTCAGGCCACGACCTAGGTTGGGATAGTTCATACCCGTCCAATCTTTTGCAAATGGGTATCAGTATAGAATTGCAACCGAGGATCCTAGTATCGGCCCAATCTCTTGCAAACCGATACTTCGGAAACTCAATTTCAACCCAATTCGGATTTCTAGGGTTTCCTATTGAATTGGGATCCAATCTCTTGCAAATCCCAATCGATATGAACACTTAGCTATCCGTAATATATCGATCCCAAACTAACCCTAATAGCAATTCTAGCAATAGTTCTACCAAATCATCACAAAGCGGAAATTGGGCTCGTAGGGTTCATCCCCACGCCCTAAGACGTTAATACTACTCACAAATCATATTGCTAATGAAAGAATAATCAATAGAAATAGCAATGGAATTCATAGAAATAATCAAAATAACAATAAAAATAGGATTTTTAATGAAGAGGGAGACAAACCAATGTAGCTCTCCAAGAATCCAACAAAATAACCCTTTTCTCTCCTCTCCAATCACAAGAATAAAACTCTAAAAAATCTAATCTAAAAAGGCTGCCAAAAGCAATCAAAAAGCTCCCTAAACTAGGTTAGAATCTGGGGTTAAATACCCCCCAAAACTGCCCAAAAATTCATGACCAAACTGCCCCTGCGTAGCTCCAAAATCGTGATTTCCGCTACAGGCAGCGCTGCTCACTCGGTCGAGTGACAAAAGTCGCTCGGCCGAGTGAGAGACCCTGAGAATTTACAGTAAGTCAGGGGTCTTGCGGGTCTTCACTTCGGGCGTCACTCGGCCGAGTGAGTTGTCGTCACTCGGCCGATGGGCTTATCTTCACTCGGGCGGTCGGTAATTGCCACTCAGCCGAGTCGGGCTTCTGCTGCTCAGACTGATGAAAAACAGTAAGTTGGCTCTTTTTGAGGGGCGTCGTCTGAGTGCCACTCGGGCGGACGGGATACGTCACTCAGCCGAGGCGGCTTCTGATGCTCGGTCGAGTGCACACTTGGAGCGTGTCCGATCTGACCGGCCGAGCGGGGTCTCGCTGGTCGGCCGAGTGACTCCTTCACTCGGCCGAGTGAGACACTGAAAATGCCCATTCTGAGTGTTTTTGCCTCCTCGTCGCTCCTACGACGTTCTTTCTTCTTTCGCTCCTCTCCAATCTCAAAATACCCCTCAGGGAAGTCTTTGGTGATACTCCGGAGTAGGTGTATCTCGGGATCACTCCAAATCGCTCCAAATCTCCTGAAATACGACAAAAACAACAAATCGTGAAAAGTATCGCAATATCGTCGATAAATCGTGAAAAACATGATTTGAGCGATCTAAATGACATGCAAACATGTGGAAAAAAGGTGTAAAATACGGAGTGATCAAAATCCCCCAAGCTTACCTCTTACTCGTCCTCGAGGAAGATAAGTAAAAGACGAACCCGGTGGATTCAGAAAATGAAAACGATGGAAAAACGGAAAACGAAAAACGAAGAAGAAAGAAGAAAGCGAAGAGGGAAGCTGCTAGATCATTTTTCTCAGGACATGGGTTTTGCTTACTCATATAGCATGCACCGAATGTAAAACACATGTCAAAGACTTTTATTTCGATATCATAGTATAATGGTGCAAATAGAGATAGAAAACCCAAGAATACTGATATAGCATGAAGAACGGAATAATTCTAAGATTAGCATCGTCTGAATCATTTAAAGCGGTATACAATATCGCAGATCACACACTTTTCAATTGAATGCTTTCTATGAGGAGTATAAGAATATCACGCAATAGAATAGAAGGAATAGAAAAGCGTGGATTTCATGAAATGAGTGCTAGGCGTAGATTTCTGGATTTCGTGAAGCTAAAACAATCTCACCGAGTATAGAATATTACTTAGCCTAGGTTGTCATGCACCGTCAGGTAGTCACTCTCTCACACATCATTGGATTCTCTCCCCCAAGCTTATCTATAAGCATGGTGACATATACAAAACTGTATTTACATTCCCCATTTCTTTTGAAGCTCCAAATGCAAAAGAAAATAAAAATAAAAACAAAAAGAGGGAAGAAAGAGAGAGTATATGAGATGGGATCGTTTATTGAGATTCTTTTCTCTTTTCTTTTTCTTTCTCTCAAATCTTTTTCTTTTCTTTTCTTTTCTTTTTTTATTTTATATAATAGCATTTATACACAAATGATCCCAAATCAAAAGAGAGAAAAGGATATTCAAGAATTTTTTTTCTTTTTGGTTTTGGGAAATTTGGAGCTAGGAATTTAATAACGGGGGAAATGCCAAATATTAGAATCGCTAAGGGGAGATTCACCAATGATTTTAAAATAGAGAATTAATGTTCAAGATATGTGGAGAAAGAAATAAATATGTCTTTCAGTTCACTCTATAAGACGTGCATGACAACTTCAGCAGTGTAATCTAATCTACTCAGTTTCGATCACAAAAAAGCAAAACTAATCCAGATTTATCATAGCTAACATCATTCAATCATCCTGAAGTGCAGTGTACAAATCATGCAAATAGAAGCGATATAGGAAAATAAAACGGTACTCCAGATATAAGCATCCAATGCGTGAATCTTGGTGTGTTTTCTACGATAGCATACATATGAATATTCAGACTCAGCTAATAATAGAATTTCATCCATTTTCACACGGAAAAAGTGTGGGTTACTATCTCTAAATGCAAGGCAAATCACAGCATATGATATCAGATATAAAAGCTAAGACATGACAAATATAGCATGCATATAGAGAAAGCTAAATCCACGTCGTCGTCATCACAGAAAAATCATCTCTAGCATGAGATGAAAGAAGTAAAGATAAGAAGGGAAAATAAAACTAATTACAATGCAGCACACAAAGAAAATAAGAAAAACGTGATGCATGGTAAAAAAAGGAAAAAATGATGAAAATGAGTGCAAATGCGGAAAATGGCGTGAAAAAAATAAAAATAAAGGTGGTAAATCGAAAAGAACGTGAGAACTCACTCCCCCAAGCTAAAGTGCACAGTGTCCTCAATGTGCGAAGGTGGCACACCGAGAGACGTGTAATGTGTGGGGAAGGTGAGGATGCATGCATGATGAAAAAGAAATAAAAATAACAAAATGAAAATATGATGCGGACATGATGCATGCAGATATAAGAGTGAATCAGATATAAGAGTGTCACACCAAAAAAAATCTCTCCCTCTCTCCCAAAAATGATATAGAAAGATATGATCAAAATGTGGACCCAAAACAGTGAGGGGAGGGGGGGGGGGGGCAAAAATCATCAAGACCGAGCAGAGACGGGCAGCAAGACGGCAAAAAAGATCAATGCCATCAAGGGTGCCTAAGAGGGTAGTGCTGCGCCGTCTCCGTCCTGAGGCGGAGGTGGA
The DNA here is from genome assembly GCA_030789695.1 of Scilla litardierei. NCBI lineage: Eukaryota > Viridiplantae > Streptophyta > Magnoliopsida > Asparagales > Asparagaceae > Scilla > Scilla litardierei. The sequence goes on along the minus strand of CM061142.1, from coordinate 267,652,512 downwards.
GGTGGTGGGTGCTGGGGAACAGTCTGCTGGGTGGATGTGGGTATGGGTGTAGAAGCAGGCTGGGTGGGTGTAGGAGTGGGGGTGGGTACCTGCTGGGTGGGTGTGGGTAGGGTCGGTACACGAGGAAGCCGATCGAGAATCTGAGTGAGGCAATAGTGAATGCCCGGAAGTAGGTCGAAGCGGCTGGCCATAGCGGTGACGGTGGCAGACATGGTCCTGAGGTCACCTCTGAGGCCACTCACCGCCTCCTCGAGAGCACGAATGCTCTGAAGTACAGTGTCGGGGGGAGGTGGTGCAGAGGGACGCACCTGTCTGTGCTGTGCAGGACGGGGCTGGCGGACTCGGGTGGTGTAGTGGATGGGCTCAGCAGGCATGTGGAGGAAGGGTGCTGTGCTCACAAGTGGGGGCCTAGCCTCAGGGCGAGGCTAGGGCGCAGGCTGGTGTGAGGTGGAAGCAGCAGCAGCGGAAGTGGAATATAAAAGTGGCGACGAGGCGGTAAAAGAGGTCAGTGACATAGACGTGGGAACAGACGTCACGACACTCTACGGCTGCGGTGGAGACAGAAGTGACAACCGCTGGGGAGGCAGTATGGGGTCCAATAGGCAAAATCCCAGCGGAGATCATACAGACCATGGTCTCCACGACGGCAGCGAAAGAAGGCTCTCCGCTCTCAACAAAAGTAGGTGGGCGCTCAGGTAGTGCAGAGCAAAGGGGCTCAACGGACAGAGGGCCAGCTGTGGTGGGAGTGGTGGTAGTGGAGGCGGTCTCAGCGAGTGTACTCCCGACACCGGCAGAAGTGTGGACAGAGGTGTCAGGAGCAGCAGAAATATCAGGCTGCTGAGGGGCCACGGGGTCAACGGGTGCAGCGTGTGCAGCGTGGGCATGCTCAGCCTGCTCAGCCTCCTCGACCTCAAGCACGTAGGCGGCGGGGATCAGGAGATCCATCGCCGGAAGCCAGTCCACCTGTACTGGTGCTATCTGTGTCCGAGCTGGGCTCAGAAGGATCATGTAATCAGCACCGTAGGGACCGTGCAACCAAACCCAGTGCCGCTGGCCGTGCGGACGAAGCATATTCATCCGGGCCATGACGTCTATGGACAGTGAAGTGGGGCCCGGGGCTCGTCGTAGGTCAGCCGGAAGGTCCTCGCCGGTCATCAGGGCGAGCAGGGTGATCAGACCGCCGCAACATATCGGTGAGTGAGCGCCCATCGATACGATGATGCGGTCCAAAAACCAGCTCGCAATATCAATCACGACGGCGGGGACCAACTCGTCACTCTCCCTAGCTAGAGCTCTGGGGCGCGTCATCGCATAGAGCATATAAAGCTCTGGTGTGGACATCGTCCCAGGCTCATACCTCGCCAAAAAGGTAGTCGCCATAAGGCGCTGAGCTATGCGGAGGCAGGGGTGGACGATGGCCGAGGCCTTGGCCCTACTAGGGTCAAAGGCAGCTGGTAAACCCGTGATCCGGGCCCAGAAAGCGTGGGAATCGAAGGAAGGTGGGGGAATGTGAGTGGGGGCGTAACCACGGTCGGCCCCGGGGACATCGGGCCACGAAAAGAATGCTCTCATCATACCGAAAGTGACCTGGCACTCTCGGTCCATAAACCTAAACGAGCATCCCTCGTTGGTCCGGCTATATAACTCAGCTCCTCAAGTGTCGGGCGGACGAAGGTGTCCGTCGACACTTGGAAAAAATCTCGCCAACCCACGTTGTCATACAACGTGAGCATCCCCTCAAGTACCCCCAGGCGTCCTAGGTCTGCAAGGTGTGCGAACCTGGAGGGTACAATCGAGCGCTGGGAAATGCGCTCAAAAACGACGCGGTGTGCGTCGTCCCGGAACGTAATCCCCAGCGGCCCGACAAGTGGAGCCGGTGGTGGCAGTGGGTCGGCAGGGAGTGGCTGAGCGGGGTGAACGGGGTCTGCAGGCAGTGGCTGTGCGGGGTGAACGGGGTCTGCAGGCAATGGCTGTGCGGGGTGAGGTGGTGTAGGCGGAGGAGAGTCCTCCATCTCGTGGGAGGGGCCGGGCTCATCTGGCCGCTTCCGCTTCGCGGAAGCTCTCCTGGAGCGTGGCCGTGTCCGGGGCGGCATGTGGGCCCCGGGTGCTCACCAAAAAGCGAAATAAATGCGGCGTGCGAAAATGAATGGAACGAGTATACCGTAACACGTCGCGAGAGCAATATAGTGGACGCGTGCGAAGACGCCGCCTCCACGAAGCCAAAAACGCTCCCCGGAAGCTCCCCTAGGCTCCCCTAAGCTCCCCAATATACCCTGTACATCAAACGAAGATATCAGCGAGTAATATTCAAAATGTATGGGGGTTAGGGGTATAATGGATAGATAATGAAGTTAATTTGAATTAGGGGCTAGATTAGTGTACGGATCGTCAAAAAATACAAGAAATAGGAGAAAATAGGGCGAAAAGGGGCTACCAGAGCTCGGCCGGCGGTGAGATCGCCGGCGGAGACTCGGGCGGTGCGGTGTCGTCGTCGGCCGGTGGTGGTCGGCCGATCGCGGCGGCGGGCAAGGTGGTCGGGCGAGTGGGGGGGGGGGGGGTCGCAGCGGTCGTAGGAGAGATCGGGCTCGGGCTCGGGTGAGAATTTGATAAATAACGCTTCAAATTCCACGCCGAGCCCGCAGCGACTTATATAAGAAAAAGTTACGACTCGGTCGAGTGACTAAGTCGCTCTGCCGAGTGAACGTAACGGAAATATTTTTGAAAATTCCTCACCGCTTATGACTCGGCCGAGTAGCCTTGCCACCCTCGGCCGAGTAGCCTTGCCACCCTCGGCCGAGTGAAAAAAATCCATTCGGCCGAGTGGCTCAAGCTACTTGGCAATACTCGCCCTAGGAGTGTATCAGTTTCACTCGGTCGAGTGAAGATTTATACTCGGCCGAGTGGCAATTATACTGAAATCAAGAAAAGAAACAGAGAGTTGGGTACAGCAGACTTCCCTCGTTCGTGTGCCGCTCGGGCGGACGAGCTTATGTGCTCGGCCGAGTGACTAGTATACTCGGCCGAGTGAATCCTGTTTTCTGCTGTTTGGCTTCGTTTGGGCTCTAGTCTCTGTTTTTCTTCCTCCAGTCGATTTCATCCTCCTCCTAAGCATCGAGCGCATTCCTGGAGCGCTCCTCGTCACCTTGTTCATCCTCCTAATGATAGGTATCCCGTTCTCCTCTCCTGTCAAAGAAAAATAGGACCCGTTATCACGAAATTTTTAGGCAAACGACTCAAAACACTAATAATTTCTAAAACAAAAATAAAGCTAAAAGTAAAAATAAAGCGATAACCGTCGGGTTGCCTCCTGACAAGCGCTCGTTTAAGGTCTTGAGCTCGACCCCCTTTGATTTTCAATTTAATGCTGGATATTGGGTGCATATGAGATGCACCCGTCGAATTTATTTGGAAGAGCGCTCGGATTTGGATGTTGTGACGGCGTGTTCTTCCTCAGTGCTCCTTCGCCTCGTGTAGTGTTGGGGGGTGGCTCCCCCAAGCTAGTGCTTGCTCCGGGCCTCGGCTTCTGATCGCTCCGGGACGTACACCCAAAGAACGGTTGTAGTTTTACCGCAAGCGCACGGTATAGCGGCGAGCGGGTATCGAACACAGGGAGGACGAATGACCGTGCTTGCTCCTAATCAACCTGGCTATTTAAGAATAGAGAGAATTGCCTTGGGCGATCCTGTCACAATCGTCAGACAAATGTGCGAAATATCAAATCAAATAAAGAACGTCTAGGGAATGGGGAATCCCCGCTACTCACCGTATTTCATAAATGTGGTTCGTCGGTATTAAAATTGCTAGAATGAGAATTTGGATGAACTAGTTGTAACTAAATGTGGAACCAAGCTCACGCTCTCGCGCTGTTGCCGGTCTATAGCTATCCTAGGGTCGGGTCCAATCTCTTGCAAACCCTAGCCTAGGAAAGCTAGCATTAGGATCAACATCATCGTCCAATTGCGCACCGAGCCCAATCTCTTGCAAACTCGGTCCACAATCTAAATTAGGATAGTTCCTACCCGTCCAATCTCTTGCAAACGGGTATCGGCACGGAATTGCAACCGGAGATCCTAGTATCGGTCCAATCTCTTGCAAACCGATACTTCGAAAGTCCGACTCCAACCCAATTCGGATTTCTAGGGCTTCCTATCAAATTGGGATCCAATCTCTTGCAAATCCCAATTGATATGAATACCTAGCTATCCGTAGTGATTCGATCCCAATCTAATCTCTAATTATTGATTCTAGCACAATTTCTACCAATTTATCACAAATACGAAATTGGGCTTGTAGGGTTCATCCCCACGCCCCAAGACGTGGAGACTACTCACAAATCATAGCAATAGCACAAAAATAATCAATGAAATAGACAATGGAATTCATCACAACAATGATATAAACAATAAAAATAGAGTTTTTGGGGAAGAGAGATGCAAACCAAAGTAGTTCTTCAATTAATCCAACAAAAATCCAAGTTTTTCTCTTCTCCAATCACAAATAATAAAGCTAAAAAGTAATCTCAAAAAGCTGCAAAAAATCTAAGAGATGGCTCCTAAAACTAGGGTAAAAACAGGGCTTAAATAGCCCCAAAAATCGTCCAAAAATCCTGACCAAAACGCCCCTGCACAGACTGTTTTCCGCAAATTTCGCTACAGGCAGCGCATCGCACTCGGCCGAGTGACAAAAGTCGCTCGGCCGAGTGAAAACCCTGTCATTTTCCAGTAAGTTGGGGGCTTCAAGGGTCTTCAGTTCGGAGGCGGCTCGACCGAGTGAGTTGTCGTCACTCGGCCGATGGCTTTACTGCACTCGGGCGGACGCGGTTTACCACTCGGCCGAGTGGGTCTTCTGAAGCTCAGGTGGCCGAAAAACAGTAACTTCGATATTTTTGAGGGCCTTCGTCTGGGCGCCACTCGGGCGGACGTGGTATCGTCACTCGGCCGATGTGGTCTCCGTCGCTCGGCCGAGTACACATGGAAAACGTGTCTGAACGGGTCGGCCGAGCAGTGTCTCGCTGGTCGGCCGAGTGGCTCCTCCACTCGGCCGAGTGGGACACAAAAGATGCCCAATCTGATTGTTTTGGCCTCCTCGTTGCTCCTGCGACGTCCATTCTTCTTCCGCTCCTCTCCAACAGCAAAATATCCCTCGGGGAGGTCGTCGGTGGCCGTGTAGAGTAAGCGCGTCTCGAGATCACTCCAAATTGCGCCAAATCACCTGAAATGCGACAAAAACAACAAATCGTGAAAAGCATCGCAATATCGTCGATATATCGTAAAAAACATGATTTGGGCGATCTAAATGGCATGCAAATCCACGGAAAAAAGGTGTAAAATATGGAGTGATCAAAATCCCCCAAGCTTGCCTCTTACTCGTCCTCGAGGAAGATAAGTAAAAGGCGAACCCGGTGGATTCGGAAAACAAAAACGGCGAAAAAAAGAAAAAAAAAAGAAAAACGAAGAAGAATGAAAACTAAATGAAAATAAAGACGAAAGAAAGAAGCGAAGAGGTAGGGTGCTAGATCATTTTCTCAGGACGTGGGTTTCACTTACTCTTATAGCATGCACCGAATGAGAAATACATGTCAAAGAATCTTATTTTGATATCATAGTATAATAGTGCAAATAGAAATAGAAAACCCACGAACAATGATATAATCATGAAGAACGGAATGATTTTAAAATTAACATTGCCTGAATCATTTAAAGCGGTATACAAATCACAGATCACACACTTTTCAATTGAACGCTTTCTATCTGGAGTATAAGAGTATCACACTATAGAATAGAGAGAATGGAAAAGTTTGGATTTCATGAAATGAACGCTAGGCTTAGATTTCTAGATTTCGTGAAGCTAGAAACAATCTCACCGAGTATAGAATATTACTTAGCCTAGGTTGTCGTGCAATGTCAAGTAGTCACTCTCTCACACATCAATGGATCCCCTCCCCCAAGCTTATCTATAAGCGTGGTGGCACAAAAATATTTACATCCCCATTTTTATATAGCCCCAAAAGCAAAGAAGAGAGAGAAGAAAGAAAGAAAGTGAGATGGGATCTTTTATTGAGGATTTTTCCTCTTTTCTCTTTTTTTTTCTTTTTTTTTCTTTTTTTTTGCAATAAGCAATATATGCACAATGATCCCAACTCAGAGAGAGATAATGATATACAAGTATGTTTTTCTCTCTTGCATCTATTTATTTATTTATTTTTTTTTTTGAAATAGGGGATTGGGAGCTAGGAATTAATAGCGGGGGAAATGCCATAAAATAGAATCACTAAGGGGAGATTCACCAATGATTTTTTAAAAGTAGAGAAATGATGTTCAAGATTTGTGGAGAAAGAAACATATATAACTCTCGGTTCACTCTATAAGACATGCACGACAACTTCAGCAGGGTAATCTAATCTACTCAGTTTCGATCACAAAAAAACTAACTAATCCAGATATATCATAGCTAACATCATTCAATCATCCCGAAGTGAAGTGTACAATTCATGCATATAGAAGTGATATAGGAAAAGAAATCGGTACTCCAGATATAGGCATTCAATGCGTGAATCTTGGTGTGTTTTCTGTGATAGCATACATATGAATATTCAGGCTCAGTTAATAATAAAACTTCATCCATTTTCATGCGGAAAAAGTGTGGGTTACTATTCTAGATGCAAAGCAAGTCATAGCATATGATATCAGAAATAAAATTTAAGACATGACAAATATAGCATGCATATAGAATAAGCTAACTCCACGTAGACATCATCACAGAAAATTCATCTCTAGCATGAGATGAAAAAGGAAAGAAATAAAGATAAGAAAAATAAAACTATGCAATCCGGCACACAGAGAAACAAGAAAAACGTGATGCATGGCAAAATAAAAGAAAAATAAAGAAAAATGAGTGCGAAAGTGAAAAGAAACGGTGTGAAAAACTAAAAATAAAGGTGGCAAATCGAAAAAGAACGTGAGAACTCACTCCCCCAAGCTAAACTGCACAGTGTCCTCAATGTGCAAGGTGTGGCACACAGAGAGACAAGTAATGAGAGGGGCAAGTGAGGATGCATGCATGATGGAAACAAAAAAGATAATAAAACGAAAAAAATAAAGAAATGAAAATATGATGCGGATATGATGCATGCACAGATATGAGTGATACGAGTATAAATGGGTCACCAAAAGCTCTCCCTCTCTCCCAAAAAGGATATATAAAGATACGGCAAATGAGAATCACAAAAAAGTGAGGGGAGGGGGGGTGGACAAAAAGGCATCAGGACCCAGCAGAAACGGGCAGCACAACGGCAAAAGGAATCGATGGCATCAAGGGTGCCTAGGAAGGTGGTGATGCGCCGTCTCCGTCCTGAGGCGGAGGTGGTGGTGGTGGTGGTGTAGGCTGCTGAGCTGGGGTGGGCGTGGAAGTGGAAGCATGCCTAGTGTGTGTGGCAGTGTGAGTGGGAACCTGCTGGGTGGGTGGGGGTACGCGCGGAAGACGCTCTAAGATCTGTGTCAGGCAGTAGTGGATCTGAGGGATCAGGTCAAAGCGTCCAGCAATCGTAGAGACGGTGGAGGACAGGGTCCTAAGGTCACCTCTAAGACCACTCACCGCCAACTCAAGAGCACGTATGCTCTGCAGTACAGTGTCGGGCGGGGGTGGTGCAGAGGGACGCACCGGTCTAGGCTGCGCGGGGCGGGGCTGGCGTACGCGAGTGGAGTATGTAACGGGCTCAGCAGGGAAGGGGACAAAAGGTGCCGCGCCAGCAAATGTGGGCCTGGCCTCAGTGTGAGGCCGGGACACCGGCTGGTGAGAAGTAGAGGCAGCGGCAGCAAAGGAAGCGTGCAAAAGAGGCAACGAGGTGGCAAGAGAGGTCAGTGGCCCAGAAGTGTGGACAGACGCCACGACGCTCTCGGAGAATACGGCGGCTGTGGAGACAGAGGGCTCTACCGCTGGGGCGGAACTGTGTGGACCAAAAGGCGCAATCCCAGCGGAGATCGTGCTAGCCATGGTCTCCACGACCGCGGCAAACGAGGGCGCTCCACTCTCGACAAAGGTCGGCGGGCGCTCGGGGAGTGCGGAGCAAAGAGGCTCCACGGACAGAGGGCCAGAGGTGGCAGCGGGAGTGGTGGGGACAGCCTCGGAAGTGGTGACAGTGGTGGAAGTGGGCTCAGCAAAAGTACTCTCGACACTGACAGAGGTGGGGACAGAAGTGTCAGGAGCAGTGGAAACGTCAGGAACAGGCTGAGGGGCCACAGGGTCGACGGGGTTGGCAGCAGGCTCGGCAGGGTGTGCAGCAGGGTCTGCGGGAGCAGCCTGGGCAGCGTGGGCAGCGTGGGCCTGCTCGGCCTCCTCGGCCTCGAGCACGTACGCAGCGGGGATGAGGACATCCATCGCTGGGAGCCAGTCAATGTGGGCCGGTGCAATCTGGGTCCGAGCTGGGCTCGGGAGAATCATGTAGTCGGCACCGAAAGGGCCGTGCAACCAGATCCAATGACGCTCACCATGCGGACGCAGCATCTTCATCCGGGCCATAACGTCTATCGACAAGGAAGTGGGGCCCGGAACGGGTCGCAGGTCGTCAGGTAAGTCCTCGCCGGTCATCATGGTAAGCAGGGTGATCAGACCGCCGCAGCATATCGGTGAGTGAGCGCCCACCGACACAATGATACGGTCTAAAAACCAAGCCGCAATGTCGATCACGACGGCGGGGACAAGCTCATCTCCATCCCTAGATAGAGCTCTGGGACGTGTCATCGCGTAGAGCATGTAAAGCTCTGGCGTAGACATCATGCCCGGCTCATATCTGGCCAAAAAGGTGGTCGCCATAAGGCGCTGGGCAATACGTAGGCAGGGGTGGACAATGGCCGAGGCCTTGGCCCTACTAGGGTCAAAGGCGGCGTGGTGGCCTGTGATACGTGCCCAGAAGGCACGGGCGTCGAAGGAGGGTGGAGGGATATGTGTGGGGCCGTAACCGCGATCGGCTCCGGGGACTGCGGGCCATGAGAAGAACGCTCTCATCATATCGAGAGTGACCTGGCACTCTCGATCCATGAACCGGAATGAGCATCCCTCATCGGTCCGGGCGATCGAACTCAAAACCTCAAGTGTCGGGCGGGTAAAAGTATCCGCCGACACCTGGAAAAAATCTCGCCAGCCCACGTTGTCGTACAACGTGAGCATCCCCTCAAGTACCCCCAGGCGTCCTAGGTCAGTGAGGTGTGCAAACCTGGAGGGTACGATCGAGCGCTGGGAGATACGCTCGAAGACGGCGCGGTGTGCGTCGTCTCGGAACGTAATCCCGAGCGGCCCGACCAGTGGAGCCGGTGGTGGTGGCTGTGGATCGGCAGGGAGAGGCTGTGCGGGCTGTGGGTGCACTGCAGGCTGTGCGGGGTGTGCGGGGCCTGCAGGCTGTGCTGGGTGGACGGCGTGTGTGGGGGAAGGCGGAGGAGAGTCCTCCACCAAGTGGGAGGGGCCGGGCTCGTCCGACCGCTTCCGCTTAGCGGAAGCTCTCGTCGACCGCGGCCGTGTCCGGGGCGGCATATCGGCCCCGAGCGCGTGCCGAAAAGTGAAAAGTGCGACGTGTGCACAAAGAATGGAAAGAGTATACCCAAACATGCCGCGAGTGCTAAGCAGTGGAAGCGTGTGAAGTCCGTGCCTCCACGTAGTCCTGAGCAGCCCGTAGAAGCTCCCCTGAGCTCTCCTAAGCTCCAAAAAGCAACCTGCGCATGGAAAAGCGATATCAGCGAGTAATAATCAAAATGTATGGAGCAATAGGGGTATAACAGATAGATATGGGAATTGATTCGGGTTAGGGGTTCGATTAATACACGAATCCTCAAAAACTACGCAAAAAGAGGAGAAAATGGTGAAAACAAGCGAACCGGAGGTGGCCGGGCGGTGCGCCGCCGGCGGCGACTCGGGCGAGGCGTCGGCGGGCTCGGCCGACGGTGGCGGGCCGAGCGGCGGGGGGGGCAGCGACGGTCGGGCGAGTGAGGGTCGAGCGAGGGGGAATCGGGCGTGGGAGCTGAAGGGGCGCGGGCGAGAATTGGGGATTTGCGTTTTCGAATTCCGCGCCCCCCTCGCCGCTTATATATAGAAAAGTTACGACTCGGCCGAGTGACGTGCTCACTCGGCCGAGCGAGGCAAATACAAATTTCTCCCCGATATCGCTTCGGCCGAGTGGCTTTGCCAGCCTCGGCCGAGTGGAGTAAGTCCATTCGGCCGAGTGACTCAAGCTACTCGGCATGACTCGCCCTAGGAGGGTATCCGTTTTACTCGGCCGAGTGAAAATGTAGACTCGGCCGAGTAGCAGTTCTAATGAAATGAGGAGAATAGACAGAGAGTTGGGTATAGCAGACTTCCCTCGTTCGTGAGCGGCTCGGCCGGACGAACTTCTGGACTCGGCCGAGTGACTAGTATACTCGGCCGAGTGAGCCTTGTATTCTGCTGTTTGTCTTCGTTTGGGCTCTAAACTCCGTCTTTCTTCCTCCAGTCGATTTCATGCTCCTCCTAAGCGTCGAACGCCTTCTTGGGGCGCTCCTCGTCGTCTCGTTCATCCTCCTCATGATGGATCTACCTATCTCCTCTCCTGTCAAGAAAAATAGGACCCGTTATCACAAAATTTTTGGTCGAATGACTCAAAACACTAAAAATCTCTAAAACGAAAATAAAGAAAAAGTAAAAATAAAGCAAAAACCGTCGGGTTGCCTCCTGACAATCGCTCGTTTTAGGTCGTGAGCTCGACCCCCTATAATTTTCAATCAATGCGGGATGTTTGGTGCATATGAGATGCACCCGTCAAACTTCCCGGGGAGCGCGCTTGGATCTGGACGTGGCGGCGTAGCGTTCTCCCTCGGAGGTCTCTTGTCTCGAATAGTGTTGGGGGGAGGCTCCCCCAAGCTAGCATTTGCCCCGGTCAACGGCTTAACCGGCGATGCCGATTTCCGTACCGGCGGAGCTTTCTTTGGAGACTTTGATTTCGAGAGCTTGCAGAGCTCTCGAATCCTTGCGACATCAGCGTCGCCTTCATCAACTTCAGTGGAGAGGTCGGGGGAATCATCATTATTGTCTTCATGGCCTAAATCCGGGCCTTCATCAAAGTCTTCATCAAAAAGAGCGCCAATTGAGTGAGGAATCGTCTCCTCTATCACCTCATCGAGGAGGTCCATATAATCAAGCTCCTCATGGTAAGGCATGTGCTTCATTGCCTTGGGAATGTGGAGCTCCACCTCGATGTTTCCGACGTTTAAGGTTAAGGTACCTTCGCGCACGTCGACGATGACTCCGGCGGTGGCGAGGAATGGGCGTCCAAGTATCAATGAGGTGTCTCCCTCCTCCTTAACGTCCATGATGACGAAGTCACATGGCAAGCATATTCCACCCGGGACTTGAAGTGGGATGTCTTCGGCAATCCCCACCGGCCTTGTTATCCGGCCATCGGCTAATTGAATGCACATGTCGGTGGGTTTCAACTTTGTCCCGGTGTTAAGCTTTAAGAACATGGAGAGGGGCATGAGACTCACACTAGCCCCAAGATCGACCAACGCCTTTTGGAGAGGCACGCCGCCCAAAGTGCAAGGAATCCGAAAACTCCCCGGATCTTTAAATTTTGCCGGCTCCTTTTCTCTCTTGGTGAACCAAGAGCCCTCCTCGGCTAGCATGATCTTCTCCCTCCTCTTCCTCCCCGAAATCAAGTCCTTCAAGAATTTAGCATATGTGGGGATCTCGATGATGGCGTCAAGGAAGGGAATATTTAGGCTAACTCCTCTTAGGTACTCGAGGAATTTTGCTAGCCTTTTCTCCATTTTAGCTCTAGCGAGCCTTTGGGGGAATGGGACCGATGGCATGAAGCGCCTTTCCTCGATCAATTTTTCCGCTCTAGACTTCTCCTCGTCTCGTGGCTCCCTCTCTTTTTCAACGTCAACTATCGGCTCAATTGGCTCCGAGCTTTCCTCCACGGCCTCCTCGGTAGGAATCATAGCGGGGGTGGTGTCCTTCCCGCCTCTAGTAGTAACGGCAACTACGGCATTGATGTGGCCCGTGTTGCCCCGTGGGTTTTGCTCCGGTTGCGCCGGCAATCTTTGAGTGTTCCGATTTAGCAAAGCCAATTGCTCCGATATTTGAGCCACTACGGTATTAAGGGAGTCTTGCCCCGCCTTCAAAGTAGCATTCACCTTGTTTTGCTCGACCATGAACGCCTCCACTCTAGTTTCGAAATCGGATCGTTGTGGAGCTTGTGGAGGGTTTTGATTTTGATTCCTCCACCCTTGGTTGTATCCGGGAGGCCTATAAGGTGGAACTTGTTGCTTTGGTTGGAAGTTTTGTTGTGGAGGCCCCCTCGGCGGATAGTATTGTTGTTGGGGTGGTGGTGGTCGAGCTTGATTAGGCGGTTGTTGTGGCGGGTTCAAAGCTCCTTCATTGTTGGCGTAGGAGAATCCCGGATGATTTCTTGCGGCCGGATTGGACCAATACCCTTGGTTCCCCGCAATATATTGTACTTGCTCCAAGGATCCTTCTCCTTGCTCTCCTCCCGAGTACATGACTTGAGATTGGTCTTGCCAATCACACATTTGGTTGGTCGGTGCGGAGGTGGATGGGCTTCCTTGGGGCTCCGTGATAAATTTCTCCAATCTCTCCACCACCTTGTGGAGAGAATCGAATTTGCTCGTGAGCTCCGCTACGGCCTTCGCCTCGTAGATGCTAGTTGGCTTTAAGGAGGATGTGGAGTGTCCTCGCTCATCGCCCCATTGTTGGTTATTTGAGGCCATCTCCTCAATTAGGGCCGTAGCTTCCTCAGGAGTCTTTGACAAGATTGCACCATTCGCCGCGGCATCAATAATTTGTTTGGTCCCCGGTTGGAGACCGTTGTAGAAGCTATGAACTAGCTCCCAATCCTCTATACTGTGGTGCGGGCATTGATGCTGCAAATCCTTAAATCGCTCCCAAGCTTCATAGAGCGTCTCATGTGGTCCTTGCTTGAAGGACATGAGAGCGCTCCGGATCTTCATCGTCTTGGATGGTGGATAGAATTTGTCAATGAATGCATCCGCCAACCCGTCCCAAGAGGTGAAAACTCCGTCAGCTTGCGTCCACAGCCAATAGAGTGCTTTTTCCTTTAGCGTGAAGGGGAAGCGGCGCAGTCTGATGGCATCGATGGGGACCCCCGGCATTTGGAATGTGGCGCACTTCGACAAGAATGATTAGATGTGGTAGTGGGGGTTCTCATGAGCGTTCCCATGAAATGGGTCTTGTTGCATCAAAACCACCAATCCCGTCTTTAGCTCGAAGTTCTTGTCGGCCGCCAACTCCGGCACGGCAATGGATGACGTAGTAGAAGAGGTCTTAGGCCGAAGCCTATCGCGAATAGAAATTATTCTCGCCATCCTCGCCGCCAATTCTTCGGGAGTTTCCGGGTTGGTCGTAAACCGCCCTTCCGGATATTGTCTCCTTTCCGCTCTAAGTCTCCGCGTGGTACGTTCGATCTCGGGATCGAATAATAAGGCTTCGGGGTCCGCCGTAGATCTCGTGTACATGCACAGGGAAAACAGAGTTTCAAAGAGATGATTAGTACCGTGGAAGGGTTAGGTAAGAATAGTAGGGGAAATAATAATGGTAATAAAAAAAATAAAAATAAAAGAAAGAAATAGCTAGGGTGAAAAAGAATCAAACGCAATCGCCTCCCCGGCAACGGCGCCAAAAACTTGATCGCTCCGGGACGTACATTCAAAGAACGGTTGTAGTTTTACCGCAAGCGCACGGTATAGCGGCGAGCGGGTATCGAACACAGGGAGGACGAATGACCGTGCTTGCTCCTAATCAACCTGGCTATTTAAGAATAGAGAGAATTGCCTTGGGCGATCCTGTCACAATCGTCAGACAAATGTGCGAAATATCAAATCAAATAAGGAACGTCTAGGGAATGGGGAATCCCCGCTACTCACCGTATTTCATAAATGTGGTTCGTCGGTATCAAAATTGCTAGAATGAGAATTTGGATGAACTAGTTGCAACTAAATGTGGAACCAAGCTCACGCTCTCGCGCTGTTGCCGGTCTATAGCTATCCTAGGGTCGGGTCCAATCTCTTGCAAACCTTAGCCTAGGAAAGCTAGCATTAGGATCAACATCATCGTCCAATTGCGCACCGAGCCCAATCTCTTGCAAACTCGGTCCACAATCTAAATTAGGATAGTTCCTACCCGTCCAATCTCTTGTAAACGGGTATCGGCACGGAATTGCAACCGGAGATCCTAGTATCGGTCCAATCTCTTGCAAACCGATACTTCGAAAGTCCGACTCCAACCCAATTCGGATTTCTAGGGCTTCCTATCAAATTGGGATCCAATCTCTTGCAAATCCCAATTGATATGAATACCTAGCTATCCGTAGTGATTCGATCCCAATCTAATCTCTAATTATTGATTCTAGCACAATTTCTACCAATTTATCACAAATACGAAATTGGGCTTGTAGGGTTCATCCCCACGCCCCAAGACGTGGAGACTACTCACAAATCATAGCAATAGCACAAAAATAATCAATGAAATAGACAATGGAATTCATCACAACAATGATATAAACTAAAAAAATAGAGTTTTTGGGGAAGAGAGATGCAAACCAAAGTAGTTCTTCAATTAATCCAACAAAAATCCAAGTTTTTCTCTTCTCCAATCACAAATAATAAAGCTAAAAAGTAATCTCAAAAAGCTACAAAAAATCTAAGAGATGGCTCCTAAAACTAGGGTAAAAACAGGGCTTAAATAGCCCCAAAAATCGTCCAAAAATCCTGACCAAAACGCCCCTACACAGCCTGTTTTCCGCAAATTTCGCTACAGGCAGCGCATCGCACTCGGCCGAGTGACAAAAGTCGCTCGGCCGAGTGAAAACCCTGTCATTTTCCAGTAAGTCGGGGCTTCAAGGGTCTTCAGTTCGGAGGCGGCTCGGCCGAGTGAGTTGTCGTCACTCGGCCGATGGCTTTACTGCACTCGGGCGGACGCGGTTTACCACTCGGCCGAGTGGGTCTTCTGAAGCTCAGGTGGCCGAAAAACAGTAACTTCGATATTTTTGAGGGCCTTCGTCTGGGCACCACTCGGGCGGACGTGGTATCGTCACTCGGCCGATGTGGTCTCCGTCGCTCGGCCGAGTACACATGGAAAACGTGTCTAAACGGGTCGGCCGAGCAGTGTCTCGCTGGTCGGCCGAGTGGCTCCTCCACTCGGCCGAGTGGGACACAAAAGATGCCCAATCTGATTGTTTTGGCCTCCTCGTCGCTCCTGCGACGTCCATTCTTCTTCCGCTACTCTCCAACAGCAAAATATCCCTCGGGGAGGTCGTCGGTGGCCGTGTAGAGTAAGCGCGTCTCGAGATCACTCCAAATCGCGCCAAATCACCTGAAATGCGACAAAAATAACAAATCGTGAAAAGCATCGCAATATCATCGATATATCGTAAAAAACATGATTTGGGCGATCTAAATGGCATGCAAATCCACGGAAAAAAGGTGTAAAATATGGAGTGATCAGCTTCACCGGTGACACCGATTTTCGTATCGGTGGTGCCTTTTTTGGAGTCTTCATCTTTGAGAGCTTACAGAGCTCTCGTATTCTCGCGACATCAGCGTCGCCTTCATCAATTTTCATGGAGGGGTCAGGGGAATACTCCATATTTTCTTCTTGGCCCAAGTCCGGCCCTTCCTTAAAGTCTTCCTCGAATATTGCGCCAATGGAATGGGGGATCGCCTCCTCAATGACCTAGTCAAGGAGGTACGAAAGATCATCCGGCCGTCCCTTAAGCAGATAAATTCTACTTATTTCTCCCACAGGGACTCCCTCGGAATAATGCTTGAGCCTTTGTCCATTTACTTTGAATGTGGCTCCGTCTTTACTTTCTAACTCAAAAGCTCCTCCCGGTTGTATGTGCTTAATGGTGAAAGGTCCGGACCACCGTGACCTCAATTTCCCAGGAAATAGTCGTAACCGGGAGTTATATAGCAAGACCTTGTCTCTGATTTTGAAGTCCGTAACAGTTATGCGTGCATCGTGGAGAATCTTGGTCCTTTCTTTGTAAATCCTCGAGCTCTCGTAGGCGTCCCTCCTAATCTCATCAAGCTCGTTGATGTCCAAGAGTCGCCTCACCGCCGCACTCTTATAATCGTAATTGAGGGTCTTGATGGCCCAATACGCGCGGTGTTCCAGATCTACCGGCAAGTGACAAGCTTTCCCATAAACAAGTCGGAACGGTGTGGTGCCGATGGGAGTGCGAAAGGCTGTGCGATATGCCCATAGAGCATCGTTTAACTTCATCGACCAATCCTTTCTAGATCGATCTACGGTTTTCTCAAGAATTTGCTTTATCTCTCTATTCCAGACCTCCACTTGGCCGCTCGTTTGGGGGTGATATGCCATGCCAACTCTATGGTTTACCCCGTACTTCTTCAGCATGGCTTCAAACTTGTTTTCTATGAAATGGCTTCCCCCGTCGCTTATCAAGGTACGAGGCACCCTGAAACGTAGGAAGATATTCTGCTTGAAAAATTTAGAAACAACCCTTGCATCATTGGTAGGGGTAGCGATTGCTTCCACCCATTTGGAGACGTAGTCAACGGCCAATAGGATATACTTGTTACCGTTGCTTGACGGAAAAGGTCTCATGAAGTCCACTCCCCAGCAATCAAAAAGCTCAATTTCTTTGATGGGCCTCATCGGCATCTCATTACGTTTGGAAATATTCCCGGTCCGTTGGCACCTGTCACACCCCTTCACAAAGTCGTAGGTGTCTCTGAACATTGTTGGCCAGAAGAATCCGCTCTGCAAAATCTTAGCGGTTGTCTTAGAGGCGGCATGATGTCCCCCGCATGGCATACCGTGGCAATGCAAAATGATAGATGTTGCCTCCTCCTTAGAAACACACCTCCGAATAACACTATCTTTGAATATCTTGAAGAGGTATGGATCTTCCCAAAAATAGCTACGGACCTCATGCAAAAATCTCCTCTTTTGATGCGTGGGCATCCCATGCGGTTTAATTCCACAAGCCAAGTAATTGACGAAGTCCGCGTACCAAGACACTTCCCCAGGCCTTATGGCGTATAGCCTCTCATCCACGAATGTGTCGTCGATAGGTAAACTCTCATCCTCCTTGTCGCGAATAAGCCTAGACAAATGATCCGCCACAACATTGTCCGTACCTTTCTTGTCTCTGATCTCTAAATCGAATTCTTGCAACAAGAGTATCCTTCTAATTAACCGAGGTTTGGCCTCCTTCTTGTTTAAAAGATATTTCAATGCCGCATGGTCGGTGTGGACAATCACCTTGGAACCAAGGAGGTAGGAGCGAAACTTCTCGATGGAATAGACGACCGCTAGAAGCTCTTTTTCGGTAGTTGTATAGTTTTTCTGTGCGTCATCCAATGTCTTGCTCACATAGAATATTGCATGAAGCTTCCTATCTTTCCTTTGTCCCAATACCGCTCCAATGGCTTGGTCGCTAGCATCACACATTAGCTCAAAGGGAAGGCTCCAATCCGGTGGTTGTATGATGGGTGCGGAAACTAGTGCTTCCTTCAAGGTATTGAAGGCTTGCAAGCATTCGCCTGAAAAAATAAAAGGAGTATCTTTAGCAAGCAAGGAAGTAAGCGGTCGGGCAATCGAGGCGAAATGCTTGATAAAGTGGCGGTAAAACCCCGCATGACCAAGAAAGCCTCTAATGCCCTTGACATTAATAGGAGGAGCGAGTTTCTTGATTACCTCAATCTTTGCTTTATCTACCTCAATTCCTCTCGAGGAGACAAGGTGCCCAAGAACTATACCTTCCGTGACCATGAAGTGACATTTCTCCCAATTTAGAGTGAGATTATTTTGTTGGCACCTTTTAAGGATTTTAGTAAGATTGGCCAAACAAGAGTCAAACTCACTTCCATAAACCGAAAAGTCATCCATAAAAACTTCCATAATATTTTCAATGTAATCGGAAAATATGGATGTCATACACCTCTGAAAGGTGGCGGGAGCATTACAAAGACCAAAGGGCATCCTACGGTAGGCATAGGTACCATAGGGACAAGTAAAAGTGGTCTTTTCTTGGTCATCTTCGTGCAAAGGGATTTGGAAGAACCCCGAATACCCATCTAAATAACAAAAGTATTTATGTTTAGCTAGGCGTTCAAGCATTTGATCAATGAAGGGCAATGGGTAATGGTCCTTTTGGGTCGCTTTATTAAGTTTCCTATAATCAATGCACATTCGCCATCCCGTGACGGTGCGTGTAGAAATGGGCTCTCCTTTATCATTTTTTATAACAGTCATCCCCCCTTTCTTGGGGACGACGTGAACGGGGCTAACCCATCTACTATCAGAGATCGGATAGATAATTCCAGCATCAAGCAATTTTAGGATTTCCTTTTTCACTACCTCTTTCATATTCGGGTTCAACTGCCTTTGAGGCTCAATAGAAGAGGCTTCAGTGTTTTCCAAGTGGATCCTGTACGTGCATAGCCTAGGGCTTATTCCCTTAAGATTATGTAACCAAGGACATCCTTGTGATCCCTAAGGACTTCTAATAATTTTTCAAGTTGGTCTTGGCCGAGGTGGGCATTTACAATCACCGGGAAGGTCAATTTACTACCCAAGAAAGCATACCTTAGATTCGGCGGTAGTTGTTTAAGCTCTACCTCAAAGGGTGCCGCACCCTCTGCTTTGTCACCTTGTGTGAATTTGACTTCTCCTTCAACATCTGAATTTAGCTCACTCTCGAATGGGGGCTTAGATTCGCTTCCTAGTGAGGACGGTGCATCGGAATAGACGCTCTCCGATTCTGCGCCTGCATCGATAGGATCACCACCTTGCTCCGGTTCATTCCTGAGATCAAGAAATACGTCAGCAGATTCATAAATGTAAGGGTGGGGATCATAGAGTGTATCTCCCTGAGTATCCGTTTGTTCGAAGTGGTCCTCGGGAGTGTAGTACTCTTCGACACATGTTCTATCGCTATCAAAATATAGCTTGTCGTCCCTCACATCAACTCTGATATCGCCCCCAATAGTCCCATCCGAGGAGATTTGATCCATTACGAAGCTAGCAAAAAGTTGTTCGACGGGGTCCTCGATATTAATAGCAAAAGCTCCGGTAGCGTAGACCTCATCAATAAGTTCCTTGAGGAGCTCCGCAAAAGATTCATCATCTCCCTAGTCAGACTCAGTCATTGAAATTGCATCCCCCATTTTACCTGTTAAGATTTCGTGGAGAATTTCGGGAGGGATTGCAAAATGGGGCTGTAAACAGGGTTAGAAAAGAATGAAGCAATAAAGAAAGAGATTGAAGAGAAATAACCGGGTGATCCAAATCAAACTCTGTCAAAACGACGTTCCCCGGCAACGGCGCCAAAAACTTGATCGCGCCCGGGCGTACACCCTAAAGAGCGACCGTGTAGTTTTACCGCAAGCGCACGGTGTAGCGGCGAGCGGGTATCGAACACAGTGCGGACGTATGACAGTGCCTTCTCCGAACAACCTGGCTATAGGGACAGAAGAGTAGGAAAGTGCCTTTCGACGATGTTGTCACAATCGTCAAACAAAGTATGGAGATATAAAATCAAATAAAGACGCCTAAGGAATAGAGAATCCCCGCTACTCACCGTATCTCGTCAAGGTGATTCATCGGTATCACAATTGCTAGGGTGGTATTTCAGGTGAACTAGTTGCAACTGAATGTAAAACCTAGCTCACGCTCTCGCGCTGTTGCCGGTCTATAGCGAACCTAGGTTCGGGTCCAATCTCTTGCAAACCCTAGCCTAGGCAAGCTAGCATTAGGATCAACATCATTGTTCAATCGCATCCCGAGCCCACTCTCGTGCAAACTCAGGCCACGACCTAGGTTGGGATAGTTCCTACCCATCCAATCTCTTGCAAACGGGTATCGGTATAGAATTGCAACCGAGGATCCTAGTATCGGCCCAATCTCTTGCAAACCGATACTTCGGAAACTCAATTTCAACCCAATTCGGATTTCTAGGGTTTCCTATCGAATTGGGATCCAATCTCTTGCAAATCCCAATCGATATGAACACTTAGCTATCCGTAATATATCGTTCCCAAACTAACCCTAATAGCAATTCTAGCAATAGTTCTACCAAATCATCACAAAGCGGAAATTGGGCTCGTAGGGTTCATCCCCACGCCCTAAGACGTTAATACTACTCACAAATCATATTGCTAATGAAAGAATAATCAATAGAAATAGCAATGGAATTCATAGAAATAATCAAAATAACAATAAAAATAGGATTTTTAATGAAGAGGGAGACAAACCAATGTAGCTCTCCAAGAATCCAACAAAATAACCCTTTTCTCTCCTCTCCAATCACAAGAATAAAACTCTAAAAAGTCTAATCTAAAAAGGCTGCCAAAAGCAATCAAAAAGCTCCCTAAATTAGGTTAGAATCTGGGGTTAAATACCCCCCAAAACTGCCCAAAAATTCGTGACCAAACTGCCCCTGCGTAGCTCCAAAATCGTGATTTCCGCTACAGGCAGCGCTGCTCACTCGGCCGAGTGACAAAAGTCGCTCGGCCGAGTGAGAGACCTTGAGAATTTACAGTAAGTCTGGGGTCTTGGGGGTCTTCACTTCAGGCGTCACTCGGCCGAATGAGTTGTCGTCACTCGGTCGATGGGCTTATCTTCACTCGGGCGGTCGGTAATTGCCACTCGGCCGAGTCGGGCTTCTACTGCTCAGACTGACGAAAAACAGCAAGTTGGCTCTTTTTGAGGGGCGTCGTCTGAGTGCCACTCGGGCGGACGGGATACGTCACTCGGCCGAGGTGGCTTCTGATGCTCGGCCGAGTGCACACTGGGAGCGTGTCCGATCTGACCGGCCGAGCGGGGTCTCGCTGGTCGGCCGAGTGACTCCTTCACTCGGCCGAGTGAGACACTAAAAATGCCCATTCTGAGTGTTTTTGCCTCCTCGTCGCTCCTACAACATTCTTTCTTCTTCCGCTCCTCTCCAATCTCAAAATACCCCTCAGGGAAGTCTTTGGTGACACTCCGGAGTAGGTGTATCTCGGGATCACTCCAAATCGCTCCAAATCTCCTGAAATACGATAAAAACAACAAATCGTGAAAAGTATCGCAATATCGTGATAAATCGTGAAAAACATGATTTGAGCGATCTAAATGGCATGCAAACATGCGGAAAAAAGGTGTAAAATATGGAGTGATCAATGGGGGTCGGCACTTCTCCGACCAAGGGCATGCCCAGCCCTCCTCGACTGAGGTCTCATGGCCCTGGGCCAGGCCCTCGCCTCTGTCTTCGGGGCCACTCCCCGAGGCTTATGAGCGATCCCTGGGCACGTTTCACTCAGTTTAGGCCGGTCTTCCTCAGCCAGGCGAGGGTGTACTCCGTCCCTACTTCCCCCGTGGGGTTGAAGGAGTCGGTTTTCAACGATTGTGGGATGGCGGCTCGGTTGGATTTGGACAGCTCAGTTTTGGCCATGGCGAGGTAGTTCTGCATCGCCTCTTCACGCGCATCGTAGTCCCCCCTGTAGCTGGTTGATGACAAGCTTCGAATCGCTGAGGAGGCGTATGGACTCGGCTCCGAGTTCTCTGGCCAGCCTTAAACCGTTTATGGCGGCCTCATACTCAGCCACGTTGTTGGTGGCAGGAAACTTGAAACGAAGCACGTACTCGACGACGCTTTCCACAGGCGATCGAATTACTATACCGGCTCCATTTCCTGCCTGGGTAGCTGATCCGTTTACATGGACTACCCACGTATCCTGGTCCCCTGGAGGTTAGCAAAAATGATGTCAGTCGAAAGGAAAGACAAAGGTTGGGGGTTACCACAGCCGAGCCTTTTTCTTCAGTGGGGTTTCTTCCTTCTATGGTACATTCAGCGATGAAGTCAGCCAGGGCCTGCCCTTTTATGGCCGTCCGCGGCTTAAATCGAAGGTCGAACTTGCTCAGCTCCACTCCCCAATTCAGTATCCTCCTCATCTGGTCGAACCTCTTGAGGTTCTGTTCGAGTTGGGAGTCAGTGAGGACTAGTATCGTGTGAGCCTGGAAATAGGGTCAGAGTCTTCGAGCCGAGAGCACGAGGGCGTACGCGAGCTTCTCCATGGACGTGTACCGTCCCTCTGCGTTCTTCAAAACTTGGCTGGTATAATACACTGGTCTCTAAACTCCATTGTCCTCCCTGCACAGCATCGAGCTCACTGCCTCACCCGTATAGGCCAAGTAGAGGCTCAGCGACTCCCCCTCTCGTGGTTTGGATAGGATCGGTGGGCTGCGGAGGTACTCCTTGAGTTCAGTGAATGCTCAGGCACAGTCCTCGTCCCACATCACAGTCTTCCTTTTGTCAGTGGGCTCAGCGATCACCCTCCTCAGGGTCTTGAAGAACGGAAGGGACCTCTCCACCGAGTTGGAAAGAAAACGCCCCAGAGCGGCGATGCGTCCATTCAGTCTCTGTAGCTCCTTGATTGTCGTTGGCTCCCGCATGTTGATCAACGCCTCGATCTTGTCGGGGTTAGCCTCAATGCCACGATTAGTGATCATGAACCCCAGGAACTTATCGGATTTCACCCCGAACGTGCACTTCGTGGGATTAAGCTGGATGTTGTGTTTCCGCAGCTGCTCGATGGTTTCCCTGAGGTCGGCGATATGATTAGTTGGCCCTCTCGATTTGACCAACATGTCGTCTACGTAGACCTCCAAGTTCCTCCCTATCTGAGAATCAAATACCTTGTTGACCATTCTCTGGTATGTCGCCCCCGTGTTCTTCAGGCTGAAGGACATCTTCTTGTAGCAAAAAGTCCCTCGGTCCGTAGTGAAGAATGTCTTCTCTTTGTCCCGAGGGTCCATCTGGACCTGATTGTACCCAGAGTAGGCATCCATGAAGCTGAGCATCTCGTAGCCAGACGCGCTGTCCACAAGGTGATCGATGCGGGGCAGTGGGTAGCTGTCCTTGGGGCAAGCCTTGTTGAGGTCGCTGAAATCCACACACATTTGTCACTTCCCGCTGGACTTTTTGACCATCACGATGTTGGATAGCCACTTCTAGTATCAGACTTCCCGTATGAAGCCGTCGTCCAGAAGGCGTTCCACCTCCTCGAAGGCTACCCTCCTCTTCTTGCCACCCAGGTTCTGCTTCTTCTGCCTGACCGGCTTGAAATTGGGGTCGGCGTTCAGCTGGTGCATGATCACTCGAGGATCTACGCCGGGCATGTCGTCGGACGACCATGCGAAGACGTCTAGATTGGCCTCCAAGCACTCGATCAACTCGCCTCTCAAGCCAGGGTTCAGTCCGGACCCGATGGAGACGAACCTTCCTTCAACTTCCGAGACAGGGATTAGCTCCGGCTCCTCCATGGGAGTGGGCCTCGGTCCGTACCTCAAGTCAAGTGAGGCCATCGGGTCGTCATATCGCTCTGCGTGTTCCCCGTTGGCCAGCTGGTAGCAGATTTCCGGTCTTCCTGGGTCGCCCTCAACCTGCCAGATCCCCCTCGGGGTCTGAAACCTGACCGTCCGATGGAGAGTTGAGACCACCGCACCGATTGTGTTGAGGAGCGGGTGATCAATGATCCCATTGTAAGTTGATCCGATCCTCAGTGCTACGAACTCCATCGTCAGGATCACCGAGTCGGACGGCTCCCCGAGCATGACAGGGAGGCAGATCACCCCGATGATAGGCGTGGAGTGAACCGTGAAGCCTATCAGGGGCCCCGAGCAGGGCTCCAGGTCTTCTTCTCGCAGCCCCATCCTCTCAAGGGTCGATATGAAAAGTATGTCGCACGAGCTGTCGGTATCAACGAACAGTTGCCTCACTACAGCAGCGTCGATGACTGCGGAGACTACAAGTGCTTCGTCGGGCCGCGTCTTCTCCCTCGTGGCACCCCCTCGCCGACCGGGAGGCATGAGGAAGGGTTTCCGGCCACCACATCGTAGTCCCCTATGCGGCTAGCCTGGGGTCTGTTCGGACCTCAGGCTCGAGGCACGCGCCGAGCCGTCATGCTTCTCCCCTACCGATTATGATACGGCCCCGGTGTCGACATCGGGGCTGCGCCGCTCTTTCACTGCGACGGGCGAGATCGCGTCATCATTAGTGTGGTTGCTTTATGTGGGTGTTAGTTCGTTTTCCACAGACGGCGTCAGATGTTTACGGGTGTTTTCTCACCACAGAATCTTTGACCGACGACTTGACGATCAATGTGGCCAAGGGGTCGGTTGGGATCCCCTGGTTCCTTCGAACGCTTGCGTCCTTGATGGTGGTCGCGCTGAGCCCCTCTTCGGCTCGGGAAGCGGGTCACTTAGCGAGCAGAAGGCCTCGGTCAGCAGGGAGTGGAGGGGTAGCCTCAGCACCTTGGTGAACGCTCGGCCTCGGTCGATCAAGTGCCGAGGAGTAGCCTCGGCACCTTGGCTCTGCTTCTTCCTGGACATACGAAGAAGACCGTTAGGGGGGCTGGACCTTGGTTCCGGCCAAGTCCCCTCCGGTGCCTAAGTTAAAACGGATCTGGGCGATGCTCGGCGGGATCGGTACGGCTCAAAAGGAGTCTGGCACATGTATCCTCGGACATAGCTATGTGAGGGAATATAATGACGGAAAGCAAGGTCAGTTAATAGAATACCTCCGTTGTCGATATCGGAGATTCGATCCTCTTCTTGGTTGTCTCTGTAGTCCCTTTATAGGGTTTGGCCCACGATTGCCCCCGATCCACGTCCCCTGACTGCTCCTCACTTACGCCCCGCGACCCGCCTTTATGGAGGCACCTACGTGCATCGTGGGGGAGTCGATTAAGGGGATCCTTAATGGTCATTAAGGCGCCATGCTTTTTAGGGGGACAGTTATCTCTGGTGGATATGGGCTTATCATGCATATACCGGGTCGCAACTGGTCCGACTCCGAGTCCTTTCGCGGGCCCTATCGGTGGGGCCTACTCCCATTCGTGGGCTTCCCGCCCTTGGTTTGGGCTCGGGCCTCTTGCTCCTGGGCTTCTCCAAAATAGTAGTATCAAGACCAGACCGGGCCGGCCCGATTTTCTTAAAGGGCCCGCCCAGTTTTCTTAAAGGACCGGACCGGTCCGGCCTGGCCCGATAAGACTTCGGCCCATTTTTGAAGCGGACCGATAAGACTTCGGGCTGCCCGGCCCAGTCCGATGGTGATTAAAGAATTATGTACGTGAAAGATTGATATCTCTCTTCAAAATTCATGTTTGGTCTGTTTATTTTATGGAGTAAGTACACTCCAATATAGACGTTGTGAAAAAGAAAAATGTGGAGTCCAAACGTGGATATCCGATGTCTACTCTCCATCAGTCCATCCTCATGAATCATGATCACCTCTGGCATCATTTGCATGGTCATTAGAATAAACCATCGTCCGGTGCACATCATCAAGTAGCATCTGATCATTGAACTGGTAAGAGATTCATCCAGTGCAAGCTTATACAGTGAATAATACCAATAATTTGTCACAAACAATGCTAACAAGTTAACGAATTGGTACTCATTAATACGAGCTGAACTATTGAAGTGGGTGGTCCACTAAAATCAAAAGAATTCAGTGCCATGTCGTGCCGTCCAATGGGCCGAATAGCTTGGTCCGGTCCTGGCACGAAAATGAACCGAGCCAGGCCAGCCTGGTCCGATAAGGATTTCGTGCCAAAATTGCCTGTCCAGACATGGTCTTATCATGATGTGCACGTGCCGGACCGAAAATTGCTACCACTAAGCAGCGAAACCAGTTTGGGTTTATTAAGCATGTATGTTCAATCTCATCCCATTTCTACCGGCCGTTCCCTATTTAATTAAAGCTAACAAAGTTGATGGCGTATTTATCACTCTATGCATGTAAAGAGTTACTTGGTAGGTTACATGTCTGGTCAAAGCATTAGTGTTCAGACTTGAACCCATGAAATCTATATATTAAAACACAACTATTTTTGAATTCTAGGGCTGACTAGGACAAGCTGACTAGGACAAACATGTTGATAGAAAGACAGCTTGGATTTAATCTTGAGGAATAAATGGTTGAGATAAGATTTTGTGAAAAGTTTTGGAGGGAAAACATTTCAATGGAACTGAAAGTTTCTGGGGAAATAAAACTTTATTGGGAATGAAAGTTTCTGTGGAATAGCAGAGTACACGCAATTAACGCATATGGGGAAAAAAAACTTTAAATTGCACTTAATGATGCAGATCGAATGCTGATGCAGATCGAATGATCCTCCCTCAACGTGGGGCTCATCATCTCTTCGACGCATGTGGCAAAGAGGAGATAATTGCTCGTGCTGAAGGCGCCCGCGCCCCGCTAAATTTTTTTACGCTAATTTGTTGTTCCGCGTCAAAGGCGTCTGTGCCGAATTTGTTATTCCGCACCAAAGGCATCTGTGTCGCTAAATATTTTTACGATAATTTGTTGTTCCACGCAATTTTCGCTGTAGAAATAATTTTTTGGGAAACAAAAATTTTGTAGGGAAAAACATTAAATGACTCATGTCCACGGGCACGTGATATGACTAGTGAATATACATAACAGTTCAAATGAGCGACGAAATCTGGGATTCTTTTTTTAATTAGTGCCACATTTTTGAATCAGGAACATCTTAATAAGAACTTAATCTTATCTTTCCTTGGAATTTTATACGACTGTGGCCACAATAATCATGACTAGTCTTTAAAACTTGATATATCTAAAATTTAATGGAATTGGCTCACGGTGGCCATTGCCCCTGTCCGGTCGGGTCTTGACTGGGCCACAGACCAGGTTGGCCTGATTGACCAGAAGAGCGGGGCCGGCCCGACCAGGCTCGGCCACTGGTCGAGTGCCGAAAGCCCGACTTGAGGCTCGGATCAGCCAGGGCCTGCCCAGTAGAAAAAATTTTAAAAAAATAAAAATTAAAAAAACCCAAAAATTTCTAAAAAAGACTTAAAATTCAAAAAAAAATCTTAAAACATGCAAAAAATCTACACTCATATATACTCATATATACACAGTATTAGAAATTTTAAAGATATATACTTTTATAAAAACAAAGTAATTTATTAGTAAATAGTATTTTGTAAATTGTAAGTAGATAAAAATTTTTATAAAGAAAAAAATTGTAAGTAGATAAATAAAGAAGTGAACACATGCCAAAATAATATTTAAGCCCGAAATTCTCGAAGGTCCCGGGTTGAACCTTTAAATTTTATTAATTAAAATCTTTTTTTGAGGGGGGACGTAAGTCGGCCAGCCTTACCCCGCATACACTGGCCAAAACAGAAAAATAATACAAATAAGAAAATAATAATACATCACTCATCATTGTGTGTCTCTTCTTCTTCAAAATCGTCGGAAATGTCCTTCTTATCCTGCGAGCGGTTTTCAACATGGAACCAATCTTTTGCACAAATCGCAACTTCAACTATGTGTTCCTTCAGCCGTGATCTCTAGTTGTTCAGAAGGTGACCACTTACACTAAAAGCAGACTTCGAAGTAACGATAGATATAGGTACAGCTAACAAATTATGTGCCATGATGGAAAGAATGGGATAAACTGACTCATATCCTTTCCACCAGGCATGAGGATCAAAATACTCATCATCCATTTCTGCCCTAGAAATGGGAAATGGATTTGCTAAATATTTATATAGTTCACTAGACAAACTATCTGACTCTACTATTTTTTGTTTCTTCTTCCCTAACATCTGTCGGATCCTACTAGAAGTAGTAGTAGCAGGCACAGAATAAGTATGTGAAACACTACCAAATTTAGACTCATAAGAAGCAAACATGGTTCTTAAGCTATGTTTAACAGTAGCTACATGTTCAGCATGGGAAAATCCCATGTTTTAGAATTCATTTCTAATAAACCTATTGCAACATCCTCCTTATAACGAGGAACAAAAACTTTAGCTAAGGGGTAAAGAAGAGGAACATGATGCCAATACTTCGCTAGTTTTACAGACATGTCTTTTATCATTGGCATAATAGCAGTGTTAGGTTGTGTATTGTATCTATGCTTAGATATCTGATCAGAAATAAAAACTAATTGTTCTAATCCTAAAACAGATGTTGGATAGTAAACCCCAGATAGTTTATTTGTTGCAGTAAAAAATACTTCGAAAATTCATGCTGATGATCTACAGTTAACCACTCTAGTTCAGTAATATCATAAGCAGTGTCATGCGAAAGGTATGTAAGTGCAAAATCTGTAAGCTGCTCTCTATTCTTAATCATAGATCACATCATTATGTAAGTTGAATTCCATCTACGTGCAACATCAAATTTAAATGCAAGGTATGTTTTCTGGCTAATACGACACATTTGTTTGTACTAAGGTCGTCTAGTGCCAGAAGTATGTATTTACAACATGAAATTCCTAATTTTATCTAAATAAACTGAACAAGTAGTAAGTCCATCGCGAACTACCAAGTTCAAGACGTGACATGCACATCTTTGATGGAACAACCCCTCCATATCGGGGTCAAATTTCTTTTAAGCAACTAATTGCACTATTGTTATTGGATGTATAATCAAAAGTAATTGAAAAATCTTTTCTGAAATATTAAAATCATGAATAACAAACATTATTACATTAGAAATTACACCCCAGTATGATAATGCTCTAACATTCTAAATCTTATAATCATCTTATTAAGCATGTAAGCATTATCTACAAAATGCATTGTAACACATAAATAGGAAGCACCCCATTTTGTTGTCCAAATATCAGAAGTTAAAACTATTCAATATTTTACACTAGCAAAAGTTTCAATCAATTTAGCTTTCTCAGCTTGAAAAGGTGACAAAGCATCTCTTCGAAGAGTGTTTCTAGGCACTCTTCTAAAGGCAGGGTTAAGGGCCACTTGACTAAACATTTCTAATTCCGGGCTTTCCCATAACTAAATGGCAATTCCCAGCATAAAACCAATATTGCAATCTCTTTTCTCATAGCCTCAGTGGAGCATGAGAAATTAGGTAAAGAGGAAGAAGATCCAGATACATTTAATGTTGAATGTTTAAGGTATTTTTTAATTGAGATGATATGTGTCTCTTTAGGTGTGTTGTGTTGTCAGAAGGTTTGCAAGTAAAATCAGTTTTACATATTTTGCAAACTGCCTGCGGGCCTTTGCCAGCGACAATTTCAACTGTAAAGTTTTCCCAAACCGAAGATTTTTGTGAGCTGGATTGGGATTGTTGTGTAGCTGAAACATCAGGAATAATTGGTGTGCAGGTGTAGAAGCGTGGACAAAAGATGACTGTGCAGAAGTAGTCAAAGCAGATATAGCATTCGTGTACTCATACGTTTCTATTTGTGAAAAATCAAAATCAACATTAGGTGTTTCTATCAGGTTATCCCGAATCATATTAAAGTTATCCTGCTCATCAGTGTTATCAAGGTGCAAGGTAAAAGTCCTACGGTTTGGTCTACACATTATGCTAAAAATACATGAACCTGATTTCCGGGTTGCGACGTGCGAGTGGTGTAGAGAGCAGATGATCATGATAACAGAGGGAGATGAGATGATCTTAATAGCACATAAAGTTGAGAGCGATAGCGATTTAAGCCTTGAGCTCGACAACGAGATGAGCATGAACTTGACAAAGATTTAGCGCGAAGTTGACGAGATGAGCATGAACTTGACAAAGATTTAGCGCGAAGTTGACGAGATGAGCCTTGAGCATGATTACTTGAACGTATGAGAGAGTATGAGAGAGTTTGATTGTTTGACATAGTGAAAAAATGAGAGGGGTTGGCTGTAATTTATAAGGATTTTTCGGGTGTAAATGACCAAAATACCCCTCCCAAATGGCCGTTTATGACCGTTGGGAGGGGGTTTTCTGGTCAAAATACCAAAAATACCAAAATACCCCCCTGCAGCAAAAAACCAAAAAAATCAGCAACAGCCTTATGATCGTTGCTGCAGCGACAGCTTGCTGCAGCGTAGCAGGCAGGGCCAAACCGGGCCCCGGGCCAGCACGACACGCTGTGCCCGGGCCCCGGGCTGGCCTGCTGGCCGTGGGGGGTCCGAGAAGCCCGGCCCTGGGTTCGTGCCGGCCGGGCTTCTGGCCCGGTCAACGGCCCTGTGCACGGGCCGACGGGCCATTTGGCCATCTTGAAAATTGGCCCATGAAAGAAGTTAGTTTTCATAGCTAAGTTCATGATCAATTTGGAAAAATTCATGTTAAGACAATTATGAGTATGTATAGGAAATTGTATTGTCTCTTTGGGTCATGTGTCATGACACTTAGTTTCTTGTGCCATGTCCCTTAGTTTATTGTGCCCAATGATGATATATCTAGTATATATTAGTCATTGTAACCAATAACCAACCAATACAAACTATTTCATGAATCCAAGTTAATATGGTATCAAAGCAGTAACTTTTTGAGGCTCCGCCACTGGACGCAGAGATCTCAATCTTAGTATTCTCTACCCATAATCGCCTCAGCTAGCACTCCCGGGTCAACATCTTAACCTTGTAAGTTGTTATGGTCTGAAATGGTAAAAGATTCTGGTAACCGATTCGATAGTCGGTTGAGGATTTACCTCAACCGAAAGACAGAGTCTCACGTGTCCATTGAGAGAATCGAGGGTCGGTTGAGGAAATCACGGGGCGGTTGCAGTGGTAGAGGATATGGCAGTGGCCCTATAAATAGAGAAGAATGTTTCTCTTCTAAAGCATCTGAAACTTCAGCCATACTATGAAACCCCTCAAAATATATTTCTTTCTTCTCTTTCTTACATTGGTATCAGAGTGACTCAAAATCCAAACAACGCATCTGAGAACAACACGTCTCTTCCTCTTCGACCATGCAAAGATTTGTTTTCTTCCTCCACCGGCGGGTAGACGTATCAATCAGCTATATTCCCACCAAACAGAGATCGACACGGTTCCCACCGAACAGAGATTCTCACCTAGGCATAGATCTAACCCTCACCGGTCAAGGAGAACTCTCAAGGTGAAATTTTTTTCTACACACAAAGTGACATGCTTGAGACAAATTGACTCTTCGAATCTGATTAGGACTAGAAATTCTAAATCAACTAAAACAATCAAATATAAAAAAAATCAAATAATAAAAAAGACTCAAATAACTAAAGCTCTTAAAATAACAATTAATACGAATTCTTTAAGGACTCAAACTCTATCAAATAGACTCCTTCTCGAATTCGATCTTTATCACTTATGTTAGCTTGGATACGTTATACCAAACAAGTATAGCAATAGAACTGCTAGCCAGGTTGGATAGAAAGATCAATGGGACATATGTCTCAATGGCTGATAAGATAGAAAATAATTTGTGAGATCCAATCAGATACCAATTACAAGTCAGATCATTTTCACACAGATTATATATCACCCTTGAAGTAGGATGTGGAGTTTGACAGAAGGATACCACCAGGCTTCAGATACTAACAATTAGTTAATCAAAACCTTCTTTAAGCCTAAAAAAGTAAAAGGCTAACACCTGAATCATGCTAAGCAAGCTAATCACAAACCAAAAAGAAGGAAAATAGCTAAAAAGCTAAAAGATTAAAAGGAGGTGAACAACCCACTGTAGCACAAAACCAGCTGCCATTTTCCCTTTCCTAGGGCCATGATCTGAGGCTCTCCTTCATTTACTTTTTTGTTCAAAGAATCTCAGTCTCCCAATTCCATATATATTAACCCACGGTCAAAGAAATAAACCCTCTCCTTCACCTAGCGAAAAACCAGATCTCAAAGTTGTGCTTCAGGTTTTTTTTTCAAAAGATAGCAAAACACACAAATTCTAGTGCAGGCTCCTCCTGTTTCGAGCACCAACGAGCAGTCGGTTTCTAGTAGCAACAGTCTCGGTCTACTTGCAAATATTAAGTTTTTTACACATCTTGATCAAAGCACAAATTAGGTTCCTTCGTACATTTATTTTATTATGCAATTATTATTTTTGCATTATTATATTTGCATATTTTTGCACCACTGTGACTTAAACCTAATATAAAATTTGATCCACCCATTAATTTTAAAAGGGTAGAGATTTTTGTCACATCATGTTATACTGTATTTTATTTTGTGCGTAGTTAGACTCATTATAGCCTATTAAAATTTGTCACCCTCATTAAAACTAAAATTGGATTTTAGGATATGTTATTAGATATAAATTTTTAATTGATATGTATCATCATATTCTTGAACTTTGCACCTGAACCATACTTTATCGAAATCAGTGACCTACTGGTGAGCAAATTGTTTGCTTTCAAACTGGCTAAGATAGAACACCTGAACGGTTCCAACTATACCATGTGGCACCGAAAAATCAAATACTGACTTATACATAACAATTTAGATAGTGTCATTAAGTCCATTGCTCATACTCTCCATGAAAATCCCACCGATGCTCAGAAGAGAGAGCTAGACCAGTGGATAATAAATGACAAGAAGGCTATAAGCCTCATGCTTATGTTCATGGACGATAGCCTAATAAAAGTGTTCGAAAATTATAGTACTATTAAGGACATGTGACAGACTATTACGAAGAAGTATGACATTACATCAGACGTGAACATACAACTCCTGCTGTATACGTATAATTCATGCCGTATGCATGAAGGTGACAATGTCACCGAACACATGAATAAAATGATTGTCATGGCTAAGGACCTAGCCACTGCAGGAACTGAAATTCATGAGAAGCTTCAGGTGGCAACTAGGCAACTATTCTGAATAATCTGCCGTCGTCGCTTGATAAGGATGCCACTACGCTTAGGCTAAATGGAACCGTTAAGCATGTTACTGATTTCCCAGCTAAACTAGCAATGGAACAAGACCTTCTGGATAGAAGAAAGGGCTCAGACGTCAATTTTGTAGGAGGATATATGCACATAAGGCGATTTACCCTAAGTATACGTCTTGTTAAGATATTATATGGTATTCATTATCCTAAGTATATGTTCAGATGAATAATATACTTAGATAATATCCATAGACTTATAGTTATGTCCTTACGTATCCAGATAAGATCTCGATTATGAGTAGTGAGTGACCGAATAGAAACTTAAGTCTTAAACGGTTCGTGGTCATAGATGTGTCGAGAACTGGATATCGGCATATCGGACAGACCACTGTGTCTTTGTCTTACCTTAGGGTAATGATGTTCTCATATTTATTCGACTTGGTGAAGTCAGAGACGAGACACATGTACTCATTAGAGAATGAGTTCACTGAACAACCAACTTAGAGTTATTATATGGTTAACTTTAACTAAACTATCTATAATAACTCTAGGGTGATAATAGGTAAGCTGGTCTTTAAGACCTGAAGTCATTTGTACGAACCTATGAGTGAACAGTGTCGAGTAGACCTATGATCTAGCTTCGAGGCTAGGCCTGCTGAAAGATCTTAGGTTGGGTTACACCTGAAGCTCTCGAAGCAAGAAGATGACTAAGATGGGATCCGTCTCTTTCGTTAAAGGGAAGTTAGTGTCATAGGCTCAGTACGGTCTTTGTGTTAATCCTTGGCCGGGGTACGTTGTAAGATGTACAACGTGAATACAACACAGATCGCTATATACTGACCAATGTTGTCTAATAGGGTTGACAGTAAACCATACCCTAGGCCAACAGAGGCACAGTCTTGACGAAGGGACTATATCTAACGGTAAAATTCATCACTGACACAGCCAATATGAACCCAACGATACTTTTGTCAATGGGTCGATCAAGTTATAATGATTCTGAACAGGGACGACAACTGCTGCTCGTGGTGACCGTCGTCTAGGGGTTTCGAGCCCCAACCTGTAGTAAGGTCAGGCTGTAGGGTCTCACACCGAGTAATATTCGTGTCTTAGTAATAGGAAGATAAATAAGAAGAATTCATTCGATGAAAGGGAATAGTTAAGTTCACTAGCTAGTTGTAAGTCTAAGTCGTAGATGGGGACAATGTTGCATTCGATGCAAACAAGATTAAACGTGTCGTAAATTGGTTACGACAATATTTGTAGGAACAAAAGCATTGGAAAAGATTACCTGGTTGACGGGATCGTCCTGTCTAAACACAGGTTTAAAACGCGTCCAAAACGGAGCTCAAACGAGCCCGAAAATGCAAAAACAGTCAAAGGCAAGAGTGGGTTAGACTCACTTGGGCAAGCGGGTCCACCCGCTAAGGTTAGCGGGCGCGCCCGCTACTTAAGTTAATTAGGGTTTTTTGAAATTCTTTTGATTACGAAAATTGACTTTTTGCTCATCTTTGGGCAATTGTTTGAGGGGTCAAACAAAGTTGAAATTCGTCGCCGTTCGTTCATACGCGTTCATCATTCGAAGCCCTTCAAAATGATAATTTGTATTGTCTTTAAAGCTCAATGGTGAAGGAGAATTAATTGATTGAAGTTGGCCTTTTGTGAAAGGCTTACTAACTCCAATTAACTAAATTAATTCTCTTTTTAATTTTTTTCTGTCATACATTGCTCGTGACGAAAAGAGAGGTGTCGAATACTTATATAAATAGAGGTGCACTCTCTTCATTGAAAAACACACCAAGTTTTCGATCGAGTAGCTCTGAATTTTGAGCAAGCTTGATCTACGACTTAAACTATCCTTCCTCTCTTCTTCCTATTCTCCCGACGAGTCCTAGCAAGACTACGGAGGGGGTTTTGGATTCGGATCCAGAAGTCTAAGACGCGGATCTGCTCAAGTGAAACTTTCTACCGCAAGTGATCGCCTCGGAGGCGGGTGTCAGCTCGGGTGGATTAGTTCGAAGGTGCGAGGCGGCTCAGGTGGATCGAGTCAAGGCGGTTCGGCCACGAGGAGCATAAGAAGCCGGTGCGGTACATCTTGCCCGCCCCAGGGTTAAGATTTCGGGTATGTTCTTTAAAGCTTTTTAGTGTAACTTAATTTCGTCGCAGTAGGATAGATCCCTCTAGGGGTGGTCAGATCCACCCCAAGTTGGCATAGATCGGGCTAGGTTCTGGCTCTCTCAGGGCCTAGCTAAAATGTTTAGCTAGCATGTTTTTATTTTTTCGTTGCGCATTATGCCTCTGTGGTCCGTCTGACTTAGGACGGGCACAGATCTGAGCTCTGAGAGTCCGCCAAAACCCTTCAGTGGTATCAGAGCCACGGTTATGCTTTTAAATCTTGATGTGTGACGATTTTAAATTATTAAAATTTCATGTTTTGAACATATAGATTTTAACGTTATTTGATAATGTTAAAATTATTTTGTACATTTCTTTTAAATGTTTTAAAAAATTGTTTTTATGACATGAAAGATTTTTTGGAGACTTTTAAATTTTATATGATAAAGTTTAATTAGCCTCTTATGATTAAAAATGATTTTAAAAATTTATTTTATAAGATAAAATACTTTTAGTAAGCATTTAAAAATGTTCTAAAGTATATGTAACATTAAGAAAAATTTTATTTCTTGAGATGATATTAAAAAATTAAATTCTTTTAGTTACAAAAAGTTTGAAAGATTTTATTTCAACGATTTTAAAAATGTTTTAAAATTATTTTGTAGTATATGTAACATAAAGAAATTTTTTTTCACGAGATGAAATTAAAAAATTCATTTCTTTTAGTTACATAAAGTTTTAAAGATTATTTTATGAGATAATTTAATCTTAAAATATTTCGTTAATTTTAAAGCTTAGGATTTGATAATTTTTATAAACCAAATTTTATGTGATAAAATGGTTGAAGTTTTAAAATTATGGATCTTTAAATTTATGCGTTAAAGTTTTGGTATGCAAGTTATTCATTTATGTTGTAGATTATTTTGACTTGCATGTTCTCATAATATGTCACATGATTGAACCCTAATTCTAATGTGATTAAATTAGTTGGTTAATGTTTAATAGACATGATGAATAAATTATTCATGAACCCTTTATGTTAGCCATTAATTGATTAAAAGTTTATAAGATAAATTTTTAATGATAAGTGACATGCTATATTTTAAATGAACAAATACAACATCAAAACCTAATTCCCGATTAGGGTAGTCCCTTTTATTGACAATCCTTATCATAAATTATTTAATAATGATTATCATTAAATGACTAATTTTGTAAAATGTTGTAATTGTTTTATTAAAATCCTAATAAAAATTGGGGTAGCACGATGAACAAAACGAACTTATAGTAGATAAGGATTTAATAAAAGTCGTCAAACAAATCTATAAGAACTTCGAATTTTAAGGATCAACTAGTTGATAAGGATTAACTAGTATTAATTAAAAGCTATTTAGTTGATGGACGAACATAGAATTAATGAACCTCCTTCAATGGATCATGATGTCAGTCAATGTGCTTGGCTAAGTTTGCTGGACCACCCTAGCTAGACTAGGGATTATGTGGTCCTGGCTTAGTCAATTCCCTGGCCGCGTCCGCTGGATTGTAAGGAGTCGAACCATGACTGTGTAAGTCCATCGACTATACCTAAGTCAAATACGATAATAATCTTGTTCAAGATAAATCGTAGCCCTCCTTATTTTAGGAGTTGGCAACTGTAAGACCCGTGTTATGGTTGTTGAGTTACACTCAAGCTATGACATGGCAACCTTATAGAAACCGATTTCTTGATAACATCTTGGCTTGACCCAAACCTTCGTGTCGTGCATACACCGAGCACCGGTGTAAGTCTAACCAAAGATGTAGTCTAAGACCTGACCCAAACCGACGTATCTTGCATACACCGAGCACCGGGGCAAGTCAGACTAGACGCGAAAACAAGGGTCCGACTAGGCTAGCCATTGTGATTTGGATGAGCACACTCATGATCACAAATGACTAGGGGTAAAAATCTCAAGGGAATCATATTTAATATGATTGACGAAGAGTTCGTCTACCGACTGCAGAGTCGGACAACTTGTTGAGACACACTCAAGGTTGTCAGACTCAGGGTAGTCGGACCCCCTCCCATAAATGTTATTGTATAATAAATTGTTTATTATTATGGCTTTAATAAATTTAGTGGGAGAATATAGTTTTATTAAAAACCATTGAAACTATACAACGAACATATACTGACTCAGTATCTACTAAATTTCAGAATGGATTCAGGTCTAAAGTATATGATAGAGAAGAATGTGCTTGATGGAACCAACTGTAACGCCCCACTCCCCAGGATACCCGAGAAGTACAAATCCGTTCCAGGTGATCCCAGAGTAGCGAGTGTTACGAAGGACGAAAGAAAAGAAACACAATAATAAGTAGGTCCACTGCGTACTACTGGGGTAGCACCTGTAAGGTTTCCAACCACAGACAACAAATAACCAAAGAACAACACTAGAAAAACAATAACACCAACCAGAGCACAACACTAAAAGTAAATTATCCACAGATACATACTGCAATAACTGATACACCATCTCAGTTCTACCCCACAAGTAAACCCCAAGTACAACAACTCTCTACATCATCACCTCTCCACACCCCACACTCTCAACTCTGCCACTGGACTCCACTGCTCCACCTGCTACCAACTCCAAAAGCCAACACCTGAAAAGTCAACTGGGGCACGTCAACGCGTGTCCCAGTAGGATATCCCAACTCCATGCAGTATATCATCTACAGGCATGAGCTACTATGCATGGAATATGACGTACAATACCATAGCATGCAAGGGTGGACATAGCTACATAATATTAAGGTAATAGTAGGAAAATGTACCTGCTGCACTGGCTTGTTACTGCAAAAGAGAGTTAGTACTACGAATCATATATAACGTAAAAGAATCAAGGGGAATAACGACAAGGCACATGCCAAGAAGGAAATACACAAGGTGTCACCAAAAATAGAAATACACAAGTAAACAACATTTACCAATACTAAAAAGATAATGAGAGTTATCAAGTAGTGATTTGGACACTAAGTAGTGGGTAGATCATCTTAGGACTGGACCCCACCCTTATTTGGGGTGGCACGTGCAAACTCCCCCAGCTAGCTGTGGTACTCAGCCCAGTGTGCAATGTTGTTAACAAAGGAGCCACTTTTCCCCTTATTTCCCCTTCCATGATTCGTCAATTCACCTCATTTCTGCCACTTCCCGCCACTCGGGCAAGAACAGGAGGGCCACCAACAACCACCAACTGTCCAACCCCTCATGTTTTCCCCACAACTTATTATCCCCCAATCCCCGTGTCACCCTCATTTAAGAGGACTTAGTCATTTGTTTATCGATAGGGCATACATGCATGAATATGAAAGAAATCAAGTTGGCATGGACATATCACTTCCTTTTCAATTCCTTTCCATTCTTTCCTTTCCACACTTCATAATACACTTGGGACATGCATCTCCTTGTGCATTCACTTTTCCAATTCCATATATCACAACAAAAGGCCATGCCTCAACCAAGCCAACCTTACACCATCACATAAGCATCCATAACTTCATTAATCAAAGATTACATACACAACTTGGAGACAACATATAACAAAAAGAGAAGCATGCATGATGAAACAATTTAAGTGAAACATGAACATATAAGTGAGGGTAATAGCTTAGAGCCACATATGGGAACAAGCACTTCATGTCTCAACCATCCATCATCATGGAACACTAATAATTAAGAGCAATTACCACAAATAAGGTTTAAGAACAACACTTCTCAACTTCAGCTTACAGGAAATTGCAGGCAGTCAATAAAGGTGGACTGATTTCAGGGAATTGCAGTTCGAACCTCACAAAACTCACAACTATAAAGTTGTAGATATGGAAGTTTTAGATTCACAGATAAAATGTCATGCAAAAATATGAATTATCTGATTTATGGTAAATTATTTCCTGAAGCCTATGAGATCTGTTTTCCAGACAGATTCCAGGGTCTGTCTTGATTGCTGATTTTGGGCATATTGCAGTCAGAATTTCGAAAAATATACACTGAGATGAAGTTTTAGAAAAACTTGTTAACTTTCCAACGAGACCAAGAACATAAAATTCCATTGTGTGTGCAGGTACTGAGGTCAATTTTTATAAACTGTAACCAGTTTGGGAGAAGTTCAGACATGTTGTAAAAATTGAATTTTTAACCTATCTTCCAGTTTGAATTAGAAAAAGTTGTGAACATGAACAGTTGTTAAGGACATCAATATGCACAACATATTTTTGTTTCAAGCAATTTCATGTAGCCAATTAAGAGCAGATCATCACTAAAGTTTCAGCTATTCAGTACATATTTCCAGCAACAACTAAAAAGACCTTTCATAATGTTAAAACATAGATCACACTAATAATGATGCATGTGATGATCCTACTAAGTGGAGTTGAGACTCCTACCTCATTGAAGCTTGATTTTCTTCTCTAAAAACTCCATCTTGACTCCATCTCCTCTTTCTACTAGCTCCATCACATAAAAGTCCTCAACTTGCTCAAGGAACTCATCCCTTTCTAAGCTCCAAACAACCCCATATGTTTATACTTGCTCAAGGATGTTTAAAGGAGGGGAAAGAGAGGGGTTTTCTTGAAAAAATATAGAAGAAGTAAAGCATGGAGAGGGGAAAACGAAAATGACAAGCAAAAGAAAGAGAGAAATAAAGGAAAAAGGAAGAAAAAGAAAGAGAAAGGGAAGTTATTTCTAGATATTTCTCCTTCTTTCTTTCCTCTTCTTTTCTTTTCTTTTCTCTTCTAAATGTTTCTTCTTATCTCTAGGGTCAAAGGGTCAAAGGCCCTAGAATATGCCATGCAAGGTAGAATGACATAAACACCCTTATCACTTACCCCTCCAACTTCTAGGATATTACCAAATAGCCTTTACTATGCACGCCCACCTCTTTACTATACACATACACACACCCCCCTTAGCCTAATTACCACAATGCCACTACCCTAACCCCTTTTCACACTAGTCCTCATACACACCCTCATTCATGCATCCATACATACATAGTGTACACACACATACTATTGCATGCACATACATCCATACACCTATCTCTACATAAAGGTCATTATCATCTCTTTGTACATCCAAGCGCACACACTACATACATTCATGCCATATGTATAAACATACACCCATATATACATATATAGCTTCACACACACACATATCTACATCCATTCCACACATCACTACAAGTAGTCATACATACTAGCACACTAACATAAGATATACGACACTAATAATAATACCTAGTAACAATCCAATACCAATACTCATTACGCCACAGATACTCACTACGTATCATTACACCACATTCGTTAGTAGATAACACAACCAATATTCACTTCCATTATAGATAATACAATAGTCCACACATTAGTTATCTAGGACATGCACTTGGTTACTATACACACTACATAGTAGTCATCACAATACATTACCTTACATATACACAACCATAGACATTTTCAATCAGGCATTCATAGATACCTATCTAAGTAGCCATATATGTATATACTCATACAAATAGGCATCCAAATAGCTTATTTACTACACACACCACAATCAAATACATACAAATAATACTCTATATTCAAGCATACATACAGTATCTATCAAACAAATATATCTGCCCTAGCGTATATGGCACTATGGGCCGTTACACCAACTATAAGGATTGGCTTAGAAACATTAAGTTAGTCCTTTCTCTAGCCAGGATTGGATACGTGCTGTTCGAGGACCCTCTAGAAAATCCGGACGAAGATGTAACGCCTGAGGAGAAGAAAGCCTACAAGGAGTACCAGAGGGATGCCAAGAAGGCACGGTGCCTTACTTTGGCTTCAATGAACAACAATCTGCAGAGAAAGCATGAACATCTAGATGTTCAAAGCATGCTTCTCAATGCAAAGGAAATGTTTGGCAAGCGGTCAAGAACTGCCAAGTTTGAAGCCACAAGCAACCTCTGGGGCACTAAGATGGAAACGGGCCCCATACAAGATCATGTCATTAAGATGATCGGGTACGTGGAAGACGTCGACCAGTTGGGTTTTGTCCTGGACAATGAGATGTCCGTGGACATCATCCTTAAGTCTTTGACCCCAGACTTCAAACCTTTCATTACTAGTTTCATTATGAATAGTATTGAAACGGATCTTCCTGGTCTCCTCAACAAGCTTAGGCAGTTTGAGGAGATCGAGAAGAAACCGACTGTGTTGGTTGTTGGCTTTGCTTCTTCAGACCAGCCGAAAGGCAAGGGTAAGAAGAGGCATGTCCCACAACTAGCCAAGATGAAGAAGAGGAAGAAGAAGGCAAAGGGGGCTCCGTCCAAATCTGAGTGCTTTCACTGCCATAAGATAGGCCATTGGAAGAGGAACTGCAAGATTTACCTTGCAGAAAAGAAGAAGGTGCATACTGATGCCTCTACCTCAAGTACAACAAATTCAATTTGATAAAGCATAATTATTTCCATAAACGCTTTATCACATAGTATGAGATACTATGACATCTGTGTAATGTATACAGGTGGCTGATATGAAGCAGAGGATGGAAGAAGTTCCGAGGATGGTCAGCATCTGAGCAATCGTTGCTGCTGGGGCCGTGCGAGGACTTCAAGAGACGTGAAGAAGAAGGAACTGACACTTATTTCCTTTTATGAATAAAATGTATCGTTCCTTAAGTTAAAACAATGATTGAGTATTTAATGCTCAAGGTTTATTATGATAAACACATTATGATTCATTTTTATGAATCCATTGCTTTTATAAAATGTCTCAGGAAATGTGCTTCCTTTTGAAATTGTGATTTGTTGCGAATGGCTCAAATTTCTGTGAATGTGGCTGTCTGAGTTAGTTGCATTAATTCACGAGCTGACAAGCAGAGCATCTGAATAATTTGATTGTTTGGAGTTGACTGAATTTTATAGCCAATCTATAGTTAAATACAAGTTCCAGGAGCGTATAATTGTATTTGATCACAATTATACACATATTAAGATTTATTCTTAAATCAAACTACATTTGATTCTTAAGAGTTATTATTAAATGTAGTTAAGGGAAAGGTACTAAGTAGGACGTTTGACTGAGTAAGTCAATATCAAGATTCCTTAAACTGATCTTGATATGACTCATTCGTCGAACCGAACCTGACACTGGTAAGTTCCATCTAAGCACTTCTAAATTGGTTATACTTAAAGTATATTCTAAATATGATTTAGATATATAGTAGAAGTATTTAACTGGATAATTCTTAAAGTCAGTGGGAGCTAGCTTATATACTTAGCTCCGGTTTCTCGGACTAAGTAAAAAGGTTTCCAACTTATTCGAATCATCTATATAAGACATTGAATCAAAATAGTTTTGATTTAATCGAATATATAGAGACTTAAGGTGTCATTTATGTACTTGACATATTGACACAAAATAATTGGAATGAGCCAAGACCGACTTCTATAATGTTTAGACCGTACATCAAGATTGTATAAGCTAATTGTTAGCGATACAAAGAAAAGAAAATTGATCCAAATTGTTTTTCAAGGATCAACCTTGTGTGATCAAGAGATGTATAAATAAAAATCCATTAAAATGCATTACAGATACTTGTTAGTAAATCCACTCTTAGGTTTGAAATATGAATGTCCAATGTGACTGATAAGCTATACCGGTATGAGATATCGAGATAAATAGCCTAAATGCAAGTGAGAGATGTAGGAGGATATATGCCCATAAGGCGATTTATCCTAAGTATACGTCTTCTTAAGATATTATATGGTATTCATTATCCTAAGTATATATTCGGATGAATATTATACTTAGATAATGTCCATAGACTTATAGTTAGGTCCTTACGTATCCAAATAAGATCTCGATTATGAGTAGTAAGTGACCGAATAGAAACTTAAGTCTTAAACGGTTCGTGGTCATAGATATGTCGAGAACTGGATATCGGCATATCAGACAGACCACTGTGTCTTTGTCTTACCTTAGGATAATGATGATCTCATAGTCATTCGACTTGGTGAAGTCGGAGACAAGACACATGTGCTCATTGGAGAATGAATTCCCTGAACGACCAACTTAGAGTTATTATATGGTCAACTTTAACTAAATTGTCTATAATAATTATATGGTGATGATAGGTAAGCTGGTCCTTAAGACTTGAATTCATTTGTACGAACCTGTGAGTGAACCGTGTCGCTTAGACCTAAGATCTAGCTTCGAGGCTAGGCCTGCTGAAAGATCTTATGTTGGGTTACACTTGAAGCTCTCGGGGTAAGAAGATGACAAAGATGGGATTCGTTTCTTCCATTAAAGGGAAGTTAGTGTCATAGGCTAAGTATGGTCTTTGTGTTAATCCTCGGTCGGGGTACGTTGTAAGATGTGCAACGTGAATACAACAAAGACCGATGTATACTGACCAATGTTGTCTAATGGGGTTGACAGTAAACCGTACCCCTAGGCCAACAGAGACACAGTCTTGACGAAGGGACTATAGCTAATGGTATTCATCACTGACACAACCAATGTGAACCCAACGATACTTTTGTCAATGGGTCGATCACGTTATGATGATTCTGAAACAGGGACGTCAACTGCTGCTCATGGTGATCGTCGTCTAGGGGTTTCAAGCCCCAAGCTGTCGTAAGGTCAGGCAGTAGGGCCTTACACCGAGTAGTATTTGTGTCTTATAATAGGAAGATAAATAAGAGGAATTCATTCGATGAAATGGAATAGTTAAGTTTACAAGCTAGTTGTGAGACTAAGTCGTAGATGGGGACAATGTTGCATTCATGCAAACAAGATTAAATGTGTCGTAAATTGGTTACGACAATATTTGTAGGAACAAAGCATTGGAAAGGGTTATCTGGTTGACAGGATCGTCCCGGTCAAAACACAGGTTCAAACCGTGTCCAAAACGGAGCTCAAACGAGCCCGGAAACGCAAAAACAGTCAAAGGCAAGAGTGGGTTAGACCCACTTGGGCAAGCGGGTCCACCCGCTAAGCTTAGCAGGCATGCCCGCAACTTAAGTTAATTAGGGTTTTTTTTGAAACTCTTTTGACGGCTACGAAAACTGTCTTTTTGCCCATCTTTGGGCAATTGTTTGAGGGGTTA
The DNA here is from genome assembly GCA_030789695.1 of Scilla litardierei. NCBI lineage: Eukaryota > Viridiplantae > Streptophyta > Magnoliopsida > Asparagales > Asparagaceae > Scilla > Scilla litardierei. The sequence goes on along the minus strand of CM061142.1, from coordinate 267,608,593 downwards.
AACGAAGTCGAAATTCATCGCCGTTCATTCCTACACGTTCACCATTCGAAGCCCTTCGAAATGATTATTTGTATCATCTCTAAAGCTCAATGGTGAAGGAGAATTAATTGGTTGAAGTTGGCCTTTTGAATGTCTTACTAACTTCAATTAACTAAATTAATTCTCTTTTTAATTTTGTTTTGTCCCACATTGCTCGTGATGAAAAGAGAGGTGCCGACTCCCTATATAAATAGGGGTGCACTCTCTTCGTTGAAAAACACACCAAGTCTTCGATCGAGTAGCTTCGAATTTTGAGCAAGCTCGGTCTACGACTTAAACTATTCTTTCTCTCTTCTTCCTATTCTCTCGACGAGTCCTAGCAAGACTACGAAGGGGGTTTTGGATTCGGATCCAGACGTCTAAGACGTAGGTCTGCTCAAGTGAAAGCTTCTACCGCAAGTGATCGGCTCAGAGGCGGGTGTTGCTCAGCCCAAAAATGTGCTTCTCTCAAGCGAAAGAGTCCGTGCAAGTAATATAGATATGGGAGTCCAGATGTCAAATCCTCGAGAGAAAATCTGTTGCAACAACAAAGCTCAAATCAAATAGAGATTCAACATAAAGCGACTAACCACTTTTAATAATGATGGTTTGAATGAGTTTGATCGTGGTTTTTAATACGTGAACAATACGAGCAAAAGAAAGTTCCGTTTATAAAAATATCTATGAGAGGTATGCACATGGTATGGCTTCATTAGGGTCCAAGATTTGTATTAGTTTGGTTGATTAAATATAACTCAATGAATTCTCTTTTTGAGAGCAATTCATCGGAAAATACCCTTGTGGGGATTAAAGCACAATATTGAATACGATCATTGCTAAAGTTATAATCCTTTAAATATAAGATATGAAACTCCCTTTTGGGGAGATCAAAACTCACCCTTGTGAGGTGATCATCAACTCAATCACGTTCTTTTGGAAGAGGGAGAGAAGATTTCAAACTAAAGAATATAACTTTATCAACGTTACAATTTTAGCATGACGATTCAACCAAATAAATACGCATCATATGCCCTAACTACACCATACCATGCACAATAATAGTTTAGCCACACATACTGAAAATAATCAAGGATTTCATCAAAATAAACATGGTTCTAATCAATAGAAACAACTAGAATTGAAAATACGCAATAGAGTTCAAGAGATATCACCAAATACACCCTCTTTTAGCCTAAGAAAACCCTTCTTCTTCCTCTAAAAAGCCTCTGAAAATTCCCTCAAGTTGCTCTCTGTAATGTCAGGGATTTGCTGCAAAAATCGGCTCCAAAATCGCCCAAATACGCCAAGAATACGGCCAAAAACCCTAGAATACCATATATAAGAACATTGCGGGTTTTGCGTTGCTAACGGGTCTAAACCCGCACCCTAATCACGCTCAAATCCAAACCCATTAGCCGACGCATTTGTGAGCCGTTGATCAAAGCGGGATCGCGCTAGAGGACACCACGTGCTCTTCAAATTTCGTGCAAAGCCTGCATCCGCTTCGTTTAAATTCGAACCCACCTAGGAAATAACGTGGGCCGTCTGATCTTCATCGAAAGGCCGGGATTTAACCGCTTCTTCTTTTCGTTCGCTGCTCAGTGCAGGGTTGAAATCATCCGTTGGATCGAAATCGTGTGGTCTGGACGCGGCCACGTCGCACGAAATATTCGCCCGCCTTCGTTCTCTTGGGGGTGAATTTCAGCCGTTGGATATCGATCATGTGGCTTGGATGAAGCCGCGTCGACTGCTCATTTTCGCTTCAGCGGGGACAATCATTGACGTGCGTTTATATTTCATATATTCACGCACATCTTCTTTTGTGTTTTTCCGCTATTTTCCGCCGTCTTGTATTCGTTTTCTCGTGTTTTCTCGTTTTCTTTCACTTCTCTTTGTTTTTGTGTGTTTTTAGGAGATTGCCCGCATAGGGGACATATAACGAAGATATCATGAGTCCCCGGAGCAACGGGAGGAGTCACGCATGATCCAGGGGATCAAACAACGAAGATAGCATCTTTCAGCCCCTCACCCGACCGGTTGGTCACTTCCAATCGATCGGGTGATGAACGCGTGCACCACCTGGACACAAGCTGGAGCGGTCAGAAAGTCAACCGGTCGGTTCAGAGACCGGTTCAGACGCCCAACTCTCTGGAATTTGATGTTGAATGCCAACCGATCGGGTGACCTTCACCCGATCGGTTCATCTGTAGCCAATTCTCCGAAGCCAAGACACGGAGAGATCAACCGACCGGTTCATCCGACGGCACGAAGATCCAACTGGTCAGCTTCAACCCTCAACCGACCGTGCCATATGACCGGGTGAAGTCCCATGCTGAGCTGTCGAAGAACGAAGCAGGTCACCCGATCGGTTGACTTTTCAACCGATCGGGTGATATCGTATTCTATATATAGGATCCCTAGGTTTTCCAGAAATGAGAGTTGTTATTTTTACAGTTTTTTCTCTCTCTTGACGACTGTAATTTTCTACTTATTTGTAAGTTTTCCGATCTTGACCAAACTTTAATATAGTATTATTTGCATTGCTCTTACTGCTTTTCGATCGCTTGATCATGTTTATAACGGTCGATTTTGATTTAGATCGCTTTTTAGTAAATATGTGTGAGTAGTTCCCAAATCTGGGATTTTGGTGGAAACCCCTTCGTGGGTTCTCCCCGATGCGTCCATAGGACTAGGAAATCGATAGGGATTAGGAATCTATCGGTTACGCGGGGTGTTTTATTGTCATCGGCGGGAAAAAGACCGCCTTTGACCGTTGGGCCAAGGGGGAATAAACTTGGCAGTTGACTCCCTAGCCATAGCGCACGCCCTTAGCGTAGATGTCGAATCCTAGCACGCGGGAGCGGCAGGATGACATGTTGGGAGTTATCGTTGCGAGCTTAGTGCTCCCGGAGTCGATCAGTGTTAATGGATATGGGAATGCCCACTGACCGAACCCGGGAAGTCCGGCGTATCATCCTGGGCACCGACCGGAATATCGGGCCCATGGGACGCTGGTACCACTCTTAGAGGCAACGTCTCATCATTAGACCCTAATTCTGATCGCTATCATACCCATAGGCCGTATCGGCGAGAATCGCACGATAGGGTGGAAACCGAAGTCCCGGGTTTTCCCTTTATATTGTTTATCCCTCTCATTCTATTTTCTGTGACAACCCATCATCCGATTCGGGCTAGCTCGCCCATGGGGTGAATCCGATCCTTCTTGACTCAAGCACAACCATGCCTCCCTAAGTTCGACCCCAAGCCACACTACAACACCATGCGCTTGCGGTTATAAATATTTAAATTTCACGCCCCCCATCATATATTGCACTTGCATGCACACAAACACGGGGGACGTCAAGCTTTATGGCACCGTTGCCGGGGAGGCAACATGCTTGTTATTTTAGGATTTCATGAACCCTTGAGTCTAGCTCACATCTCTATCTCGCGATAATTTTCGCATTCTTCTTTTTCCATTTCTATTTTATTTTCTTATTTTTATTTTCTATTTCATCTGTATCCTTCCCACTTTTCACTTCACGGGTGTTTGTTGTTTTTAATGCGCAGGAGTTCAAGAAGTCTCGACGACTTGATTCCCGTTGATACGGAGATAAATGCCACCCTAAGGCGTCTTGCTGCAGAGAAGCGAAGAAGAGAAGAACCGAAAACCATGGGGGAGAACACCCCACCTCACAAGTCCCTACTGGAGTACTCGATGCCATCCATCGAGTCCACCTCAGCCATTCGTCCTCCTGCTATTATGACGCAAAGCTTCGAGCTTAATCCGTCTTTGGTGACGTGGATCCAGCAGGATCAATTCTCGGGGGCACCCATGGAGAGCCTGATCACTCCTTATTTTACACTTTTTTACCGCATGTTTGCATGCCATTTAGGTCGCCCAAATCATGTTTTTCACGATATATCGACGATATTGCGATGCTTTTCACGATTTGCTGTTTTTGTCGCATTTCAGGTGATTTGGCGCGATTTGGAGTGATCTCGAGATGCGCTTACTCCAGAGGGTCACCGAAGACCTCCCCGAGGGGTATTTTGCTGTTGGAGAGGAGCGGAAGAAGAACGGACGTTGCAGGAGCGACGAGGAGGCCAAAACAAGCTGTTTGGGCATGTTTTGTGTCCCACTCGACCGAGTGGAGGAGCCACTCGGCCGACCAGCGAGACACCGCTCGGCCGACCAGATCAGACACGATTCATATGTGCACTCGGCCGAGCGACGGATACCACATCGGCCGAGTGACGAGACCCCGTCCGCCCGAGTGGCGCCCAGACGAAGCCATTCAAAAATCGCCATGTTACTGTTTTTCGGCTGCCTGAGCTTCAGAAGACCCACTCGGCCGAGTGGATAATCCCGACCGCCCGAGTACCATGAAGCCATCGGCCGAGTGACGACAACTCACTCGGTCGAGCAGCCCCCGAAGTGAAGACCCCTGAAGATCGAGACTTACTGGAAATTTACAGGGTTTTACTTGGCCGAGCGACTTTTGTCACTCGGCCGAGTGCGATGCGCTGCCTGTAGCGAAAATTGCGGAAAACAGGCTGCGCAGGGGTATTTTGGTCACAGTTTTTGGACGATTTTGGGGGGTATTTAACCCCTGTTTTTACCCTAGTTTGAAAGAGCTTTTCTCTTAGAATTTTTGTAGCCTTTTAGATTAACTTTTAGCTTTATTCTTGAGATTGGAGAGGAGACAAAAGTTGATTTTTGTAGAATTATTTGAAGAACTCCATTGGTTTGTGTTTTCTCTTCTCTAAAAATTCTATTTTTATTGCATATCTCAATATTGTGATGAATTCTATTGCTTATTTCATTGATTATTTTTGTGATCTTGCTATGAATTGTGAGTAGTCGCCACGTCTTGGGGCGTGGGGATGAACCCTACAAGCCCTATTTCATAATTGTGATGAATTGGTAGGAATTTTGCTAGAATTGCTACTAGGGATTAGATTGGGATCAATTTACTACGGATGGCTAGGAATTCACATCGATTGGGATTTGCAAGAGATTGGATCCCAATTCGATAGGAAACCCTAGAAATCCGAATTGGGTTGGAATCGAATTTCCGTAGTATCGGTTTGCAAGAGATTGGACCGATACTAGGGTTCCCGGTTGCAATTCCGTGCCGATACCCGTTTGCAAGAGATTGGACGGGTAGGAACTATCCCAAACTAGGTCGCGGGCCGAGTTTGCAAGATATTGGGCTCAGTGCGCGATTGAACGATAATGTTGATCCTAATGCTAGCTTCCCTAGGCTAGGGTTTGCAAGAGATTGGACCCGAACCTAGGATAGCTATAGGCCGGCAACAGCGCGAGAGCGTAAGCTTGGTTCTACATTCAGTTGCAACTAGTTCATCCGAAATCTTATTCTAGCAATTTTGATACCGACGAACCACATTTACGAAAGACGGTGAGTAGCGGGAATTCCCCATTCCCTAGACGTTCTTTATTTGATTTGATATTTCCGTACTTTGTCTGACGATTGTGACAGGATCGCCAAAGGCAAATTTCTCTCTTCTTAAATAGCCAGGTTGATTGGAACAATCACGGTCATTCGTCCTCCCTGTGTTCGATAACCCGCTCGCTGCTACACCATGCACTTGCGGTAAAACTACAACCGTTCTTTAGGGTTACATCCCGGAGCGATCAAGTTTTTGGCGCCGTTGCCGGGGAGGCGATTGCATTTGATCTTACCACCCTAGCTATTTCTTTTATTATTATTATTATTATTATTTCCATTTCTTTATTTTTACCTAACCCTTCCACAGTACTAATCATTTCTTTGAAACTTTGTTTTCCCTGTGCATGTACACGAGATCTACGGCGGACCCTGAAGCTATATTATTTGATCCCGAGATCGAACGTACCGCGCGGAGACTTAGAGCGGAAAGGAGACAAAATCCGGAAGGGAGGTTTATGACCAACCCGGAAACTGCGGACCAATTAGCGGCAAGAATGGCGAGGATAATTTCTATTCGAGATAGGCTTCGGCCTAAGACCTCTTCTACGACCTCATCCATTGCCATGCCGGAGTTGGCGGCTGATAAGAACTTCGAGCTAAAGACTGGACTAGTGGTTCTGATGCAGCAGGATCCATTTCATGGGAATGCCCATGAAAATCCCCACTACCACATCCAATTATTCTTGTCGAAGTGCGCCACATTCCAAATGCCGGGGGTCTCCATCGATGCCATCAGACTGCGTCTCATCCCCTTCACGCTAAAGGACAAGGCACTCTATTGGTTGAGGACGCAGGCTGAGGGTGTTTTCACCACTTGGGACGAGTTGGCGAGTGCATTCATTGACAAGTTCTATCCGCCCTCCAAGACGGTGAAGATTCGGAGCGCTCTCATGTCCTTCAAGCAAGGACCCCAAGAGACGCTCTATGAGGCTTGGGAGCGTTTTAAAGATCTGCAGCACCAATGCCCGCACCATAGCATAGAAGATTGGGAGCTAGTTCATAGCTTCTACAACGGTCTCCAACCAGGGACCAAACAAATTATTGATGCCGCGGCGAATGGTGCTATCTTGTCAAAGACTCCCGAGGAAGCTACGGCCCTAATTGAGGAGATGGCCTCAAACAATCAACAATGGGGCGATGAGCGAGGACACTCCACGTCCTCCTTGAAGCCAACTAGTATCTATGAGGCGAAGGCCGTAGCGGAGCTTACAAGCAAGTTTGATTCTCTCCACAAGGTAGTGGAGAGACTGGAGAAGTTTATCACGGAGCCCCAAAGAACCCCTTCCACCTCCGCTCCAACGAACCAAATGTGTGATTGGCAAGACCAATCTCAAGCCATGTATGTGGGAGGAGAGCAAGGAGAAGGATCCTTGGAGCAAGTACAATATGTCGCGGGGAACCAAGGATATTGGGCCAATCCGGCCACAAGAAATCATCCCGGATTCTCTTACGCCAACAATGAAGGAGCTTTGAACCCGCCACAACAACCACCTCAACAAGCTCGACCACCACCACCCCAACAACAACACTATCCGTCGAGGGGGCCTCCACAACAAAATTTCCAACCGAAGCAACAAGTTCCACCATATAGGCCGCCCGGATACAACCAAGGGTGGAGGAATCAAAATCAAAACCCTCCACAAGCTCAACAACGATCCGACTTCGAAGCTAGAGTGGAGGCGTTTATGGTCGAGCAAAATAAGGTCAATGCTACATTAAAGGCGGGGCAAGACTCCCTTAATACCGTTGTGGCTCAAATATCGGAGCAATTGGCGTTGCTCAATCGGAACACTCAACGATTACCGGCGCAACCCGAGCAAAACCCACGGGGCAACACCGGCCACATCAATGCCGTAGTTGCCGTTACTACTAGAGGCAGGAAGGATACCACCCCCGCCATGATTCCTACCGAGGAGCCCGTGGAGGAATGTTTGGAGCCAATTGAGCCGGTAGTTGAAGTTGATAAGGAGAAAGAGCCACAAGAAAAGGAGAAATCTAGAGCGGAGCAATCGATTGAGGAAAGGCGCTTCATGCCACCGGTCCCATTTCCCCAAAGGCTTGCTAGAGCGAAAATGGAGAAAAGGCTAGCAAAGTTTCTCGAGTATCTGAGAGGAGTTAGCCTCAACATTCCCTTCCTCGACGCCATCGTGGAGATCCCCACATATGCTAAATTCTTAAAGGACTTGATTTCGGGGAGAAAGAGGACGGAGAAGATTATGCTAGCCGAGGAGGGCTCTTGGTTCACCAAGAGAGAGAAGGAGCCGGCCAAATTTAAAGACCCGGGGAGTTTTCAGATTCCTTGCACCTTGGGCGGCGTCCCTCTTCAAAAGGCGTTGGTAGATCTAGGGGCTAGTGTGAGCCTCATGCCTCTCTCCATGTTCTTAAGGCTAAACACCGGGACGAAGTTGAAACCTACCGACATGCGGATACAATTGGCCGATGGGCGAATAACAAGGCCGGTAGGGATCGCCGAAGACATCCCGCTACAAGTCCCAGGGGGAATATGCTTGCCATGTGACTTCGTGATCATGGACGTTAAGGAGGAGGGAGATACTTCATTGATACTTGGACGCCCGTTCCTCGCCACCGCCGGAGTCATTGTCGACGTGCGCGAAGGTACCCTAACTTTAAACGTCGGCAACATCGAGGTGGAGCTTCACATTCCTAAGGCTATGAAACACATGCCTTACCACGAGGAACTTGACTACATGGACCTCCTTGATGAGGTAATTGAGGAGGCGATCCCTCACTCAATCGGAGCTCTATTCGATGAGGATTTCGAGGAAGGCCCGGATTTAGGCCAAGATGAGGAGAAATACGATTCCCCCGACCTCTCTGCTGAAAATGATGAAGGCGACGCTGATGTCACAAGGATTCGAGAGCTCTGCAAGCTCTCGAAATTAAAGTCTCTAAATAAAGCTCCGCCGATACGGAAATCGGCGTCACCGGTGAAGCAGTTGACCGGAGCAAACGCTAGCTTGGGGGAGCCTCCCCCCAACACTATTCGAGACGAGAGACCACCGAGGGAGAACACGCCGCCGCAACTTCCGAATCCTAGCGTTCTCCCCGGAAAGTTTGATGGGTGCATCTCATATGCACCGAACATCCCACATTAATTGAAAATCATAGGGGGTCGAGCTCACGACCTTAAACGAGCGCTTGTCGGGAGGCAACCCGTCGGTTATTGCATTATTTTCTATTTTTTTCTTTTATATTTGTTTTTAGAACTTTTTAGTGTTTTGAGTCGTTCGTCTAAAAATTTTGTGATAACGGGTCCTATTTTTCTTGACAGGAGAGGAGATAGGCAAATCCATCATGAGGAGGATGAACGAGACGACGAGGAGCACCCCAGGAAGGTGCTCGATGCTTAGGAGGAAGATGAAATTGACTGGAGGAAGAAAGACGGAGTTTAGAGCCCAAACGAAGACAAACAGCAGAACACAAGGCTCACTCGGCCGAGTATACTAGTCACTCGGCCGAGTACACAAGTTCGTCCGGCCGAGCCGCTCACGAACGAGGGAAGTCTGTTGTACCCAACTCTCTGTTTATTTTCCTGATTTCAGTATAACTGCTACTCGGTCGAGTATATATTTTCACTCGGCCGAGTAAAATGGATACGCTCCTAGGGCGAGTCTTGCCGAGTAGCTTGAGCCACTCGGCCGAATGGACTTACTCCACTCGGCCTAGGCTGGCAAGGCCACTCGGCCAAAGCGATAGCGGGGAGGAAATTTCCATTGATCTCGCTCGGCCGAGTGACCTAGTCACTCGGCCGAGTCGTAACTTTTATTATATAAGGGGCCGAGGGGGGGCACGTTTTTCAAAACGCAAAAATCCCAAACGCCCGACCCCTCGCATTCCCCTCGCCCGTTCCCCTCGCTCGCGCCCCCACTCGCCCGACCGACCACCGCCGCACCACCGCTCGGCCAGCCACCGCCGGCCGAGCACCCGCCGCGCCTCGCCCGAGTCGCCGCCGGCGGCCGCCGCCCCGACCACCTCCGGTATCGCCTATTTCGCCTTTTTCTCCTCTTTTTGTGTATTTTTCGAGGATCCATGTGTTAAACGACCCCCAAACCCTAATTAATTTCTATAGCTATCTATTATACCCCTAATGCTCCATACGTTTTGAATATTACCCGCTGATATCTCCATTTCATGCGCAGGTTGTTTTTGGGAGCTTAGGGGAGCCCCGGGGAGCTTCTAGGGACTGATTCGGGCTTCGCGGAGGCGCTGTCTTCGCACACTTCCATTATTTTGCACTCGCGGCGTGTCGGGGTATACTCTTTCCTTTATTTTGCACACGCTGCACTTTTCTCATTTTTCGGCGCGCGCTCGGGGCCCATATGCCGCCCCGGACACGGCTGCGGTCGAGGAGAGCTTCCGCCAAGCGGAAGCGGTCGGATGACGCCGGCCCCTCCCACGAGTTGGAGGACTCTCCTCCGCCTTCTCCCACACACACCGTCCACCCAGCACAGCCTGCAGGCCCCACACACCCCGCACAGCCTGCAGCGCCCGCACAGCCGCTCCCTGCCGCTCCACAGCCACCACCTCCGGCTCCACTTGTCGGGCCGCTCGGGATTACGTTCCGAGACGACGCACACCGCGCCGTCTTCGAGCGTATCTCCCAGCGCTCGATCGTACCGTCCAGGTTTGCACACCTCGTCGACCTAGGACGCCTGGGGGTACTAGAGGGGATGCTCACGTTGTATGACAACGTGGGCTGGCGAGATTTCTTTCAGGTGTCGGCGGACACGTTTATCCGTCCGACACTTGAGGTACTTAGTTCGATCGCCCGGACCGACGAGGGATGCTCGTTTCGGTTCATGGACCGGGAGTGCCAGGTCACTCTCGGTATGATGAGAGCATTTTTCTCGTGGCCCGATGTCCCCGGAGCCGATCGCGATTACGGCCCCACCCATATTCCCCCACCTTCCTTCGACGCCGGTGCCTTCTGGGCCCGGATTACGGGCCTTCGCGGTGCCTTTGACCCTAGTAGGGCCAAGGCCTCGGCCATTGTCCATCCCTGCCTCCGTATAGCTCAGCGCCTTATGGAGACGACCTTTTTAGCCAGATATGAGCCGGGCACGATGTCTACGCCAGAGCTCTACATGCTTTACGCGATGACACGGCCCAGAGCTCTATCTAGGGATTGCGATGAGCTGGTCCCTGCCGTCGTGATTGATGTCGCGGCTTGGTTTTTGGACCGCATCATTGTATCGGTGGGCGCTCGCTCACAATATGCTGCGACGGCCTGATCACCTTGCTTGCCCTTATGACCGGCGAGGACTTCCCTGACGACCTGCGACGAGCACCGGGCCCCACTTCTTTGTCGATTGATGTTATGGCCCGGATGAAGATGCTTCGTCCGCACGGTGAGCGTCACTGGGTCTGGTTGCACGGCCCTTACGGTGCCGATTACATGATTCTTCCGAGCCTAGCTCGGACTCAGATTGCACCAGCCCACGTGGACTGGCTCCCTGCGATGGATGTTCTCATCCCCGCTGCTTACGTGCTCGAGGCCGAGGAGGCCGAGCAAGCCCACGCTGCCCCCGCAGACCCTGTTGCACCTGCCGAGCCTGCTGCCCCTGTCGACCCTGTGGCCCCTCAGCCTATCCTCGCTGTTTCCGATGCTCTTGACACCTCTGTCCCCACCTCTGTCGGTGTCGGGAGTACCTTAGCTGAGCCCACCTCCACTGCTTCCGAGGCTGTCACCACCACCACTGGCCCTCTGTCTGCTGAGCCTGTTTCTTCTGCCCCACCCGAGCGCCCGCCGACCGTAGTTGAGTACGAAGAGCCCTCTGTTTCCACTGCTGCTGTATTTTCCGAGAGCGTCGTGGCGTCTGTCCACGCTTCTGTGCCACCGACCTCTCTGGCCGCCTCGCTGCCTCTTTTGTATTCTTCTTTCGTTGTTGCTGCCTCCACTTCTCACCAGCCGGTGCCCCGGCCTCACACTGAGGCCAGGCCCACATTCGCGAGCACAGAACCTTTCGTTCCCTTCCCTGCTGAGCCCATCACCTACGCGACCCGAGTACGCCAGCCCCGCCCTGCAGAGCCCTGACCGGTGCGTCCCTCTGCACCACCTCCCCCTGACACTGTACTTCAGAGCATTCGTGCTCTAGAGGGGGCGGTGAGTGGCCTCAGAGGCGACCTTCGGACCCTGTCTGCCACCGTCACCGATATGGCTCACCGCTTCGACCTGCTCCCGCAGATTCACTACTGTCTTACCCAGGTCCTGGAGCGTCTCCCCCGCGTACCCCCACCCACCCAGCAGGTTCCCACCCACACTTCCACACACACTCAGCCTGCTACCGCTTCCACACCCACACCTGCTCAGCAGCCTGTCCAGCCACCGCCACCACTTCCGCCTCAGGACGGAGACGGCGCAGCACCACCTTCTTAGGCACCCTTGATGCCATCGTTTATTTTTGCCGTCGTGCTGCCCGTTTCTGCTGGGTCCTGTTGCATTTCTGTCCACCCCCCCTCCCCTCACTTATTTTGGGTTTCTCATTCAGATCGTATCCTTATATCTTTTTTGGGAGAGAGGGAGAGTTTTGGTGCCCCACCTTTATATCTGTATCACTCCATACCTGCATGCATCATGTCCACATCATATTTTTCGTTTCATTATTTTTTCGTTTATTTTCCTTTTTTCCCTTCATGCATGCATCCTCACTTACCCCTCACATTACTTGCCTCTCGGTGTGCCACACTTTGCACATTGAGGACACTGTGCCATTTAGCTTGGGGGAGTGAGTTCTCACGATCTTTTTCGATTTGCCACCTTTATTTTTAGTTTTTCACGCCATTTTCCGCTTTTGCACTTATTTTCATCATTTTTTCTCATTTTGCCATGCATCACGTTTTTCTTATTTTTCTGTGTGCCACATTGAAAATAGTTCTATTTTTCCTTTATCTTTATTTCTATCCTTTTCATCTCATGCTAGAGATGACTTTTCTATGATGATGATGACGTGGAGTTAGCTTACTCTATTTGCATGCTATATTTGTCATGTCTTAGACTTTATTTCTGATATCATATGCTATGACTTGCCCTGCATCTAGAGATAGTAACCCACACTTTTTCCACATGAAAATGGATGAAATTTTATTATTATCTGAGTCTGAATATTCATATGTATGCTATCACAGAAAACACACCAAGATTCACGCATTGAATGCCTATATCTGGAGTACCGATTTCTTTTCCTATATCACTTCTATATGCATGAATTGTACATTTCACTTCAGGATGATTGAATGATGTTAGCTATGATAAATCTGGATTAGTTAGTTTTTTTTGTGATCGAAACTGAGTAGATTAGATTACCCTGCTGAAGTTGTCGTGCATGTCTTATAGAGTGAACCGAGGGATATATTTATTTCTTTCTCCACAAATCTTGAACATCATTTCTCTACTTTTAAAATCAATGGTGAATCTCCCCTTAGCGATTCTATTATATGGCATTTCCCCAGCTATTAATTCCTAGCTCCAAATTTCTTATTCAAAAAAAAGGGAGAAAAGAGAAAATATTCTTGTATATCATTATCTCTCTTTGAGCTGGGATCGTTGTGTATATATTCTATTGCATCAAAAAAATGAGAGAAAAAAAGAAAAAGAAAAAGAAAAGAGGAAAAATCCTCAATAAAAGATCCCATCTCACTTTCTTTCTTTCTCTTCTCTTTTCATTGCTTTTGGAGCTTTCTAAAAATGGGGATGTATATATTTTTTTATGCCACCACGCTTATAGATAAGCTTGGGGGAGGGGATCCATTGACGTGTGAGAGAGTGACTACTTGACGTTGCACGACAACCTAGGCTAAGTAATATTCTATACTCGGTGAGATTATTTTTAGCTTTACAACATCCAGAAATCTAAGCCTAGCATTCATATCATGAAATCCATACTTTTCTATTCTCTCTATCCTATTGTGTGATACTCTTATACTCCTGATAGAAAGCATTCAATTGAAAAGTGTGTGATCTGTGATTTGTATACCGCTTTAAATGATTCAGACGATGTTAATTATAAGATTATTCCGTTTTTCATGATTATATTGATGTTCGTGGGTTTTCTATTTCTATTTGCACCATTATACTATGATATCAAAATAAAACTCTTTGACATGTGTTTTTCATTCAGTGCATGCTATACGAGTAAGCGGAACCCACGTCCTGAGGAAATGATCTAGCAGCTTACCTCTTCGCTTCTTTCTTTCTTCTTTATTTTTATTTCGTTTTTCATTCTTCTTCGTTTTTTCATTTTTCATTTTTTTCGCCGTTTTCGTTTTCCGAATCCACCGGGTTCTCCTTTTACTTATCTTCCTCGAGGACGAGTAAGAGGCAAGCTTGGGGGATTTTGATCACTCCTTATTTTACACTTTTTTACCGCATGTTTGCATGCCATTTAGGTCGCCCAAATCATGTTTTTCACGATATATCGACGATATTGCGATGCTTTTCACGATTTGCTGTTTTTGTCGCATTTCAGGTGATTTGGCGCCATTTGGAGTGATCTCGAGATGCGCTTACTCCAGAGGGTCACCGACGACCTCCCCGAGGGGTATTTTGCTGTTGGAGAGGAGCGGAAGAAGAACGGACGTTGCAGGAGCGACGAGGAGGCCAAAACAAGCTGTTTGGGCATGTTTTGTGTCCCACTCGACCGAGTGGAGGAGCCACTCGGCCGACCAGCGAGACACCGCTCGGCCGACCAGATCAGACACGATTCATATGTGCACTCGGCCGAGCGACGGATACCACATCGGCCGAGTGACGAGACCCCGTCCGCCCGAGTGGCGCCCAGACGAAGCCATTCAAAAATCGCCATGTTACTATTTTTCGGCTGCCTGAGCTTCAGAAGACCCACTCGGCCGAGTGGATAATCCCGACCGCCCGAGTACCATGAAGCCATCGGCCGAGTGACGACAACTCACTCGGCCGAGCAGCCCCCGAAGTGAAGACCCCTGAAGATCGAGACTTACTGGAAATTTACAGGGTTTTCACTCGGCCGAGCGACTTTTTTCACTCGGCCGAGTGCGACGCGCTGCCTGTAGCGAAAATTGCGGAAAACAGGCTGCGCAGGGGTATTTTGGTCACAGTTTTTGGACGATTTTGGGGGTTATTTAACCCCTGTTTTTACCCTAGTTTGAAAGAGCTTTTCTCTTAGAATTTTTGTAGCCTTTTAGATTAACTTTTAGCTTTATTCTTGAGATTGGAGAGGAGACAAAAGTTGATTTTTGTAGAATTATTTGAAGAACTCCATTGGTTTGTGTTTTCTCTTCTCTAAAAATTCTATTTTTATTGCATATCTCAATATTGTGATGAATTCTATTGCTTATTTCATTGATTATTTTTGTGATCTTGCTATGAATTTTGAGTAGTCGCCACGTCTTGGGGCGTGGGGATGAACCCTACAAGCCCTATTTCATAATTGTGATGAATTGGTAGGAATTTTGCTAGAATTGCTACTAGGGATTAGATTGGGATCAATTTACTACGGATGGCTAGGAATTCACATCGATTGGGATTTGCAAGAGATTGGATCCCAATTCGATAGGAAACCCTAGAAATCCGAATTGGGTTGGAATCGAATTTCCGTAGTATCGGTTTGCAAGAGATTGGACCGATACTAGGGTTCCCGGTTGCAATTCCGTGCCGATACCCGTTTGCAAGAGATTGGACGGGTAGGAACTATCCCAAACTAGGTCGCGGGCCGAGTTTGCAAGAGATTGGGCTCAGTGCGCGATTGAACGATAATGTTGATCCTAATGCTAGCTTCCCTAGGCTAGGGTTTGCAAGAGATTGGACCCGAACCTAGGATAGCTATAGGCCGGCAACAGCGCGAGAGCGTGAGCTTGGTTCTACATTCAGTTGCAACTAGTTCATCCGAAATCTTATTCTAGCAATTTTGATACCGACGAACCACATTTACGAAAGACGGTGAGTAGCGGGAATTCCCCATTCCGTAGACGTTCTTTATTTGATTTGATATTTCCGTACTTTGTCTGACGATTGTGACAGGATCGCCAAAGGCAAATTTCTCTCTTCTTAAATAGCCAGGTTGATTGGAACAAGCACGGTCATTCGTCCTCCCTGTGTTCGATAACCCGCTCGCTGCTACACCGTGCACTTGCGGTAAAACTACAACCGTTCTTTAGGGTTACATCCCAGAGCGATCAGAGCCCCATCAAACTTTTGGCCTCCTTCTTGGAGAAATGTGACACCTTCTGGATAAATGGTGTCACAACTGAGGTGATCCGTCTGAAGCTATTTCCTTTCTCTCTGCGGGATAAGGCCAAGCTGTGGCCTAGGGGAAAGGACCCGAATACGTTCAACACCTGGGAGAAGCTTTCAAACGCTTTTCTGACACAGTTCTTTCCTCCGGGGAAGACCATGAAGCTGAGGAGTGAGATCTCCTCCTTCTCCTAGGCCAGCCACGAGTCTCTGCATGAAGCCTGGACCAGATACAAGGAAATGCAGCGGAGATGTCCCCACCATGAGCTCCCCAAGTGGCAGATCATAAATCTGTTCTATAATGGGTTGAGGGACGATTTAAAATCCTCGATGGATGCTGCGGCTGGAAGGTCCTTCATGTCCCGAAGCGAAGATGCCGGACAGATTCTGGAAAACATGGCATCGAACAATGAGCGGTGGTGTGACGAGAGAGCACACCTAGATCTGGGGGTATCCACAGGGTCGAGGACGTCGACCGATTATCCAGCACGTTTGACTTGCTGTCGACCCAGATCTCTGCTTTGATGGTGGCACCGGAGCACAACAGATTGCTGCGGTGGAATCCAAAGTCATGGGGGATTTCGAGGGAGGTGACATTTCTCCCCCGGTGGACCAGGCGAGCGCGTTATTTTACAATCCTACGGGGAATGCACCTTTTCCACCATGAACCAACTCCAATCTGGCCTACTCTCCAAACAACCAGAACCACCCCAACCTTAGGTACCGGACACCGTATCAACAGCCGCCGCCTCAGCAGTAGCAACAACAGATATATCAGCCGGCTAGGCCACAACATCAGCAGTTTCAGCAGCAGCTGTTTCAGCAGCAGCGGCCTCCACAACAATATCAGCAATATGCTCCAAGGAATCAGCAGCCCATTCAGCAGCAGCAGCAAGTTGGCCAGCAGAGAGCCATCTCTCCGGTTGAGTCCCTTTTGACTCAATATATCACCAACCAGGAGAAGATAAATTTGAAGCTGAAAATGGGACACCGGGCTCTCACGGACCAAGTAACCCAGCTGGGGTTACAAGTGGCGAACCTTTCAAGGTCGCAAAACTTATTGCCGCCACAACCGGAGGTGAACCCGAGGGGAGCTAACCAAACTTTGGCACTCACACACGAACATGCGAATGTTTCAGCTATCGTCTTGAGGAGCAGAACACAAATTTCCACAAGAGTGCCCCAAAGGAACCGGAAGCACCGTTGGTCGTAGAGCGACCGATTGAAAAATTGAATGACGCCAGTGCTTCGTCGCCAAAGCCAACAACTCCAGAGGGAGTTCCTAAAGAGGAAAAGAAGAAAAACGAGGAAGGGAGCCTCAGGGTATTCAAGCCCGGTGTGCCTTTTCCACAACGGTTAGCCCAAGCCAAGATAGACGAGAAGTATGGCAAATTCTTTGCCATGGTCAAGGATCTAAGCTTGCAAATCTCCTTCCTTGAAGCTATAGAGACGATACCATCCTACGCGAAATTCCTCAAGGATTTGGCGACAAATGGTTCTAGAAAGGAGAAGGTCGTTCTGACGGCAGAATGTAGTGGCCTTATCCAGCGAGCAAACCCTCCTAAGCTTAAAGACCCGGGGAGTTTCTCTATCCCTTGTGCGATCAAGGAGGTAAAGATCCATCGTGCACTCGTCGATCTTGGAGCGAGCGTCAGTTTGATGCCCCTGTCGCTGTATAAGAGGATAGGGATGGGTGACTTGGAGCCCACCGGAATGACCCTACAGTTTGCAGACCGCTCGGTCAAATACCCGGTGGGGGTTGTAGATTACCTCCCTGTCAATGTTAGAGGGGTGCATGTGCATGTGGACTTTGTTGTCATGGACATGCCTGAAGATGCACACACACCCATCATCTTTGGACAGCCTTTCATGGCCACTGCTGGCGTATCAATCGATGTGAAGAATGAGAAACTTTCCCTTAACGTCGGCAACAAAAAGTCGAGTTTGACTTGGGGTTGTCAATGAAGCACCCCGATCCCCCGGATGATCCAAGATGCAATGCGCTGGAGTTAGAAGAAGAGAGAGCTGTGGAGGAAATCTCCTGGGAAATTCTTTCAAGAAATCCCCCCCATAGCTTGGGGGACTCAGAAGAACGGGATGGCCCGAAGAATGATGACGCTACTGGGAAAGCGGATGTGTCACACATGATCCGTCCCGGATTTCAGAAAACTCCTCCTACGAGGAGGAAAGGCAAAGAGCTCATGGGGCTCACCGGAGATGAGATTTGGATCCTTAAACGAGTGGCGGTGAACGCCAATATGAGGGAGAAGCCCCCGGACCCCGTCAACAAAGGGAGAGTCATTGAGCGAGTCTTCTTGTCGCCACCGACTACACCAAAAGCTACCAGCTCTGAAGCTGAAGCGATGCCAGACTTTAGGCATCACCCATATCGCCCACCTTGAACATCATCTACGGGCGTCGAGCTAACGACGTTAAACAAAAGCGCTTCATGGGAGGCAACCCATGCTCTAAACCTTTGTTTCCAATTTTTAGGACTATTTTTAACTTTATTTTATCTATTTTAATAAATAAATCCAGCCGCAAGAACTTCCGTTGAGGGACTTAGGCCATTTGTGCACTTTTGCAGAAAACAAGGCCCCAACCGATCGGTTGATAACTCAACCGATCGGTTGGGATGTATCAGCTGATGGCCGTATCAGTCACTCAACGAACCGATCGGGTGAAGATATGTGAGACCGGTTGGCAGACTAGGTGAACTGGGGCTGAAGTCTCGGGAAATTTTCAGACTTTTTCAACCGATCGGGTGATGAGAAGCATGACCGGTTGACTGACCGAGTGAACAACACCAAACTCTCGGAAAAATTTGTGGAGCGGCCAACCGATCGGTTGAGTTATCAACCGGTCGGTTCGCCTGTAGCGTCTCTTCAGCTGAAAATCTCGACCCATAAGTCAACTGATCGGGTGACAACTCACCTGATCGGTTCGACTTAAACCCTATAAAAAGCCCCCGCCCCAACCGTTCATTTTCTCGCTTGATCTCGCAACTCCTGTCGTTGATTCGTCTCCCCCACTCTCCCAACGACCGGAAAACCCTCTCCCACGACCTCCACTCCCCCTCTAGCCTCTCTCTCCACTTACCCCTTCCATCTCTCCATCGTTCTCTCTCTCTCTCTCTCTCTCTCTCTCTCTCTCTCCCATTTCGCTTTCTCAAGCCCTAATTCCACCATCTCCCCCCATTTTCGAATTTTCGCTGAAGATAAGTGTCGCGGCTCCACACTACGTCTAATTGCATGGTGTTGGGTCAACTTCAAGTAAGGAACTCCAATCTCTGCTGGGTAACTTCGCTCCACTGCTCAAATTTTACTTTTTACCCTAGAATTTCTACTTGCTTGATTGTTTGTTTGTGCGTGCTTTTATCGTATTCTACACTCATTTGCATCACACTCACGCACCCACTATGGGCCGGGATCGAGATAAGGGGAAGGGTACCCTGCGGGAGGAGGAACCGTCTCGAAAGAGACGCAAACAAACACGTCCTCCTCCCAATACACCACGTGCACTATCACTAGCCCCTCCCCCACCTGTTATCCCCCCTGAGGACCCAATGATGGGCCCGCATGTGTATCAATTTAGGAACCAAGAGCATAAGGACTTCTACCTTAGGCTTGATGCTCGGGGGCATCTGTTGACCAAATTCACCCACACCCAATCGCTTATCGATCTCGATGTCTTCACCGAGGTCGAGACTCTTTTCGCGAACTTAGGTTGGTTAGCCTTCCTGAACGCCACCGCAGTGTCTTACCCGTCCCTCACACTAAAATTTCTTTCCTCACTCGTTTGTGAGTCAGGGTCGACCGTCATTTTCCGGATGCGTAACAAAACCATCCGCACCAACCTGAACACGATCAATAATATATTTGGTTTCCCTATTCTTGGGGACGACGCTATCCGACACTACGGGTATCCACCCGAATTCGACGTCGATCAGTTTTGGTTCCGCCTCACCCTATTCCCTCACTATCCCCGAGGTAAGGCCAAGGCCTCCTCAATCATCCATCCTATATTCCGTCTGGCCCATCGGATCATATCCTCCGCATTTTCCCCCAGGGATGAGTCAGGCACCATGACCATCCCTGATCTTTTCATTCTATGGGACATGACTTTCCCTTTCGTTCGAGACGATGATGGGATTAGCTTTAGGGCCCCTACTGTCCCCGTCCATGCCAGCGACTGGCTTGTTTACAAGCTCCTCGAGATTAGCCGGGCCGGCAAGGGCAAGCTTTATTGTGGGGGAATAATCACTATCATTGCTTCTTTTCCCCAATTTAATATCCCCATCCCCCGAGGTCTTCCCCCTGCTGTAGGACCCTCACATCTAGATCTTGATGTCCTGCGGCATATTCATATGATTAAGCCCCGCCCTGATGGTCGTTTCAATTTCAACTACGGCCACCCCCCAGCCCCCTACACCATTCTCCCCAACCCCGCTCGCATGACTATAGCTTTAGTGGGAGATTGGACTTTTCCGCCCGATCCCGACTTTCTAGCGGGGTTGCGCCTTCCTTTCTTTCACCAGGACGCATGCAGACCACATTCCCCTGCCACCCGCTTAGGTGAGCAGGATATCCCTGCGTCCCGGGGAGACATCGGGGCTGGCCCGAGTCACACCACCAGTGTTCCTGGCCCTATCACTTTTGAGGATCTTTCTGAGGCCATCTCCGGCCTTGTGTCCAGTGTCGGTATAACCACTGCTGCTGGCACTACTTCCACATCACTTCCCGGCACCACTTCTGCTTTACGTCAGTCTGCTTCTTTTGGTCACCGCCAGGCCTCAGCTCGTCTTGGTCTCGAGGCCGAGATCACTGCTCTCCGTGCTCTTGCCACGTCCTCTGTCCCCTCGGACCCATCACCGTCCTCCTTTCTCACTCACCCACATTTCCTCGCTCTTGAGAGGAACATGACCACCATCCTCCGTCTCCTCACTCACACTTTCGGACCACCTCCACCTACCCCACACGCATCACCACCTCCTTCACCCCCTCGACGATCGTCTCCTCCACCATCTCCACCATCCCACCCATCCCTACCTCTTTCACCCCCACCTAGGTGATCATCTCCCCCACCCACATCTATTCCCATCCCCGTATCCACTTCTCCTCTCACGACAACTTCTGTCGCCCCCACACCACCTCCTCCCCCCTCCACTGTCACTTCATATGTGCGCTGCAAGAAATTGCAGGTGCGCTCCAGATCACTCCCACCGCCATCCACTACCGTCACCATCACGTCTTCTCTCCCCATTTCTATCCCTTCTACCACCGCCTTGATCGCCGTACTTCCACCACCACCCACCTCCACCGACACTCCACCCATCATTCACGCCCCCACTGCACCTATTCCACCACCTCTTTCCCCACTTCTCCGCACACCCCTGCCTCCCCCGACCACCCATCCACACCCTCTTCCGAGGAGGGCGAGGACTCCCCATCTCCTACTTTTTGATTTAATTTTGTTTTCTGACCTCCCCCTTGCATATCTCTGCATTTTCACGATCACATCGTATCGCTAGCACTGTCACGTCTAGCTTGGGGGAAGTCAAATTTTTTCCGTTTGCTATCATGTGTCGTTTTTCTTTGTGTGTTTGCTTATTTGTCATGTCGCGTGATTTTCTTTTTTATTTTTCTTTTTACATGTTGTGTGTTGTGATTTTTATTTTTTATTCTTCTTTTCGGTTCCGTTTGTGTGTTTTTCTTGTCTTTCTTATCTTTTTGTGTCGGTGCATATCCCCCCCATTTTCATTGCCCTCACGTATTCACTTTTATTGCATTGAGGGCAATGCAAACTTCAGCTTGGGGGAGTCGCACTTTGTGCGTCATTTGAGTCTTTCTTTTTCGTTTTGGAGTCCTTTTCATCGTGTTTTTATTTTTCTTTCTTCTTCTTTCTTCATCTCCTTCTCCTAGAGATGAACCCTATGATGAATTGCCACAAAATCACACACACCTAGCATAGCATCGATAATCACATTCACTAACCCTAGGATATCGAGTCCTCTTGCATTTCATGCATCGTGGGTCCACTTAGCTTTTTTGTGAGTCGTGCGTCGTGCCTAGCTGTTTGGTGTGCTTCTACTTTGTGATTTTACTTTATATACATGTCCAGGAATGACCCCTAGATTATCATGCTTCAATTTGAATATGCGGTATTTGCCTCTCTTATCTGCTTCTGTATGCATGAAAATATATATCGTATGCTTCATTTCGCATGTGTCAGGATTCCACAGTTAGGACTAGGATAAGCCATTTAGCCTACGCTATGATTAGTGAAATATCTCCCTTGCCCAAGTGTCTAGAATCCGACTTCTTTTTTGTTTTACTTGGTGCAAATACCCTCGTCGTGTACCGTTCTCCCACTTGGGAGAGTACACATGTGTATAACCAAAAACCCAAAAATTCAAAAAAAAGGAGAAAAGAAAAGAAAACCCCAAAAAGAAAAGAAAAGAGAAAATTGTATAGCCGAAAAGCAAAAAAAATACATATATCCAAAACCAAAAAAATATATGAGTGTGAATATTTTCCTACTTACCGAGAATAAAGAGAAGGCGAGAATTTGCACCGAGTGTTCTACTCCACATCATCTCAACCCCCATCGCTTTCGAAAACACTTAGAATAGGGAATTTCTAGCTATTATCTAGGTGATAGTGTGGTGATGTCCGAGCCCCTAGCTGTGGAGCCCATGACACATGATGCATTTCTATTCTCATACTCTTCTCGTGCATGAGCTATATATTCACCGCTACTTCTAAATCGAATCGATATTTGGGTCATTTCTTGGATTTGTGTATATGGAGCTTATTGCACAATGTAGATAGTGACACCGTTTGCTAGCACACGACCACACTCACTCGCGCTTCACGGCGTGGGCCCACGGCACTTGTCTAGACTCGTATTCCTCGGTTTAGTGATGTGATTTGGCGTTTGTTTGCTTAGTGTGTTTTCGATTTTGCTGGCTCTGACGGGCGATTTAGGATTTTTTTTTTCTCCTTTTCTCTCTTCCTCTCTATTTTCTCCCTCCGATCTCCCACTCTCACTCGTCTTCCTCGAGGACGAGGAAGAGTTCAGCTTGGGGGATTTTGACGTGCGTTTATATTTCATATATTCACGCACGTCTTCTTTTGTGTTTTTCCGCTATTTTCCGCCGTCTTGTATTCGTTTTCTCATGTTTTCTTATTTTCTTTCACTTCTCTTTGTTTTTGTGTGTTTTCAGGAGATTGCCCGCATAGGGGACATATAACGAAGATATCATGAGTCCCCGGAGCAACGGGAGGAGTCACGCGTGATCCAGGGGGTCAAACAACGAAGATAGAATCTTTCAGCCCCTCACCCGACCGGTTGGTCACTTCCAACCGATCGGGTAATGCACGCGTGCACCACCTGGACACAAGCTGGAGCGGTCAGAAAGTCAACCGGTCGGTTCAGAGACCGGTTCAGACGTCCCAACTCTCTGGAATTTGATGCTGAATGCCAACCGATCGGGTGACCTTCACCCGATCGGTTCATCTGTAGCCAATTCTCCGAAGCCAAGACACGGAGAGATCAACCGACCGGTTCACCCGATGGCATGAAGATCCAACCGGTCAGCTTCAACCCTCAACCGACCGTGCCGTATGACCGGGTGAAGTTCCATGCTGAGCTACCGAAGAACGAAGCAGGTCACTTGATCGGTTGACTTTTCAACCGATTGGGTGATATCGTATTCTATATATATGACCCCTAGGTTTTTCAGAAACGAGAGTTGTTATTTTTACAGTTTTTTCTCTCTCTTGACGGCTGTAAGTTTCTATTTATTTGTAAGTTTTCCGATCTTGACCAAACTTTAATATAGTATTATTTGCATTGCTCTTACTGCTTTTCGATCGCTTGATCATGTTTTTAACGGTCGATTTTGATTTAGATCGCTTTTTAGTAAATATGTGTGAGTAGTTCCCAAATCTGGGATTTTGGTGGAAACCCCTTCGTGGGTTCTCCCCGATGCGTCCATAGGACTAGGAAATCGATAGGGATTAGGAATCTACCGGTTACGCGGGGTGTTTTATTGTCATCGGTGGGAAAAAGACCGCCTTTGACCGTTGGGCCAATGGGGAATAAACTTGGCGGTTGACTCCCTAGCCGTAGCTCACGCCCTTCGCGTAGACGTCGAATCCTAGCGCGCAGGAGCGGCAGGATGAGATGTTGGGAGTTATCGTTGCGAGCTTAGTGCTCCCGGAGTCAGTCAGTGTTAATGGACATGTGAATGCCCACTGACCAAACCCGGGAAGTCCGGCGTATCATCCTGGGCACCGACCGGAATATCGGGCCCATGGGACGCTGGCACCACTCTTAGAGGCAACGTCTCACCATTAGACCCTAATTCCGATGCTATCCTACCCGTAGGCCGTATCGGCGAGAATCGCACGATAGGGTGGAAACCAAAGTCCCGGATTTTCCCTTTATATTGTTTATCCCTCTCATTCTATTTTTTGTGACAACCCATCATCCGATTCGGGCTAGCTCGCCCATGGGGTGAATCCGATCCTTCTTGACACAAGCACAACCACACCTCCCCGAGTTCGACCCCAAGCCACACTATAACACCGTGCACTTGGGGTTATAAATATTTAAATCTCACGCCCCCTATCATATATTGCACTTGTATGCATGCAAACGCAGGGGACGTCAATCATCACTGTCGGATTCGTGGGCGACGGTTCAGATCGAGCCACGTCGCTCGCACTTTGAATTCGTGCGCTTCGATTGCTGGCCGTTGGATTTCGATCCAACGGCAATGAGATCACTGCTTCGCTGAGCCGTGGGATCTGGGCGGGATTCGCTCCGATGCTGCCGCGTGTCGCGCCAAGATTCGTACTGGCGTATTTTAAACGTATTTCTTCCGTATTTCTTCAATTAAATGGTATTCTGCATTCAAAAATTCATAGTAATTAGCACAGATCTCAGAAAAATACAAATAAATAGTCGTTGGAATTGTGAGATCAAGACAAAGCCATGAAAAATATAAGACTGCAGAAATACTCAATAAAATTCGTACTTTGTATGCAAATCAAGTGATATCTCTAATAAATGATGGTATACAATATACGAGCGTATTAGAGACCAATTAAACATCATTTACACACAAAATATGGCTAAATGGGGGGGGGGGGGTTAAATATGCAATATTCAACCCGAATCACACCCTCCAACTAGCGATTTGCTAGTCTCTAGCAAAAAAGAGCGATGAATACGCATGATTAATAAAACAATAAATTCTATCAATCGCTTATGGCATGGCTCAATAATACGCTTTCCAACATGATCTAGACTATCAATATAAACAATCCATGAACAAGTTCAATCACATGATATTTTCTCTAATTTAATTTGAATAAAGAAATGCAAGTATCGTTTTGCGCAAACGAAAGTATAACACGTCGTTATATTCTAGTTTCTTGTTTCCAAGGAATTGGCATCTCAAAACGATCGTTCAAAACATGGGTATTGAAATTGCTCAGTTTATTCATCGTTTCTTTTCTCTTTTTCTTTTTATTTTCTTTTTATTAGTCCCGTGTAACGCGCATAAAGCCACATTTGCGGAAAAATGTATAACTTGAATCGCTCCATCAAATGAGTGAGGTTCCGGTCAATGGCTCCCAAATCAGATGATATAGGGCATTAGGCCAAAAAGGACCCCTCTGACTGTACTACTCGAGCTAACCAAGTTATTTATTTAGTGACACACTTATTCGTTTCATTTTTTATCTCTCTCTTTTCTTTCGTAAGCAACTAAACACCCATAATCGAACATAAACATTAATAACCACGACCAAATTCCTCTCAAACTTGAAGACTTTTCAAATAAATCGTGTATACTTAATCTTTTTCATCACATTAGCATGCATGAAATAAATTCAAAATATTTCGAGATATTAATCATGGCAATTGAAAATTTAAATGAATAGTATATTAACGGTGATTCCGTGAAGGAAAAATAATTAACTCAAGCCATAAGCAATTTTTAGAACTCAATCAATGCATAATCATCCGTATTTGTGGAATGTGAAGGAGGTTTAAATGATGAGGATGGTGATTTATTCTTCTCTTTGCCTTGTTAAAAAAAATCCTAATGTCTCATACACACCCCCCAACTAAAGATGGACATTGTCCTCAATGTCGAAAGGGGTACGAGTTTATTCAAAGCAAGAAACCTAGAAAGCATATAAAAACTACACTAATGGAAAGAACACACCATGGCAATTGGCGGATCCCGAATCTTTAATTGTGGAGGAAGTTGTTCAATTTGCTCTTTGCGCTCCTCGGTGAGTAATCTTCCTCCAATGACTAAACTGGATCCCAGCAACGTAACTCCCAGAATCTCTATAAGATGTTCACCTGTATCCTCCAAGAGATGAGTCACGTCAATCCATTTTAGTCTAAGGTTCTTCTCAATAAAAGTATTCCAAATGTAGTCATCAAAATATGTGAAATAAATTAAATCATATTTATGACTACTCCCTGATAGATATGCACTACTCTCGGTATGATGCTCGATCATTGGGGAAAGGGGTAAATGATTTTGGGGAAAAACTGGAGGATGGCATGGTTCTGACTCCATGGCGATAATCTCTAAACCCATGTCCCTAGCTATTTCCTCCTTCCGTTCATCCAAAATTGCTAGCTCGTCCTCGCTTTTGCACACACTTCCTGCCATGTCGATATTTTTATTCGTGTCCTCATCGTGACATGGCTCGCTCGATATACCTGCAATAGAAGATGAATCTACGTTAGATTCTTGAAATTGAATTTCAAAAGAATTATTTTATTCTAAGCAAGTGGAAATCAAAGTAAGATTTTCGATGAATTGCTGAATTTCCCGACTGCGAGCATGGAAATTCTCTTGGAATTGATGGGATGTAGCCTCCTGTGTCTGAATAAGCAAATAAACTTCCTCTTTCAAGGATTGCGATGGTACATCTACGCTTTGCTCCCCTTGATCGCGGCTTGAAGTCTTTGTTGAATCGCACTCTGAAGTCTCTTTCATGATTTCTTCACTCTCTTGTAAAGACTCCATGTATTTCCACGCCTCTGTCGGCGTCATGACTCCCAAGAATTCCTGTAGCTGTGGTCATAGTCCGTTTACGAAGGACTCCATAAGCTCGTTCTTTGTGTACCCATGCTGCGGATAGCTCGATATTATGTCTGTGAACCTCCTCCAGGCCTGAAAGAAAGTTTCACAATCAGTCTGATTAAAATTAACGATCTTAAGCTTCTCCATCCTATGTTTGTGTGCATTAGCGTACTCTGCATCATACTGATTGTTTATGCAAAAGAAATTCATATACTCCATTTTTTCTAAAAAAAATTAAACAAAAGTTTATGTACAGTAAAGTGGAAAGATCTCACCGAAGGTCCTCTAAATGAAATAAACTGTGGTAACAAACCATTCTCCCCGGCAACGGCAGCAAAAACTTGCTCAGCCCAAAAATGTGCTTCTCTCAAGCGAAAGAGTCCGTGCAAGTAATATAGATCTGGGAGTCCAGATGTCGAATCCTCGGGAGAAAATCTGTTGCAACCACAAAGCTCAAATCAAATAGAGATTCAACTTAAAGAGACTAACAACTTTTGATAATGATGGTTTGAATGAGTTTGATCGTGGTTTTTAATACGTGAACAATACGAGCAAAAGAAAGTTCCGTTTATAAAAATATCTATGAGAAGTATGCACATGGTATGGGTTCATTAGGGTCCATGATTTGTATTAGTTTGGTTGATTAAATATAACTCAATGAATTCTCTTTTTGAGAGCAATTCATCGAAAAATACCCTTGTGGGGATTAAAGCACAATATTGAATACGATCGTTGCTAAAGTTATAATCCTTTAAATATAAGATATGAAACTCCCTTTTGGGGAGATAAAAACTCACCATTGTGAGGTGATCATCAACTCAATCACGTTCTTTTGGAAGATGAAGAGAAGATTTCAAACTAAAGAATATAACTTTATCAACGTTACAATTTTAGCATGACGATTCAACCAAATAAATACGCATCATATGCCCTAACTACACCATACCATGCGCAATAATAGTTTAGCCACACATGCTGAAAATAATCAAGGATTTCATCACAATAAACATGGTTCTAATCAATAGAAACAACTAGAATTGAAAATACGCAATAGAGTTCAAGAGATATCACCAAATACACCCTCTTTTAGCCTAAGAAAACCCTTCTTCTTCCTCTAAAAAGCCTCTGAAAATTCCCTCAAGTTGCTCTCTGTAATGTCAGGGATTTGCTGCAAAAATCGGCTCTAAAATCGCCCAAATACACCAAGAATACGGCCAAAACCCCTAGAATACATTATATAAGAACATTGCGGGTTTTGCGTTGCTAACGGGTCTAAACCCGCACCCTAATCACGCTCAAATCCAAACCCATCAGCTGGCACATTTGTGAGCCGTTGATCAAAGCGGGATCGCGCTAGAGGACGCCACGTGCTCTTCAAATTTCGTGCAAAGCCTGCATCCGCTTCGTTTAAATTTGATCCCACCTCGAAAATAACGTGGTCTGTCCGATCTTCATCGGAAGGCCAGGATTTAACCGCTTCTTCTTTTCGTTCGTTTCTCAGTGCGGGGTTGAAATCATACGTTGGATCGAAATCGTGTGGTCTGGACGCGGCCACGTCGCACGAAATATTCGCCCGCCTTCGTTCGCTTGGGGGTGAATTTCAGCCGTTGGATATCGATCATGTGGCATGGATGAAGCTGCGTCGACTGCTCATTTTCGCTTCAGCGGGGACAATCATCACCGTCGGATTCGCGGGCGACGGCTCAGATCGAGCCACGTCGCCCGCACTTTGAATTCGTGCGCTTCGATTGCTGGCCGTTGGATTTCGATCCAACGGCAATGAGATCGCTGCTTCACTGAGCCGTGGGATCTGGGCGGGATTCGCTCCAATGCTGCCGCGTGTCACGCCAAGATTCGTGCTGGTGTATTTTAAACGTATTTCTTCCGTATTTTTTCAATTAAATGGTATTATGCATTCAAAAATTCATAGTAATTCGCACAGATCTCAGAAAAATACAAATAAATAGTCGTTGGAATCGTGAGATCAAGACAAAGCCATGAAAATATAAGAATGTAGAAATACTCAATAAAATTCATACTTTGTATGCAAATCAAGTGATATCCCTAATAAATGATGGTATACAATATACGAGCGTATTAGAGACCAATTAAACATCATTTACACACAAAATATGGCTAAATGGGGGGGGGGGGTTAAATATGCAATATTCAACCCGAATCACACCCCCTAACTAGCGATTTACTAGTCTCTAGCAAAAAAGAGCGATGAATATGTGTCACGCCCCGCTTCCCATTATACTTGGGAGCGAGGACGTGAGCGGGCCCGCTTGGGCTGGAGCGGTGAGGCCCCAACCCAATAAGCGTCTGTGTATGACTACTTAGGCAGGTTCTTGCTTGTGAATATTCGGAACAACAAAATAATGTCATCATTATACTTTAACTTTTCCAGATTACATGTACACAAAAATTAAAAGGCCTAGCATGGCCATTACAATAGTTACAAAGAAATTACAACAACAATTATTAAAGCTTCAGCAAGCTGCGCAGTGTCCGTCGTCTTCAGTAGTGGATCTCGTGCTCTTGTCTCTTTTGGTCTTCCTGCTCAATCTCCAAAAGAACTCTTCGGTGACCTCTGCTCAAAACCTAACGTATATTTCACAAACAAGGAAATATACGTCAGCGAGGGTCGCTCGGCAAGATTTAAAAACGTTAGTAATAAATGACCCTCGGCAAGGTGATAATATGGTTTTCAAAGCTTAAGGAGATGAGAAACACAATATCCTTTCAACGAGTTGAAACATAGCATCAGAAGGGCACATAAGAGCGTAAGCAATGTGTAATGTGCAAAATGGTGAGTAGGCGAAGTGTAGTGTGCAAGTATCAAACACAGCAAGGTGTAGTCTGTAAAGTAAACTGGCATGGCAAGTGTAGTGTGCACATCAAAAGTAGTGACAAGTGTAGTGTGTACAGTAAAAGTAGTGACAAGTGTAGTGTGTACAGCAATAGTCAATCGTGACAATAATTTTAGCAGTTTACACTGTAGCATCAGCTGAGGTAAAGGAAAGGGTGCATCAATCAATCAATCAATCTCCTATCTAGTGACAAAGCCCAGTGTCTGAGGGGGAGGTGACCAGCATCACACCCAAGTCAACGGGAGCTACCCGTGACTCTATACTCACCGACCCGGCCAGGTGTCGGTCAAGTTCACCAATAGAGGTGCAATCCAGCTTTCCAGCCTCTACTACACTAGACTACCCCACCCAATGTGTCCATAAGTCAAACCGTAGTTCAATGTTAGCCGTATGGCTAACATTCCGTAAATGCCCCGCGGGGCCCAATATCCGTAATTGCCCGAAGGCCCAAAAGTCCGTAATTTGCCCAAAGGCACAATAGTCCGTAATGGCCCAAGGCCCAATAATCTGTAATGCCTCAAAGTGGCCAATTTTCACATTTCACTAGGTTGAACATTCCGCAATCAATGGGATACAAGCGAACGATGGCATTTCCATGGCAACAACATTTCAAAAGTGAAGACAAACCCAAACACTGCACCAAGTTCATTAAATCATTTCAAAAAGCTGTTTAAGTAACAAACTTTGCAAAAGACGTCATTTTTAACATTTAGTAAATCCAGTCTCAAAAATCTTGGTAAGGTAGATTAAACTTGTAGGTGATAAATACTTGCGCCTTGAAAGGGTTGTAGGAAAACAATATACTTGCAAGAGGTAAATACTTGCGCATTTGAAAGTTTGTAGAAAATATTATACTTGCCTGAAACGATGCGAATTGGGTGTGCAGACGATCGGTAGAGGAGCGTGAATTATTTAATATGTAAATCGCAGTTATAATCACAGTATACCTAGGGATAACCGCTCATATACCTGCACATTCAATAATATATAATCTGGGTTATACATAATACCATTTTAATAGTAGTACAAGTTTATATAGCTTAATTTTATCAAGTCATAACTAACTCATAAGCTAACAAATTAAAGTAACAGTAGGTATAAGAAAATTTGGCATGTAACCTACTTAACCACTAATATTAACAACCTATTATTATTATTATGAGGTGTAGCATGCATAAATACTTACTGCATATATTTTCAAGTATATATAACCAAAATTACACAGCTTGTATGCATGGGAGCATGCATTAAAAGCCAACACACACAAACATTCCCCATGTTCCGTGAGTTAGGGTAAGTAACATATTACCACTAATATTATAAATAACCTGTCTGCATGCGGTTATAAAGAGCTTACGTGATTCGTTTCGTTTTCTCCCTCCCGCGTGCTTGCAGATGAGGCGGTGGTTGTTGGGTTCCGAGGGAGGGGTTCTCTGGTGTTCGTTTCACGTCGCTGCTCTTGCAGGTGAGGCGAAGAGGCGGGGCGACGGGCGGTGGAGCGGCGACGGGGCTGCGAGGCGAGGTGCTGTGACGTCGGGAGGTGGCGGCGGGTTCGGAGAGGGCTGGAGGTGAGCCGTGGCACCGTCGTCGTCGGAGGTAGGCGATGCGATGGGGAGATCGGGGTGGGTCGGAGGCGATACTCACGGCGTGTAGCTGGACGTCGGGAGGATGCCGTTGCTGCGGTGGATGGCGGAGTCGGGGTCCGGCGTCGGGTCAAGAGGGAGGGCGACGGGGCATCGGGGAGTTGTTATCGCCGCCTTGCAGTAGGAGGGGTTGAGGGAGGAGGGGCGCCTGCGGGGTACTGCTGGGTGAAGGCCGCTGCGGCGCCGGACGGCACTGGCCGGAGGAAGGCGCGGCGAAGCTGCTCCGGGCTGTGTTGCTGTTGGAGGTCGAGGGGGAGGCACGGGTCGGTGCAAGGAGGAGGACGAACGGCGTGGGTGACGGTGCCGTGCAGATGAGGGAGGAGGCGTGCGCTGCTGGGCGAGGTCACCGGAGGGAAGCTCGGGGGTTGGAGGCGGAAGGCGTCACGCGAGGGAGGAGACCGCTCGGCGTGGGGGCTCTGGGAGAGTGGCTTCGGGGTTTGCGAAGGAGGACGAGGCGAGAAGATGAAGAGAAAAGGTTGGGGAGGCTGTGTCCTTGTTTTGCTTTGGAGAGAAAAGATATGGCTAGGCTATCTGTTACTCTAGGGTTCTATATATGCTATTGTTAGCTTTGTGTGTGAGGGGAAAACGAAATGGGCAGCACGTGAAGCCTTATGTTTAGGTTTTAGCTTTAGGTTCTTAATTTATTTATATATACATTTATTTAAAGGCAGGTTGAGTCCTCAAGCTTGTGTAGAATGAAGAGCTAAGCTGGGTGCGGCCTGATAGGTTGGATGCTCAGGTGGGTTCCGGCCAAAAATGAGGCTAGTGTTATTTTAGGAAGGGGATTTGAATTCTATTAATAGGATTAGAATTCAATAGGTTTAATTAGAGGAATTAGGGCTATTCAATCTTAGTTATTAGGTTTTAAATGGATGGCAATAAGGAAAGTTTTGAAAGATAAATAATAGGTTTTATTAGGAAATTAAAGTTTTCATTTGGATTTTAAAAGTTTTAAAATAAAGTTATAATGGCTAATTAGGGCAAGTCAAAGCATATAATAATGGGTCCTAACTTGGGAGGTTTCATTTGAAATTTAAAAGTTAGAAGATTTGAAATTGGAATTTGAATTTGAAAATTTATAAATATGAAAAGCATTAAAGGAATTTTCTAAAAGTTAATAATAAAAATCATGTTAAAAAATAATAAAAGCTAATATGTAAAATGCTAGCAGCTAGTACGGGTACGGGTCAGATACGTCCAACTACGGACACAGGGAAAAATACATGAGAGATTACGGATATAACGTAAGATTAAAAACTGGTCGTTACAATATGCATGATTAATAAAACAATAAATTCTATCAATCGCTTATGGCATGGCTCAATAATATGCTTTCTAACATGATCTAGACTATCAATATACACAATCCATGAACAAGTTCAATCACATGATATTTTCTCTAATTTAATTTGAATAAAGAACATGCAAGCATCGTTTTGCGCAAACAAAAGTATAACACGTCGTTATATTCTAGTTTCTTGTTTCCAAGGAATTGGCATCTCAAAACGATCGTTCAAAATATGGGTATTGAAATTGCTCAGTTTATTCATCATTTCTTTTCTCCTTTTCTTTTTATTTTCTTTTTATTAGTTCCGTGTAACGCACATAAAGCAACATTTGCGGAAAAATGTATAACTTGGATCGCTCCATCAAATGAGTGAGGTTCCGGTCAATGGCTCCCAAATAAGACAATAATAGGGCATTAGGCCAAAAAGGACCCATCGGACTGTACTACTCGAGCCAACCAAGTTATTTATTTAGTGACACACTTATTCATTTCATTTTTATATCTCTCTATTTTCTTTCGTAAGCAACTCAGCACCCATAATCGAAAATAAACATTAATAACCACGACCAAATTCCTCTCCAACTTGAAGACTTTTCAAATAAATCATGTATAATTAAGCTTTTTCATCACATTAGTATGCATGAAATAAATTCAAAATATTTCGAGATATTAATCATGACAATTGAAAATTTTCATGGATAGCATATTAACGGTGATTTCGTGAAGGAAAAATAATTAACTCAAGCCATAAGCAATTTTTAGAACTCAATCAATGCATAATCATCCGTATTTGTGGAATGTGAAAGAGGTTTAAATGATGAGGATGGTGATTTATTTTTCTCTTTGCCTTGTTAAAAAAAACCTAAGGTCTCATACACACCCCCAACTAAAGATGGACATTGTCCTCAATGTCGAAAGGGGTATGAGTTTATTCATAGCAAGAAACCTAGCATGCATATAAAAACTACACTAATGGAAAGAACACACCGTGGTCAAATGGCGGATCCCGAATCTTTAATTGTGGAGGAAGTTGTTCAATTTGCTCTTTGCGCTCCTCGGCGAGTAATCTTCCTCCAATGACTAAACTGGATCCCAGCAACGTAACTCCCAGAATCTCTATAAGATGTTCACATGTATCCTCCAAGAGATGAGTCACATCAATCCATTTTAGTCTAAGGTTCTTCTCAATAAAAGTATTCCAAACGTAGTCATCAAAATATGTGAAATAAATTAAATCATATTGATGACTACTCCCTGATAGATATGCACTACTCTCGGTATGATGCTCGATCATTGGGGGAAAGGGGTAAATGATTTTGGGAAAAAACTGGAGGAGGGCATGGTTCTGACTCCATGGCGATAATCTCTAAACCCATGTCCCTAGCTATTTCCTCCTTCCATTCATCCAAAATTGCTAGCTCGTCCTTGCTTTTGCACACACTTCCAGCCATGTCGATATTTTTATTCGTGTCCTCATCGTGACATGGCTCGCTCGATATACCTGCAATAGAAGATGAATCTACGTTAGATTCTTGAAATTGAATTTCAAAAGAATTATTTTCTTCTAAGCAAGTGGAAATCAAAGTAAGATTTTCGATTAATTGTTGAATTTGCCGACTGCGAGCAAGGAAATTCTCTTATAATTGATGGGATGTAGCCTCCTGTGTCAGAATAAGCAAATAAACTTCCTCTTTCAAGGATTGCGATGGTACGTCTATGCTTTGCTCCCCTTGATCGAGGCATGAAGGCTTTCTTGAATCGCACTCTGAAGTCTCTTTCATGATTTCTTCACTCTCTTGTAAAGACTCCATGTATTTTCACGCCTCTGTCGGCGTCATGACTCCCAAGAATTCCTGCAGCTGTGGTCGTAGTCCATCTAAGAAGGACTCCATAAGCTCGTTCTTTGTGTACCCATGCTGCGGATAGCTCGATATTATGTCTGTGAACCTCCTCCAGGCCCGAAAGAAAGTTTCACAATCAGTCTGATTAAAATTAACGATCTTGAGCTTCTCCATCCTATGTTTGTGTGCATTAGCGTACTCTGCATCATACAGATAGTTTGTGCAAAAGAAATTCATATACTCCATTTTTTCTAAAAAAAATTAAACAAAAGTTTATGCACAGTAAAGTGGAAAGATCTCACCGAAGGTCCCCTAAACGAAATAAACTGTGGTAACAAACCATTCTCCCCGGCAACGGCGGCAAAAACTTGCTCAGCCCAAAAATGTGCTTCTCTCAAGCGAAAGAGTCCGTGCAAGTAATATAGATCTGGGAGTCCAGATGTCGAATCCTCGGGAGAAAATCTGTTGCAACCACAAAGCTCAAATCAAATAGAGATTCAACTTAAAGAGACTAACAACTTTTGATAATGATGGTTTGAATGATTTTGATCGTGGTTTTTAATACGTGAACAATACGAGCAAAAGAAAGTTCCGTTTATAAAAATATCTATGAGAAGTATGCACATGGTATGGGTTCATTAGGGTCCATGATTTGTATTAGTTTGGTTGATTAAATATAACTCAATGAATTCTCTTTTTGAGAGCAATTCATCGAAAAATACCCTTGTGGGGATTAAAGCACAATATTGAATACGATCGTTGCTAAAGTTATAATCCTTTAAATATAAGATATGAAACTCCCTTTTGGGGAGATAAAAACTCACCATTGTGAGGTGATCATCAACTCAATCACGTTCTTTTGGAAGATGAAGAGAAGATTTCAAACTAAAGAATATAACTTTATCAACGTTACAATTTTAGCATGATGATTCAACCAAATAAATAAGCATCATATGCCCTAACTACACCATACCATGTGCAATAATAGTTTAGCCACACATGCTGAAAATAATCAAGGATTTCATCACAATAAACATGGTTCTAATCAATAGAAACAACTAGAATTGAAAATACGCAATAGAGTTCAAGAGATATCACCAAATACACCCTCTTTTAGCCTAAGAAAACCCTTCTTCTTCCTCTAAAAAGCCTCTGAAAATTCCCTCAAGTTGCTCTCTGTAATGTCAGGGATTTGCTGCAAAAATCGGCTCCAAAATCGCCCAAATACGCCAAGAATACGGCCAAAAACCCTAGAATACCTTATATAAGAACATTGCGGGTTTTGCGTTGCTAACGGGTCTAAACCCGCACCCTAATCACGCTCAAATCCAAACCCATCAGCCGGCGCATTTGTGAGCCGTTGATCAAAGCGGGATCGCGTTAGAGGACTCCACGTGCTCTTCAAATTTCGTGCAAAGCCTGCATCCGCTTCGTTTAAATTCCAACCCACCTCGGAAATAACGTGGTCCATTCGATCTTCATCGGAAGGCCGGGATTTAACCGCTTCTTCTTTTCGTTCGCTGCTCAGTGCGGGGTTGAAATCATTCGTTGGATCGAAATCGTGTGGTCTGGACGCGGCCACGTCACACGAAATATTCGCCCGCCTTCGTTCGCTTGGGGGTGAATTTCAGCCGTTTGATATCGATCATGTGGCTTGGATGAAGCCGCGTCAACTGCTCATTTTCGCTTCAGCGGGGACAATCATCACCGTCGGATTTGCGGGCGACGGCTCAGATCGAGCCACGTCGCCCGCACTTTGAATTCGTGCGCTTCGATTGATGGCCGTTGGATTTCGATCCAACGGCAATGAGATCGCCGCTTCGCTGAGCCGTGGGATCTGGGCGGGATTCGCTCAGATGCTGCCGCGTGTCGCGCTAAGATTCGTGCTGGCGTATTTTAAACATATTTCTTCCGTATTTCTTCAATTAAATGGTATTCAGCATTCAAAAATTCATAGTAATTAGCACAGATCTCAGAAAAATACAAATAAATAGTCGTTGGAATCATGAGATCAAGAACAAGCCATGAAAAATATAAGAATGCAGAAATACTCAATAAAATTCAAACTTTGTATGCAAATAGAGTGATATCTCTAATAAATGATGGTATACAATATACGAGCGTATTAGTGACCAATTAAACATCATTTACACACAAAATATGGCTAAATGGGGGGGGGTTAAATATGCAATATTCAACCCGAATCACACCCTCCAACTAGCGATTTGCTAGTCTCTAGCAAAAAAGAGCGATGAATACGCATGATTAATAAAACAATAAATTCTATCAATCGCTTATGGCATGGCTCAATAGTACGCTTTCCAACATGATCTAGACTATCAATATAAACAATCCATGAACAAGTTCAATCACATGATATTTTCTCTAATTTAATTTGAATAAAGAAATGCAAGTATCGTTTGGCGCAAACGAAAGTATAACACGTCGTTATATTCTAGTTTCTTGTTTCCAAGGAATTGGCATCTCAAAACGATCGTTCAAAACATGGGTATTGAAATTGCTCAGTTTATTCATCGTTTCTTTTCTCTTTTTCTTTTTATTTTCTTTTTATTAGTCCAGTGTAACGCACATAAAGCCACATTTGCAGAAAAATGTATAACTTGAATCGCTCCATCAAATGAGTGAGGTTCCGGTCAATGGCTCCCAAATCAGACGATATAGGGCATTAGGCCAAAAAGGACCCCTCTGACTGTACTACTCGAGCTAACCAAGTTATTTATTTAGTGACACACTTATTCGTTTCATTTTTTATCTCTCTCTTTTCTTTCGTAAGCAACTAAACACCCATAATCGAACATAAACATTAATAACCACGACCAAATTCCTCTCCAACTTGAAGACTTTTCAAATAAATCGTGTATACTTAATCTTTTTCATCACATTAGCATGCATGAAATAAATTCAAAATATTTCGAGATATTAATCATGGCAATTGAAAATTTAAATGAATAGTATATTAACGGTGATTCCGTGAAGGAAAAATAATTAACTCAAGCCATAAGCAATTTTTAGAACTCAATCAATGCATAATCATCCGTATTTGTGGAATGTGAAGGAGGTTTAAATGATGAGGATGGTGATTTATTCTTCTCTTTGCCTTGTTAAAAAAAATCCTAATGTCTCATACACACCCCCCAACTAAAGATGGACATTGTCCCCAATGTCGAAAGGGGTACGAGTTTATTCAAAACAAGAAACCTAGAAAGCATATAAAAACTACACTAATGGAAAGAACACACCGTGGCAATTGGCGGATCCCGAATCTTTAATTGTGGAGGAAGTTGTTCAATTTGCTCTTTGCGCTCCTCGGTGAGTAATCTTCCTCCAATGACTAAACTGGATCCCAGCAACGTAACTCCCAGAATCTCTATAAGATGTTCACCTGTATCCTCCAAGAGATGAGTCACGTCAATCCATTTTAGTCTAAGGTTCTTCTCAATAAAAGTATTCCAAATGTAGTCATCAAAATATGTGAAATAAATTAAATCATATTGATGACTACTCCCTGATAGATATGCACTACTCTCGGTATGATGCTCGATCATTGGGGAGAGGGGTAAATGATTTTGGGGAAAAACTGGAGGAGGGCATGGTTCTGACTCCATGGCGATAATCTCTAAACCCATGTCCCTAGCTATTTCCTCCTTCCGTTCATCCAAAATTGCTAGCTCGTCCTCGCTTTTGCACACACTTCCTGCCATGTCGATATTTTTATTCGTGTCCTCATCGTGACATGGCTCGCTCGATATACCTGTAATAGAAGATGAATCTACGTTAGATTCTTGAAATTGAATTTCAAAAGAATTATTTTCTTCTAAGCAAGTGGAAATCAAAGTAAGATTTTCGATGTATTGTTGAATTTGCCGACCGCGAGCAAGGAAATTCTCTTGGAATTGATGGGATGTAGCCTCATGTGTCTGAATAAGCAAATAAACTTCCTCTTTCAAGGATTGCGATGGTACGTCTACGCTTTGCTCCCCTTGATCGAGGCTTGAAGGCTTTGTTGAATCGCACTCTGAAGTCTCTTTCATGATTTCTTCACTCTCTTGTAAAGACTCCATGTATTTCCACGCCTCTGTCGGCGTCATGACTCCCAAGAATTCCTGTAGCTGTGGTCATAGTCCGTTTACGAAGGACTCCATAAGCTCGTTCTTTGTGTACCCATGCTGCGGATAGCTCGATATTATGTCTGTGAACCTCCTCCAGGCCTGAAAGAAAGTTTCACAATCAGTCTGATTAAAATTAACGATCTTGAGCTTTTCCATCCTATGTTTGTGTGCATTAGCATACTCTGCATCATACAGATTGTTTGTGCAATAGAAATTCATATACTCCATTTTTTCTAAAAAATAAAACAAAAGTTTATGTACAGTAAAGTGGAAAGATTTCACCGAAGGTCCCCTAAATGAAATAAACTTTGGTAACAAACCATTCTCCTCGGCAACGGCGCCAAAACTTGCTCAGCCCAAAAATGTGCTCTCTCAAGCGAAAGTGTCTGTGCAAGTTATATAGATCTGGGAGTCTAGATGTCGAATCCTCGGGAGAAAATCTGTTGCAACCACAAAGCTCAAATCAAATAGTGATTCAACTTAAAGAGACTAACAACTTTTGATAATGATGGTTTGAATGAGTTTGATCGTGGTTTTTAATACGTGAACAATACGAGCAAAAGAAAGTTCCGTTTATAAAAATATTTATGAGAACTATGCACATGGTGTGGGTTCATTAGGGTCCATGATTTGTATTAGTTTGGTTGATTAAATATAACTCAATGAATTCTCTTTTTGAGAGCAATTCATCGGAAAATACCCTTGTGGAATTAAAGCACAATATTGAATACGATCGTTGCTAAAGTTATAATCCTTTAAATATAAGATATGAAACTCCCTTTTGGAGAGATCAAAACTCACCCTTGTCAGGTGATCATCAACTCAATCACGTTCTTATGGAAGATGAAGAGAAGATTTCAAACTAAAGAATATAACTTTATCAACGTTACAATTTTAGCCTGACGATTCAACCAAATAAATACGCATCATATCTCCTAACTACCCCATACCATGCACAATAATAGTTTAGCCACACATACTGAAAATAATCAAGGATTTCATCACAATAAACATGGTTCTAATCAATAGAAACAACTAGAATTGAAAATACGCAATAGGGTTCAAGAGATATCACCAAATACACCCGCTTTTAGCCTAAGAAAACCCTTCTTCTTCCTCTAAAAAGCCTCTGAAAATTCCCTCAAGTTGCTCTCTGAAATGTCAGGGATTTGCTGTAAAAATCGGCTCCAAAATCACCCAAATACACCAAGAATACGGCCAAAAACCCCTAGAATACCTTATATAAGAACATTGCGGGTTTTGCGTTGCTAATGGGTCTAAACCCGCACCCTAATCACGCTCAAATCCAAACCCATCAGCCGTCACATTTGTGAGCCGTTGATCAAAGCGGGATCGCGCTAGAGGACGCCACGTGCTCTTCAAATTTCGTGCAAAGCCCGCATCCGCTTCGTTTAAATTCGAACCCACCTCGAAAATAACGTGGTCCATCCGATCTTCATCGGAAGGCCGGGATTTAACCGCTTCTTCTTTTCATTCGTTGCTCAGTGAAGGGTTGAAATCATCCATTGGATCGAAATCGTGTGGTCTGGATGCGGCCACATCGCACGAAATATTCGCCCGCCTTCATTTGCTTGGGGGTGAATTTCAGCTGTTGGATATCAATCATGTGGCTTGGATGAAGCCGCGTCGACTGCTCATTTTCACTTCAGCGGGGACAATCATCACCGTCGGATTCGCGGGCAACGGCTCAGATCAAGCCACGTCGCCCGCACTTTGAATTCGTGCGCTTTGATTGCTGGCCGTTGGATTTCGATCCAATGACAATGAGATCGCCGCTTTGCTGAGCCGTGGGATCTGGGCAGGATTCACTCCGATGCTGTCGCGTGTCGCGCCAAGATTCATGCTAGCGTATTTTAAACGTATTTATTCCGTATTTCTTCAATTAAATGGTATTATGCATTCAAAAATTCATAGTAATTAGCACATATCTCAGAAAAATACAAATAAATAGTCGTTGGAATCGTGAGATCAAGACCAAGCCATGAAGAATATATGAATGTAGAAATACTCAATAAAATTCATATTTTGTATACAAATCAAGTGATATCTCTAATAAATGATTGTATACAATATACGAGCGTATTAGAGACCAATTAAACATCATTTACACACAAAACATGGCTAAATGGGGGGGTTAAATATGCAATATTCAACCCGAATCAGGTGTCGGCTCGGGCGGATCAGTTCGAAGGTGCGAGGTGGCTCGGGTGGATCAAGTCAAGACGGTTCGGCCACAAGGATCGTAAAAAGCCGGTGCGGTACATCTTACCCCCCCAGGGTTGAGATTCCGGGTATGTTCTTTAAAGCTTTTTAGTGTAAATTAATTTCGTCGCAGTAGGATATATCCCTCTTGGGGTGGTCAGATCCACCCCAAGTTAGCATAGATCGGGCTAGGTTCTGGCTCTCTCAAGGCCTAGCTAAAATGTTTAGCTAGAATGTTTTTATTTTTTCGTTGCGCATTATGCCTTTGTGGTCCGTCCGACCTAGAACGGGCACAGATTTGAGCTCTGAGGGTCCGCCAACACCCTTCAAATCTTGTGCAGGAGGAAGAGACGAATGCTGCTCAATATCAGAAGTCATAAGGGAACCAGCATCTTGGACCTGTGAAGCCCTCCTTCAAGGGATTCGGCCAGTAATCAGCTCGTGGAAAGAATGGACCTCCTGCATCTTGCTACATCTACAAGAAGTATGGTCATTTCAAGGCCAACTGTCCGCAAGCATGGAATAAGGGCAACTCTAAATGCATAGAACAAGGAGGATCTGGAAAGCGAGATTTCATTGCCGTAATTGAATGCAATGCTGCAACAACAGGTGCTGAAGACTGGTGGATCGACTCGGGTGCAACTCGACATATAGCAAAGACGGAAGAAGGAATTGTCGACTTCCCGGAACTGAAGAAGGGAGACCAAATGATATATATGGGAACAACACCTATCTGGATGTAGAAGGTATTGGTTCATATAGATTGGATCTTGGGGATTGCATCATGATGCTCAAAGATGTGTTTTATGCACCTGGCATAACACGTAATCTGGTCTCTGTTCTGGCTTTGCTAAAGAAGGGTCTTGAAGTGATATCTTACAACAATAAGGTTTCTAGTGGGAAAGAGAAGAAGGTGTTTTCTATGGGTAATTTTGTGCTCGATCATGATTTATTTTGTCTTTCCATTGTAAAATCTGATATTGGAATTAAAAATTGTGATTTGAATTATTCCTCGTGTCTTTTGTCTGATTACATCTTTGCCATATGAGATTATGTCATCCTGGTAACAATAAGATGGACCAGTTAATCAAAATTGATTTATTACCGAAATTGACAGGATGTAAGGACATTACCATGTTAACATTATTTAACTGGGAAGATGACCAGGAAATCATTTTCGGAAGGTCAAAGGGCTAATGAATTGTTGGAATTAGTTCATTCCGATATTTGTGGGCCCTTGAGCATAAAGACACGTGGGAATAAGGAATATTTCATAACCTTTATAGATGGTTATTCCAAGTATACTTTTGTGTATCTTTTAAACAGATAGTCGAAAGCCTTTGAAAGTTTTAAAAGATACAAAACAGAAGTAGAAAAAAAACTTGGAAGGAATATAAAGGTGTTAAGAACTGATAGAGGTGTGGAATTAAACTCAAAGGAGTTTGAGGAATACTATATCTAATAATGTATTAAAAAGCATGCTACTATGCCATATACACCATAACAAAATGGTGTGGCTGGAAGAAAGAATATAACAATAATGAATGCAGTGAGATGTATGATATTGCATTCTTGTAACTCCAAGGATTTTAGGGGAGAATCAATATTAATTGCAGATTATGTTTTGAACAGAATTCCCATAAAATCAGTCGAGACAATACTGTATGAGATATATAATAGACACAAACCCAATTTAAGTCTTTTGAGAAAATGGGATTGTGTATCACATGTTCTCATTCCATATTAGGTTAAAGATAAGCTGGATCTCAAAATCGTAAGATGTATATTCATAGGATATTCTGAAAAATCTAAAGGATACAGGTTCTTCCATGAAAATAAAGAAGTCATTGAAAGTAGAGATACTACTTTTCTAGAAAATCTAGAAGATAAAGAACAAGTCCAAGAAAATGTGCCACCCTTGCTAGACTTAGATGATGTTTTGAATAATGACTTATAGATAGTGGATGATGTACATCATTCAGTTATGGAAGATGAACATGTAAATGACGATATACTTATTGCAAATCAACCAGCTGAACCTGTCCAGCCTGCAACCGTTGGTGGCAACAAAAGACACAGAACAACACCTACATAGATGGATGATTATTATCTATATTCATGTTAACCATCGTTTTTCTCAGTGGATATTGATAAAGATAAGCAAGCTGATCCCTTGAATTATACAGATGCAATGAAATCATAGATCAATGGCTTGAGACCATGAAAAAGGAGATAGACTCAATTGAGAGAAACAATGTATGTGAGCCATGTGACTTATCAGAAGAGAGAAAGCCATATGATGCAAGTGGGTGTTAAATAAGAAATATCGAGTTGATGGGTCCATTGATCATTCAAGGCCCGATTAGTTGCAAAGAGAATTAATCAGAAAGCAAGGACTAATTATGACGTGACTTATTCTTCGGTGGCTAAGTTTGCATCTATACAGATAATCTTAGCAATTGTTGCGCATCTTGACTTGTACCACTACCAAATGGATGTTAAGACTACATTCCTCAACGGAGAGTTAAAGGAAGTTATACACACACACACACACACACACACACACACACACATATATACATATATATATATATATATACATATATATATATATATACATATATATATATATATACATATATATATATATATATATATATACACATATACATTAGCAATTGTTGCGCATCTTGACTTGTACCTCTACCAAATGGATGTTAAGACTACATTCCTCAACGGAGAGTTAAAGGAAGTTATATATATATATATATATATATATATATATATATATATATATATATATATATATATATATATATATATATGGATCAGCCTGAGGGATTTCAGGTTAAGGGACAGGAAGACAATTTATAAATTGAAGAAATCTATGTATGGTTTAAAAAAAGCATCTAGACAGTGGTATCTCAAATTTCACAATACTATTATCCAACTTGGTTTAGTTGCAAACAAATGGGATAATTGTGTGTATGTCTTAAAAAGTGTGAGCATGTTTATGATATTATCCCTATATGTGGATGCTATTTTACTCGCTAGAAATGACATCGAAGTGTTGAAAAGGATTAAATCAGCACTTTGTAGTGAATTTGATATGAAGGACATGGGTGATGCATCCCATGTTCTTGGAATACAGATCCTTAAAGATCGGAAGTCTAGAATGTTAAGTTTAAACCAAGAAAAGTATTCGCATACAATATTGAGAAGATTTGAAATTTATAATTTCAATCTGGCACCTACACCATTGGTCATGGGGAATCGGTTATGTAAAGAACAATGTCCTGTAGAGGGACAGAACCCGCTAGGGGTTCCATATGCTCAGGCTGTTGGAAGTTTGATGTATGAAATATTGTG
Organism: Scilla litardierei; assembly: GCA_030789695.1. Classification (NCBI taxonomy): domain Eukaryota; kingdom Viridiplantae; phylum Streptophyta; class Magnoliopsida; order Asparagales; family Asparagaceae; genus Scilla; species Scilla litardierei. The sequence goes on along the minus strand of CM061142.1, from coordinate 267,564,387 downwards.
TACTAGACTCGACTTGGCGTACCCAGTTAGTCTGGTTAATAGTTATCAAAGTAATCCTGGTACAGTTCATTGGGAAGCTGTTGAGAGGATTATGAAATATATAAAGGGTACGGTGCACCATAAGTTAGTTTATCAAGAAGATTCACGTGAGGTTCTTGGTTACTCCGATGCAGATTTCGGAGGGGAAAAAGATGACATGAAGTCAATTGCATGACATGTGTTCATCTTTGGTGGTGCAGATGTTTTTTGGGTAGCAAGAAACAGGGTTGTGTTGTGAGATACACACAAGAAGCTAAGTAAATTGCATGTAGTATAGCGGCTACTCATACGGTCTGGATCAGACGGTTCATATTGGACTTGGATCTAAATTTGGTGGATAGACCAATTTAGATGTACTGTGATAATCAAGCAGCCATCAGCTTGATCCACAGTGGTGCAAACAGTTCCAAATGAAGACGTATTGAAATACAATATCATTACATACATGATATGGTGGAAAGGAAAGAAGTTTATGTGACTTATATTCCGACAAGTGATATGATTGCTGATCCCTTGACGAAGGGTGTTCTAGTAGGTACATTCATCAAACATGTTGGTTTAATGGGACTTAGAAATATCTAAGTCAAGGAAAATTTTATAAATAATGAAAGGAGACAATCATGAATAATGATTTTACTCAGTGAATAAAATGTGCATATCTCATGGATAATGGGAGTATGTGAAATTACATCATGTGTTATATCTCACAGATAGCGGGAGTATGACCGGAATGCACTTGGCCATTTCAGGCCAAATAGGAGATGTTTATGGTCTGAAATGGTCAAAGATTCTAGTACTCGACCTGATAGTCCATTGACGATTTTCCTCAACCGAAAGACAGAGTCTCACGTGTACGTTGAGAGAATCGAGGGTCGGTTGAGAAAATCATATGGGCGGTTGTAGGGGTGGAGGATATGTCAGTGGACCTATATATAGAGAAGATGGTTTCTTTTCTAAAGCATCTAAAACTTTAGCCATACGTCGAAACCCCTCAAAATTTATTTCTTTCTACTCTTTCTTACACCCCATCCCCCCCTCTCACATCAAGGTTGAGATTTTGATCTTAAAGTCTGCTCCTTTTTTGTCTAAAATCACATCTTCATCAACAGAGAAACCCTGTCAAAATTCCGTAACACTGAGCTCTCTCTATCATCAAGATGTCTTCCTCTATTGCTGATTTTTGTTGTTTATCAACTGCCACATAGAAAATTGAATGACCAACCGACTCTGACTACACGATCTTATCTACAAATCCTGGTATCTATACTCCATGGATACTTGACTCAGGTGCCTCACATCATATGACTTTTGATAATTTTGTCTTTTCAAATTGTTCGTCTATATCATCTTCATTATATATTCATACGGCCAATGGCACTCATCTTCCTGTCAACCAAATTGGTGATATTAGTCCTATTTCTGATCCATCTGGTAGGCTAACCCTATCATCTATCTTACATATTCCATAATTAACCAATAAAACTAATCTCTATTAGCCAATTAGCTGATGCTGGTTGCACAATTACATTCACCACTACTTCTTGTACTGTGCAGGATCAAACCAGTAAGAAGATTGGTGCATGGTGTAGTGTGGATGGTCTCTATCAGTTGGACTATCTACATTTACCTTTGACCATTGGTTTTGGACTCTCCACTTCAGATCTGTGGCATAATCAATAAGGTCATATTTTTGGTTCTCGTCTTAATACATCATCTAAATCTGGCTTGCTAGGATCCTTTAAATTTACACATTTGTCACCATGCACTACATGTCAATTAGCAAAACAGTCTGCTTTACCATTTGCATCAAGTGTTCATAGTTCTTCTGCACCATTTGATCTCATACATTCATATATTTGTGGCCATTCTCCTTTACCTTTTATGGGTGGCTATTGGTCGTCCCAGAATACAACTCCGGAAATAATGTAGTTTTATCGCAAGCGCACGGTCTAGTGCTAAGCGTGTATCGATCACGGGGAGGAACTAATAACGGTAATCTATATGATTTACTAAGCTATTGGTGGAAAATTAGTTTTGAAAGAGTTGATGTCACAATCGTTCAAGTATCGATGTAAATCCAATATATAAAGATGTCTAGGGCTTGGGAATCCCCACAATAGATCTTAAGAAATCATTGCGAATTATGAATCTCAATATTACTAGACTTGGGTTTAAAGTGAACTTGTCGTAACTAAATAGAGAACCAATGCACGCTCTTGCGCTACGCAAGTCTATAGCAATCTAAATTAGAGCCTCGCTCTCGCACAAGCCTAGTTCAAAATACTAGCATTAAGATCGACAATTACATCAATCCCAACTCAAGCTCACTCTCGTGCAACTTAAGTCCGTATCTAGATCGTGATAGTTCGTACTCGTTTCACCGTCGTGCAAAAGAATATAATAAAGATGCTAGCTTTGGTCGCTCTCACGCACCAAATCTAGTGAATCTCGATTATAGATCTATATCGAATATCTAGGGCTTTCCATAGATCAAGATCCTCTCTCGAGCTCTCAAGATCCGATAGAAATTCCTAACTATCCATAGTAATCCAATCACAATCTAACCTTTATCAATTCTAGCAACATTGAAATCCAACAAACATCACAAATCTTACTTTAGGTCCATAGGGTTCATCTCTTTGCCCTAGAGCAAGGGAATTACTCACAAATCATTATGAAAATCATAAGAGAAATAAGAATGACAAGAGAATTCATTGTATAACTCAGATCTAAGAAGAGATATATCATAAAAATGTAAACTTGTAAGAGTTTTAGAGATACCAGTGTCTATTACAAGCTTCAAAAACAAAATCAAGATCGAAGTCTTTTGCTCTCGTCAAAAGAAATCTCTAAACTAAAAATAAATTTTGAAAATAATAGTAGGGAATCTCTCCTTGGGCTACCTCCAGATCTGGGTATTTATATGTGACCAAAAAGATGCAAAAATCCTGACAATCCTGCCCCTGGTCGGCCTCAAACCCTAGTTTGCAATCTAGGCTGACGACGCCACTCGGCCGAGTGAACATCTCACTCGATCGAGTGAGAAATCTGCATCGAAATCAAAATATCAGCATTCTGGGCTCCTCAGACGACTCGGCCGAGTAGTCTTCTCACTCGGTCGAGTGGAGTCCTCTACCCGGTCGAGTGGAGTCTTATATAGATCCTCCAAAAAACTTAAAAGTGTCAAAGATTTCCTTCACAAAATTTTGCTCCACTCGACCGAGTACATTTTAGCTCTAAATCAGGCTTGATTCGTCGTATCAGCTTCACTCGGTCAAGTGAGCCACTTCACTAGGTCGAGTGAGCTACGTCACTCAGCTGAGTAGCCTGTAAATCTTCTCAAAACTCCTTCTTTTTGCTTCCTCGTCGATTCCTTCGCCTATCTTCCTCTTCTACTCATCCTCCAGCACTGTTAGCCTCCGATATGTCATCAATGACGCTCCGGGTCGTGTGTATGTGCTCATGGCTCCAAACCGTTCCTGATTGCTCTATATCTCCTGAAATCAGACGAAACCAAGAAATAGTAAAAAGTATCACGAAATCGTCGTATAATCGTGAAAATCGTGATATGAGCAATGGAAATGGCATGCAAAAATGCAGAAATAAAGTGTAAAATATGAGCTTATCAAAATCCCCCAAGCTTATCTCTTACACTTCCTCGAGGAAGATGAGTAAAAAGTGAACTTGGTGAATAAAAATAAAAATAAATCAAAGAAGATGAAAAAGAAGTTGAAGATGGGGAAGTGCTAGATTCTCTCAAAACTCAGATTTGCTTACTCAAATAGCACGAGCGATGAATAAGAAACATAACTAAAGTTTTTATTTCGATATCACGTCATATGGGTACATTTGATAGAAAAAACTAAGAACAACGTGAATCGTTTGAAATATGAAATCATTTTAGAATCAATATCGTCTGAGGCATATAAAAAGATACACGTGATTATAGACAACACACTTTTCAATTGACTGCTTCTAATTGGAGTATAAGAGATATAGCACATTTCAAATCAAAAAGAATAGAAAGAGATGGTTTTCATGAATTTCATGCCAATTTTTCAATTCGTAGACTTCGTTGTACTTTAAGTCATCTACCTAAGTATCAGAAATTACCTAGCGTAGGTCGTCATACACATATAGGTAGCTACTCTCTCACACGTCATTGGATCCCCTCCCCCAAGCTTTCTATAAGTGTGATGGCATCAAATAGAAAATATAATATTTTCCCATATATTTTTGTTGCTCCATATGAATAAAAAGGAAAATAAGAAAGAAATATGAAGGGATTGTGTATATACAATAGAACTTCCTTTTTTTATACACATGAACAATCCCAGATAAAGATACAAAGAAAGAAAGTTTTCTTTTCCTTTGAGATTTTGGGGTTCACGTAGCTTATTCTTTTTGGCATGTGGAAGATGCAAATATAAGACTCACTAAAGGGGAGATTCACCAATGAATATAAATATAGAAATGATTTTCAAGATATGTGGGGAAAGAATATACGATAACACTCGGTTCACTCTTTTGTATGTGCACAATAACTTCAGCAAGGTAATGTAATCAACTCAGTTTGATTTCAAAAAGTAAACTAATCTAATCATATCAAACAATAATCAAATCATTCAACCTGAAAGTGTAATACACATTTCATGATAATAAGAAGTGATAATAAGATGAAAGGCAGTACTCCAAGTAATAGGCAGTCAATGCTTGAAGCTTGGTGTGTTTTCTATAAAGAGTATACAATAATGTAATTCCCAGACTTAGTAAACGCTAAAATTCATTCATAAACAAATAAAACACGATGGAAGTTCTTTTTCTCAAATGCATGGCAATATATCGCATATGACATCAGAAATAGAGAGCAATAACATGGCAAGAGATACATGCATAAGAGTAAAGAGACTCCAAACTATAATCATCATATGAAATTCATCTCTAGCAAAGGAAGTAAAAGAAATAAAGATAAAATAAAAACTAACTATACTCATGCAAAACACTCCAAAAATAAAGAAAACATGATGCAAGGTAATAAAAATTGATAATGGGCGTGGAAATAAGCGAAAAATAAAGAAAAATGAAAAATAAAGATAAAAATTAAGAAAATAAAAAGTGTGTGTGCACTTGATCGTCCCGAAACTAACACCTAGAACTCACCTAGCAACGGCACGAACGCCAAGTGCCAAATGTATCCCAAATGCGAATCCCGGTACTTTACACAAGCATACAGTATCAAGTAATAATATAAAAGATATCGATCCCACAGGGAAGGTATGAATGTTATTGTCTTGGGTTATTTTTAAATCTCAGAATATAGGTAGCAGTCGGTTTCGAAAGATTAGTTGTTTGGGATTATGAACAATTACAAAAGACTAGGGCTTTAGGACTCACTACTAGGATCATCGGACGTCGATGCTTAGTTAAGACTCTTACGTTGCATTGGTTTTATAGGGATTGTCGCATCAAATATGTGGAATTCATGGTTCTAAGCACTATGAATCTAACGTCTCGCATTAACTCATAGGTGCACACGACACGTGTATTAAGAATCGACAATATTCACGCCACTCTCAAAATGATCTTGGCTCATGCCACTCTTGTGGGTTAGAGCTTCGATGCATTTTGGTGGCGCTTATTGACGCAATGGCGGTAGCCATCAATTAGTAATATAATTCGTCAGTGGATCCCATCAAGACACGAACCGGGCATGGTCATGTGTCCCAATTGAATCCACGGATTCCCTAATTAAGCCTATAGGATACTCCTTACGCCAATCGATTCCACTGACCGTGGGCACGATCTCAGTACGAGTTCTCCTACAAACTTTGCAAGATCAACCAAAATACTTCCCTTTTATTCCAACGCAACCTAAAATCCTAAATTTGCATCTCAATCCTAAAATCCATGGGCTAATCCATTAGCCCTAGATAGAACTACTCACGCATCATAGAAATAACAACAAGAGATTCAATAGATGCGATAGAATTCATCATAGAAATGGAAAACATCAAAAAATAATAAAAAGTGTAGAGAATTGTTACCAATGCGTCGAGAAGCAATAGTAATCCAAAGAGAATTAAGAAGACAAGATTCCTTGTGCAAAACAATAATAAAAATCCAAGCTTTGCTTCATACAAAATAGCGACGACACAAGTTCTCAAAAACCTAATTAAAACTAAACTAAGAGTTTCTCTAAAGTTCTTCTCTGAAAATAAAGCTAAAAACATCCTTAAATACATAGGGGAAAGATCCCTTAAAATCTTAGAAAATCTGGGCACTTGGGCCCACAAACTAGGCTGATCGCATCGGCTACTCGGTCAAGTAGAGGAGCCTACTTGGTCGAGTCAGCTACAGGCTTCTCTTGGTGCTGCTTTTTCATCTGGCAGATACGGGCTACTTAGTCAAGTAGCCCCTACTCGGTCGAGCTACATTAGATCCAAAATTCTTCCAAAATGTCACTCTATTTCTTTTCGACTCGGGTCGAGCAGGTGAGCTGCTCGATCGAGGAGCTTTGCTGCTCGGTCGAGCTGGGATGTTTTGGAGAGAAGCTCGAAATCTTCATCTGCTTGGTATGACTCGGGTTGAGTCAGATGTCTGCTCGGTCGAGTAGGTCCGAGCCGTTTCCTGTGCGATTTCAGCGTATCAGCTCGGCCAAGTAGCTGACGCTACTCGGTCGAGTCACCTGGAAAACATATATCAATATTGCCATTTTCTTGTTCTATTCTCCTCCTCTCCTTCAATCTTCTTCCATTCCACGACGAACTCTCATAGAGCCTTGCCAATAACGTCTCTAACATGCCAGATGTGTCTATGTCCCAAAATAGCTCCAATTCGCTCCAAAACTCCTGAAAATCCAAAAAGCTATACAAAACTCGAATATGGCGTTAGAAGCGCGATAATACATGAAAATATGGATTTTGGAGGAGAATATGACATGACATGATGTGGTAAAAACATGTAAAATATGGTTACATAAAATTCCCCCAAGCTTACCTCTTACTCGTCCTCGAGGAAGACGAATACGAGGCTCACCGGGCGAAAAAAAACAAAAAACAGAAAAAGAATGGAAGATGGAGGGGAGTGCTAGAGTATTCGGTCAGATATCAAGCTATAGCGACATATCACAATACTTCGGAAATAGATCGCATGCCAATAAGAATTTCATATCTTAGCTAAACATATTGCTTGCAAGCATTTAAGAACAAAGGAAGGGATTCTATAAGTTCATGCAATCAATTCATATCTACATCATTTAATTCATAGAGTCTAGTATAAACACGTTGGCGACGCACTTTTCAATCAATAGAGATAAATGAAGCATATAAGAGTCACACCAAGCATGCAATAGAGAATATAATAAAGATCATGGCATTCATAAATTCATCTCAAATTATGAAAAATCTGTGTAGCTAATATATTTCGCAAAGTTTGAGCATTATCAATTATCCCCAAATGTGCACAACTCAGCTCTAATGGCGTACTCACTCGTATAATCAAATGGATTCACCCTGCAAGCTTAGCTTGAGGCATCACATCTAAAGAATAATAAAGGAATTGTGTGGCTTTTCCCAAGTAATTGTGTAGCTCCAAATAATAAGGTATATGAAGTATTATTTTTTTGGAGGAGCAATAGGATGTATATTTATTTTGGCTCCTTTTTGGCTTTTTAGGCTTTTTGAATCTATCTTTTTTTCTTTTGGGATTTTTGGGAATAGGATGCGATATATGTAGCTGCAGAGGGGATGAGTCCAAATGACATGTAGAGAATAATAAGATATGTGGAGAAGGAAATAATATAATCTCTCGGTTCACTCATAAGATGTGCACTATGGTTCAATAAGATAATACTCCAACTAAACTCATAAGCAAGCACAAATATTTTAATTCATTCCAACGAATAATGAAGTCATGCGATAATGCTTACAATAATAGTAGGCATGCAGCATAAGGTGAAAAAGATAACAAAGCATGTGCTTCAAATATTCTAAAGACGCGTGAATCTCGGTGCATATCCAACATGAGCATACCAAATACTACTGCATACATTCAGCTTCAATTCATTTCATGCAATCATAAAGAGAGATCATCAACAGAAAATATATGCAATCATATGAATAGTAAGAACTGAAATACTCTAAGTAGCATGGCACAAGTAGTAAGCATCGTGATAGTTGCTAAAGCTAAGAGAGATATCATCATGTGGAATATATCTAGCAAAAGGGGGGAAAGAGAGGCGGAGAAAATAAAATAAAAGCAAGCATGCATGCAAACCAAACATGGAACATATGATGCTACAAAATGAAACTGTGACAAAGTGGTGGAAAAAATAATAAAAAGGGTGTAAAATGAAAGAAAATGGAAAAAATGAAAATAAAAGTAATAGCGCTCATCCCCAAGCTAAACACAACAGTGTCCTCACTGCTGACAACACGCTGGCAAGTAGGGAAAATGAGGCTAGGGTGGGTGGGTGGTAAATAAAAGAAAATAAAAACGAAACTATGCAAATGATAAAAGAAAAAGTACATGTCCTAATGCCTAATATGCTAAAATGTGAACATGCAGGCAGGTGATGCAAATGATGTCATGATGCAGGTGCAAATGCAAAATGATGGAGTATGTACAGGAGGTGCAAAAAGGTGACAGCCCCCAAGCTATGCAAGGTCAGGAACCCGAAGAGACAGATGGGTACAAAAAGTATAGGGGGTAACGGAGCAAAAATAATGAAAAGATAAAGCAGCGGCATCACCCTCTGGAGGTGATGATGGGTCCGACTGCTGGGGACCAGATATAGGAACATCCGACACAGAATGTGAAGGCTCGACTGGTGTGTTAGTCGATGAAGAAACAGAAGAGACGACAGCTTCAGACAGAGGTGCAACAGCTAGAGTGTCGACAAGTGTGGGAACGTGTGTGTCGACTACAGAAGTCTCCAACTAATGTGCAACCAGCTCAAGGGTAGAAGTGACAGGCCCTGCAGATGCCTGAGAGAAGGACATAGTGAGCGGTGCAGGAGGTGCAGAAGGGACGAGGTCTGGCCTGGGAGGAGGGGCTGGTGCAAGTATAATGGTGGGTGCATGTTGATACTTAAGAATGTCAAGAATGGATGTTAGGTCTCGCTCTCCTGACTCCTGAGAGGTCCCGCTCCCCTGTCCTAGTAGGAGGAGCATGGCGACGAAATGGTCGCCCTGATCATCGTCTCTAAAGTCGACATCATAGGTCCCCAGGACGGGAGATGGAAGGACTAGACGGGATGTGGGAGTGGGGGTGGGGAGAGGAGAAGTGGAAGTGTGTGTCGTAGGCGATAGCTCTATGCTAGAGGCATGGGGGAACATACGTGACGGGGATGAAGAGACGGCCGAGAAGAGGATGGACCGGTGTCGGCCTTCCTTGGCCTAAGTCGGCGAGGAGACATCATGTGAGAATGGCAAACGACTAGCTATGGTAATAAAAAAATGGGGTGTGATGCGAATGTACCGAAATCGTAGTCGCTGCGAGAGCAAAGTAGCTGCAATAAAATATGAAAATTAGATTAGGCATTTACGAAGATAATCCAGTATGAAGATAAAAAATTTGAAAAAATTAGGGTAGGGGATAGGTCGGATATGGGGGGAGATGGGGGTGGAGAGAGATGTAAAGGATGGTGGGGGGATTGGGCTACTTGCCCGAGCACAGGGTGTGCTTGGACAGGCTGCTCGGGTGGCTGTTTTGGGGCCCATCTCTGGCGAGTTGCCGGAGCAACTGGGGGCAGGGGATTGGGAGGTGTGAGGGAGGACGGGGGTTGGTAGATAGTGATGCATCGTCGGTGCTGGGTGGCACCAGCGACGCTGCTCTGGCTAATGCCGGAGCTAGGGTTGTAGGGGGATAAAAGAGAGGGGGAGGGAGATAGGAAGAGAGGGGGGAAGGGAGATGGTGGCGCCGTTGGCGTTGGGCGACACCGTCGGTGTTGCTACGGTTGATGGCCGGAGCAAAGGGGGCGGGGGTGATAAGAGAGAGAGGGAGAGAGATAGGGGGAGATAGAGAGAGGGGGTGGAGGGGCAGACCGAGTGCGGCGGCGGCGGTGATGCTCGGGCGGAGCGGGGCGGTGACGACGACGGCGACGACGACGGCTGGGAGGTCGAGTAGGTTAGGGTTTTGGGGGAGAGCTCGGGGATTAGGAGCTTAATTTGAATGGCATTAGGGTTTAGACCGAGCAAATTTCTTTTTTATATAAACCGAGTCGAGCTCAGTCTGAATTTAGGCCCCAATCGAGTAAGTGGATGCTCAAGCCAAGTAGCGATAGCTGCTCGGTCGAGTAATATAAGATTATAAAAATATGAAATTAAGCTCAGAAATGGTGCCCTAGTACTCGACCGAGCTGCTTACTCAGCTCGATCGAACTGAATTAAAACAGAGTGATGTTTTCAGCTCTATTTTGCTCTTCCTGCAGCTCGGCCGAGTAGGGTAGCTACTCGGTCGAGTCCATTAAACTTTCCAAAGCACCCTTTTACACTTTTGGGACTTCCCTGCAGCTCGACCGAGTAGGATAGCTACTTGGTCGAGTCGAATTAGAAACAGAGTGCTCTTTTTCGACTCTTTTGGGCTCTCCCTGCAGCTCGGTCGAGTAGGAGAGTACTCTGTCGAGTCGCAATTAATTTCCAGAGCCACTTTTTCCCTTCATCTCCAGCTTTCTACAGCTCGTACTGTAGCTCGACCGAGTAGGGGGCTACTCGATAGAGTCGCAATTAACTTCCAGAAGCTATTTTTGCCTGTTTTTTCCAATTTCCTGCAGCTCGACCGAGCAGGGTAGCCACTCGCCCGATTTTCCTGTAACTTTTCTCCCAAGCTTCTATTTCTTTAAGGTGCTCTTTCCTTGTTTCCTTCTCCTTCTTTTCATCGTTTGTCATGCTCTCTTCATTGTTTAACTTGTAGAAGGAGGAACTTATCAAATTTTTTGTGTTTTCATATTTTCTTAGAATTAAAAACGTATTTATTTTGTTTTTTGAATAAGAAAAGAAAAACGAAACGAAATCAAAAAACTAAGGGAATGAAAGTCGGGTTGCCTCTCGATAAGCGCTTGTTTTAAGTCGTAAGCTCGACTCCCTCAAGATTTTCAATCGGGTGTGGTGCATTCCTTGAGAAAGTAGGTTTCTTCTTGTCCAATCGGTTCTCCCGCTACGTATGTCTTTATTCTTTGACCATTCACCTTGAATCTGTTATTCTTTCCCTCAAGTTCTACGGAACCTCCCGGTGACATACTTATTATCTTGTAGGGACCTGACCACCTTGATTTTAGCTTACTGGGGAAGAGTCGTAGTCTTGAGTTGTAGAGGAGCACTTGGTCACTCACTTCATAGCACCTCACCATGATATTCTTATCATGATAGACCTTGGTCTTTTCCTTGTACATCCTTGCATTCTTATAGGCGTGTCGTCGGATTTCGTCAAGCTCGTTTACACTTAAGAATCATCGTCTGGCGACGCTCTTGTAATCAAAGTTCAACTTCTTTATAGCCCAATATGCTTTATGCTCCAATTCCATTGGTAGGTGGCATGCTTTCCCGTATACTAACTTGTAAGGGGTTGTTCCGATAGGGGTCTTGAAAGCGGTGTTGTACGCCCAAAGAGCATCATCCAACTTTTGGGACCAATCCTTCATCAATTCGCTTACCGTCTTCTCTAGGATGTTCTTGATCTCTCTATTGGAAATTTCAACTTGGCCACTCATTGTGGATGATATGCAAGACCGACCTTGTGGTGCACTCCGTATTTCTTAAGCATTATGTCGAACTTCTTTCCGATGAAGTGACTCCCCCCGTCTCTTATAACCATTCTCGGGACTCCAAAGCGGGAAAAAATCATATGCTTGAAGAACTTGGCCACTACCCTTCCGTCATTCGTTGGGGGTGGCTATGGCTTCCACCCATGTAACGGCCGCTTTCTGACCGTCCGTATTTTCTACGTGCACGTACTTTTCGTGCACATATTTTATTTGACTCTTTCTTGGTTTTGGTATATACGCTGTGATTATACCATTGTGACCGTATGAAAGTGTAGAATTTTATAGTAATTTTTGGAAACGTCATCTCACGGCTCGTCTTCTCGCAAAACAGCTTTGAATGGAAGGGCGTTTTGGTCTTTTGGCACCAATACACGATTCTCGATTTTACGATAATTTTTGGTAGGTGTAGCACGCAATCAGACCCCGTAGCCCCATACTTCTCCGCTCCACGATCATCCCGGTATTTTCAGATTATTTTTCCGATGCCCGTAGTGGAAGATATTCTCTAATCAATTTGCAACCGTCGATTAGTCTTAATCAAATTCAAATTTCAAATCTCCTAATCAAATCTTAGGGAATCCCTCATACGTAGCATGTGTGATTTGCTGCCACTATCCTCACCCAGCTTTACCTTTCTTTGCACACCCCCTCTCTCACACTCCCTCTCCCACATCCCTAAATTAGAGGTCCAAATAGCAAGTTCTCTTCTTAAACTCAAACAACCCTAGATGAAACCGCATGAACCCATTCTAGCCGCAACTTCTCTTCAGTTTTGTGCGGATTCCCCTCGCCACCAGCGGCACCACCGGCCATCCTAGCCTCCGACAACTTCTCCTCCTCCTCGTCCTCCATCTCCTCCTCCCAAAGAGCTCCAAAACCCATTAGAAACCCCATAGCCGAAATTCTGTGCACAGTTTTGACCATCGCTGGAAAAACCGCCGGCTGTCGCTCTCCGGCGATCTCCGGCTACTGCCACCACCTCCTTTGGATCCCCCTCGACCTCCCCTAACACCTGCAACCTCTCTCCTCTCATCTCCCTCCATCAAAACCCATCAAAACTCCATGAAAACACACAAAAAGGACAGCCCAGCCCAGATCTGTGCGCCGCCGGAAAAACGGCCGGCCGGCCACCTCCAGCCACCCCCTTCGGCCATCTCCACCTCCACTCGACTCCCCTTTGACCCCTCGATCATCTCCAACTCCTCCCTACAGACGCTTATTGGGTCCGAGCTTCACAGCTCCGGCCCAAGCGGCCCTTAGTCATGCTTCGCCTCCGTAGTTTTGGGAAGTGGGGCGTGACAGGTTTTAGTGGTGGCCCATGCAGGTCATGCAAAAAGTTCGGAACAATAAGATTATCACATTCATTTAATATCCATGTACAAGTCTAATTTAGGTTTTCCCAGTCTTACATAGTAGGAAGACTTAGGTAGACGTCCCAGTTTGATAGTCAGACGCCTTGGTTAAGAATTAGTCATATTCGTCTTAGGGTACCGTAGTGGCCTCTCACCCGGTTCTGACCATGTTAGATTCCTAGAGTCCTTCTATTAGTCGTTTGCTCGGTCTATCGACTTCGGGCCCAGCAGAACGTAATTTTGATTCTCTTAGGGCCCTTCCCTGATATCTCTCTATTACGGTCTAGTTCATTAGGAAGTCTTAGTGTTGAGTTTTCCCTGATCTTTAGACGGCCCAATAATTAGGAATTTCGGATTTCTAGCATCTTCCTGATCATTACACTTTTGTGTTATCGGCCGTAGAGTTCCATCATAGCTTCCATGAACCATCTCCTAGGCGTAGTCATTATGCGATCATTTTTCATTCCCCCGATTCACGTGATCGCTTCCTGACGATTATCGTTGATCCTTCGAATCTTTCCCATTGCGAATCCTGCTTCCTTTAAATCATTATTAAATTCTTCGCCCAGTTTAACTTCTTTGAAAACTCTTATTAAATATTTAAAATTTCATACTTTCGGTTGAGTTAAAATTATTTCACAAATTTTGAAACCTTCTTGGTCGTAAATTTTAAGTTACCGTCTCGTACTTATTTTTGAATCGGTATCCTTCGTATTTTAGTTTTAAAACTTTGTTACCATTTTGGAAATTCAATATATATCATTTTTCTAAACTACGAAATTTATTTTTAACTCCTTACCGTACGTACTTTTAAAATATTTTATAAACTAAAGAGAACTTTAATATATATATATATATATATATATATATATATATATATATATATATATATATATATATATATATATGGAGAATATGCTTGCACTTTATTGATACTAGAAAAAATGTACAGGACTCAAGGGAGGAGGAAGGATGATTGCAAGGCGGAGCGAGGGCACATGCGCCATCACCCCACACCGTAACAACCACCTTCCGCTATCCCAAGAGCCAAGAGCAGAGAAAAGAAATACAATATCCACAACCTAAGGAATCAACCCCCAATTTGAAGGGGGACGTTCTCGCCACCATGGAGCTCCCAGTCCAACTGCCTCATGGCAACTCTAACATCCTCAGCAATATCCTCAAATAGAGCGGTCTGTCTCTGATTATTACCCTCAAAGACTCTCCTGTTACGCTCCCTCCAAATGTGCCAGGTCATAACAGCAAGAACAGTTTTGGCCAATCTACCCAAGTTGTCCTTCGCATGATAGTGAGAGAGAATCAAATTCCCTATACCTGCTAATGAGGCCGGCAGAGGAGAGGTAAACCCCATTTTCAGAAAACTCCTGCAAAGGAGGTAGTTAGAAAAGCTGCACTCAAAGAATATATGGTCTATATTTTCATGAATATTATCAGGACAAAGAACACAATAAGGTGAAGTAGACACTCCCCATTGCACGAGCTTATCACGGGTGAGCAGCTTCCCATGAAAAGCTCGCAGTAACGAAATAGCCATATTGGGGATATGCCCCTGGAACCAGACAACCTTGTAGAAGGGGAACAATGGTTTTATAGCTCTAGTCCCAGACCAGACATCACGCAAGGAGGGGGACTTGGAGACCCAGGTCCAGCAGTCATCAACAGCAGATATCGTCACTTTTAGAATCAAGTGTCGCACATCAGTAAGGGATCTGGATTCAACCCAACCCATATCGGTCTAGTAATCCCTAACCATAAACCCCTCCTCCCCAGCAGGGACCACATAAGCAACATTAAGAGGACCACAAGGGAGCCAATTATCAAACCAGAAGAGAGTGGAAGATCCATCTTTAACTATACGCTTGGTAAGCTTCTTAGTGAACTCCCGACAGTGCAATATGAATTTCCAAGTACCAGATTGCATAGGATGTGCTTTAGCAAGAAAAAGGCCAGTGTTACCCAAATAGTGATTTCTCATGTAGGAAGCCCAGATCCCACCATGTGTAAGCATACGCCAAGACAACTTAACACAATATGCATTGTTCAACGCAGTAAAACTTCTGAGCCCCACACCTCCTTCTGGCTTAGGGGAACAAATATCGTCCCAAGCCCAGAGGTGATTTTTTCCCCAAATAAAATTCCTGCATATAGTTGTGAGAGAGCGCAGAACGGATTTGGGTATGCGAAAAGCCTGCATCCAGAACACCACCATCCCGTAGATAACAGTTTTAACCAATTCAATACGGCCAGCAATGGATAATAGGGACGATGACCATCCCTGCAGCCTGCTTTTGCACCTGTCAATCAACCAACTGTACATAGGGGCCTTTGGGTACTTGGCAGAGAGCAGAAGGCCCAGATATGTGGAAAGAGATTGCACCCTTTTAATGCCCAGGATTTCCGCAAGATCACTGGCTCCCCTAACCCCCTTGCTGAAAATACCAGAACTTTTACTCCAATTAACCTCAAGCCCAGAAAAGGAATTGAAGGTAGTGAGGAGATCTCTCAAACCCTTAAAAGAAGCCACATTTGCACGACAGAACACCAGCAAATCATCAGTAAAAAGAAGGTGGGTAATGGCACCAACTCTTTTCATAGGCCTGATACTGCACTCAGCATTAGCCTTAGCCATAAGCAAGGAGAAGGATTCCATAACAATCACAAATAGGTAGGAGGAGAGAGGGTCTCCCTGCCTCAGCCCCCTATTAGACTGAAACATGCCATAAGGGGAGCCATTAATCATAACATAGAAGGAGGGAGTGGATATGCATTCACACAGCCAACTAATGAATTTGTGCTTGAAGCCCATTTGGTGAAGCATGAAGTAAACAAATTCTCTATTAACGCTATCAAAAGCTTTCTTCAAATCAAGCTTGAGGCAGGCCCGGCTACCCATAGGACTATTAAAGTCCCTGATGTGTTCATGCGCAAGCAAAGCACAATCAGCAAGTAATCGGTCATGCAAAAAAGCAGCTTGATTAGGTGATATGAGCTCAATGACTGCTTTTTTCAGACGGTTGCATAGAATTTTGCTGATGATTTTATACAGAACATTACAACAGGCAATGGGCCTATAATCACCAAGATCGGTAGCGTTGGCATTCTTAGGGACAAGGGTAAGAAAGGTGTGATTGACTTGACGATACAACTTCCCAGACTTGAAGAAGTTAAGAATAACTGTGGTGACATCATTCACAATAATATCCCAAGAGTTCTGATAGAAGAAACCATTGAAACCATCAGGTCCAGGAGCCTTATCCACTCCAATTTGGAATACAGCACTTTTAACCTCCTAAGCTAAAACCAGCCTCTCTACGCAATCAGCAGCCGTATTAGTGAGGATTCTTTTAGTAGTAAGGCGAGGGAAAACTCTCCAGTAATCATTTTGATTATAAAGATTGGAATAAAATTCAGGGGCTGTAACTTTCAATTTTTTGAAAGAGTTGTTTCTAGTACCATCAGGGCCAATGAGATGACTGAGATTGTTACGACTCTGCCTGGTTCTCATAGCAGTATAGAAAAAACGGGAGTTACGATCCCCAAGACTAAGCCAATCTTGTCTGCTCTTCTGCCTAAGATTGGACTGTTCAATGTCAATAGCTTCAGCAAGCTGATTGATCAATATGCGCTCCTTTCTTTGTAACTCAACACAATTACTAAGATTAGGGTCACACTGAATAGTAGCAAGCTCAGATCGCAATTTAGCCACATCATTGCTCTATCTAAGACCAGCACCAAAATTCTTGAGACCCTTTTTCAGGTTTTTAAGTTTGGCAACCAGCTGTATCATAGGGCAGCCATTAACCCTAATATGCCAGTGCTCCTTCACCACACTAGGGTACTCAGGGCAGCGCTGACAGGCATTAAAGAATTTGAAAGGTTTAGGATCGGTGCCCCCAGGCTGATGAGTACGGATAATAAGAGAGGAGTGATCGCTGGTACCTCCATCAACATATTCACAGTAAGATGATGTGAGAGTGTTAATCCAACTATTATTGCAGAAGGACCAATCAAGAGTGGCAGAGATACGACGTTGCCCAATATTGCGATTATTCCAGCTCAAGATGTTACCAACAGTCTTGAGACCAATAAGAGCACTACCATTGATACAATCATTGAACTCGTCAACCATAGTCCCCTTGACCGATCTACCACCAACCTTATCCATTGCGTATCTGACACAATTGAAATCACCCCCAATAATCCAAGGAGCATGTTGAAATTTATTAGCACTAGAGATAATATCATCCCAAAGCATTCTGCGCTCTTGGTAGGAGTTGGAGGCATAGACAATAGTAACAACCATAACAAACCCAGCAGCGTTGCTACATCTTAAGGAAATGTGTTGAGCCTTTATATCTTCAATCCCACACTGCCAGATATCAGGGTCATACATACTAATAATACGGCCATTCTGATGTAAGCTGTGATTAGTGATTGATAACCACTTCTTAGGGAAGCATTTGGCAATTCTATGGATATTATTCTCAGCGACCTTAGTTTCTATGAGCCCTACAAGAGAAGGCGCATATTTCTGCAAACGATCCTTAAGATCACGACACCTAGCGACAATATTAAGCCCCCTAGTGTTCCAGATAAGGAGAGTCATTGATCAGGGTTGGAAGGCGGGAGGTTCTCACCCTACCTATTGATCCGTGAGCTCTTACGAGTACCCTTACTTGAGACCACATCCCCCTTATTATGGACTTGCTTCTTCTTTCCCTTACCGCCCTTACTGTTTTGCTTCAGGAGCTCTTGCTCAATGAGCCAAGCCTCATTGGCAACAGTCAATTCGACTGGCTCATTATCAGAATCGATTTGATCCCCATCCTCAAGTAGAGATCCCCCCCATTCGAGGCCCGCCTAAGGCGCTAAAAGAGTTGCCGATTTTAGTGTTGTTAGGAGGTCTGATGTTACTAGCCTTTGAGGTAGGTGTCGAGAGCTGCAGGCTCAGCGATATATCCGAGCTCGTCCACAAGCAGACCCCAGACCTGCCCCTCCCAATATCATTATTGATCAGCTGTACAAAATTTGCATTGCTACATGGGCCTCTGCACGCCCCGCTATCGCTAGTCGCAGCTAGCTCCATATTCTGTCTGTACATTCCAGCATTCTGGATCTCCTTTGTATATACAAAACTCCTCCCCTCAGCAGCGGTCAAGGCGGTGTCTATACAAATATCCCCACTACCTGCTGAAGGAGTCTGGACATCCTGTTGCTGCTTGCTCATATCCCCTTTGCCTACGCCTGTGTCCCTATTACAGATCACATCGCAAGCTGCCTCAGCTCTGTCGCCCTCATTACAGATATCAATACAGCTGGCCTCAGCCCTCACCCGCTCATTAAAAGGCTCCTTAGCCCCAACAGGATTCTTACAAGGCACTGCAACCCCCACAACATCACCCTTCACAGCTATACAGATCTCGCTCCACCCGTCCCCATTACAATCCTTCGCCATAAAAGCTTTGCCAGCAGTATCTCCTCCAGTCATGGTCACATCCCCTTCCCCATTACAATCCTTCACCATGAAGACTTTCCTAGTAGCATCCCCCCCGACATGCTCATGTTACATTTTTGGACCCCCATCCCCTTACAATTTTCATCACTAACTTTTTCTCCCCAACAACAGAAGAAATCCCAGGCAAAGAGAGCTTAGAAAACATAGGCACACTTACATTGTTCCCACATTCTTCAAAATTTCCATGGTCGCCAACTTTTCCCGCTCTCGAAGTAGGTTCCTCTTCTTTACTAAGAGAGTGCTCTTCTTCTTCGGCCATGGCTTCAATCTTCACCGAGCATTGTTGGATGCAGTGTCCAAAGCATTTGTAGCTGATGCAACGAGGCAGCTTCCCCTCGTATCTGACCTCAACTTTGAAACATTCCCCATTCTCGACCTGAGCAGTCACAGTCTGTGGAAGCTCGTGATCAGCAGAGATCTCGACCAAACACCAGGCATAGGACATTCTTTCCATGGATGCCGTGGCTCTGTCCAAACAAATAGGGGATCCCAACACGCTAGTTATAGCATTCAGAATGTTAAGCGACCAAAATTTAAGAGGGAGATTAGGCAGCTGAACCCAAATGTGGGCAGTAGACAGCATATCCCTGTCAAACAACAAGTCTGGTGCCCATCGTTGGATGACGACCAGCCTACCGTCGAACATCCATAAACCTCCGAACAGGACACCCTCGCAATCTGCTTTGTTTTTGAATCGGAAGAAAAAGAAACCGTTATCCCTGGAGAATATCGACATACCTGTCTTCTTCCAAGTTCTAATAGCCCACGCCTTCATCTGGCTATAGAACGGCACATCGCCAAGAACGTATGCGACAAGAGTATTCTCCCAGGAGCTGGCAGCTTCATCGATAGCCTCCTACGACAGCACATCACTGGATGCTCCTGTTTCATCAATGGCTGGAGGTATATAACTCATCTCCAAGGCATCAGAAACCTTTCTTCTGTTAGTACAAACGTCAAGCCAAGATTGCTTAGACACCAATGGATTGATCTTGATCTCAAAAGCAGGCCTCATCATTCTTCTTTCAAACGTTTTCCGTCCCCCTGTGGATCCAGGCCTACGCGATCCGCCTTCATTCCCTTGCATACGGGGTCTGTACTCCATTCTAGGACCTTTACCCTTGGCGTTAGCATTCTTCTTCTTGGTGACAGTTCGCCAATCTCCCGCATCCAAGGGCAATGCTCCATCAGGACCAGAAGAAGACATAGCCAAACCGAAGAGAGAGAGAGAGAGAGAGAGAGCAAAAGTCAAAAACAGACTCCTGTAGACAGGATCTCAGAACAGGATCAAAGATAATAGTAGCACTCACCTCCGGATCGAGAATAGTTCTCGATCCGTTCAGAAGTACCGAGCGATTCAAGCAGATCGCCAACTCCAGGTTGCTCAGATCCGGCAAAGTAGAAACGAAACATAGACAAAGCCGCCACCTCCGAGCCCAAATATGCAGCCAAAAGACAGATCTAGGTTAGATCTATCGAGAAGATACATATAAGAAAGCTTATGGAGTAACGACGCAAGATCCACGGATCAGAAGAGAACTCACCGCCGGATCAGGATCTCCGACGAGATCCCGATCCGAACCAAAGAAGAACGCAAGATCCGCTTCCTCCGTCGACCGAGAACACCAGCACTTGAAGACGAGACAAGACGAATCGATTCGAATCGACTCGGAGACTCAACCTCAGGACGCCGTCGAAGATGAACACCGGAAGCTCCGATCAAGCACGCACACGAAGCTAGGACACCGAAAAACCTAGGAGAACGGCCAAAACCAGCTGCATGAGCGGCCGGTGGCGGACCCCCAAGCCCTAGCGAAAAACCGGAGCTTCTCTCTCTAGGATCTGAAGAGAGAGGAAGTATATATATATATATATATATGTATATATCCATATTATAAAACAGGGATGTTATCATGGGTTATTGGATAAGAGTTGTATAAGAGATATTGGATAAGAGATGAGAAATTGGGTAAAACAATTGTTTGGATAAGAGAATTTGGTTAAGACAATAGAAATTGAATAAGAGAAATTGGTAGAAGAGAATTTGGTTAAATGATGAGGGCCCACCTCTTACATGTGAGGATTTCATTTGGGGTGAAATTTTTGGAGGTTGAAAACGAAATCGTTGTAATTTTGAAAACATTTTTGGGATAAACCATAACCCTATCATAAAGAAATCTGAACTCCATCTGATCACGCGGATCACTGCTGTGCCGATCACGCGGATCACCGATGTGGCATTCAATCCAACCGCACGTCATCCGTTCACTCCCCGTGATCTCTGTCCTCTATCTTACCCCCACTACGTCCCTATTCTCTCTCCTCGCTTCTTCCAAAACAACGAGTGTCCAAAAGCTTCGAATTGGCGAGAGGTGAAGCAAGTTAGGGTTAGGCTTTTTTCTCCATTTTCAAAGAGAAGAAGATGAGCGTGGACCAAATCAATTCGAGCTTCAAAGGGAACGATTTTAAAATCATGGAGGAATATGTCGTTGATCAAGACCAACCCCGAATCCAGCGCGATTAGCACCATCATCACTCCATTGATTTCACCCATTATCCCAAGCTCGACCTTGCTGATGTGGCACCCCGCCAGTGGTTAAGCCGCCGAGCTCCGTCGCCACCAGTGACTACCATGCCGCTGGAGTCCAACCCCTATGTCACCCCGCGCCCTCTCATGTGTCTTCAACTGCAAAGTGTAGCTCCCTTCTTCATCTTGATTTGAATCTTTGTTCTGAATCCTTTTCCCCAATCTTGATTGGAAATCTTGCATTTTGTGTGTCTTATTTGCTTTTTTACCCTGCCATATTGATGTGTTTAAATTGTAGCCTAAGGATCTGCATTGCTTTTTCTTGGTAGCCTAAGGATCTGCATCGCTTTTTTCTTAGGCTTTTTAAGTTGATTTTTGTCGAAATTGTGTGGCATTTAGGTACAAAATGTGTGCGATGCAATTTTTGCAAAATGCCTCGCTGGTAGGCCTAAGACAGCTGAGAAGACACATGCTGCATTTCTTCTTTGGGTGGAATTGGAAGCAACTAATGTTTTCTTGGTAAGATGTTGCTGGGAACTTCTTTACTGGTTTCAAATTTGATATACTCCATAGTTTATTTAGCTATTGTTAGTTAGGGGATGATTAAGTGAATAAGCATCAATTGAAAAGCTTCAGATTGACCTTTTATAATGTTTTCCATTAAATCTTAACATTTAATGGTACTTTTTAGAATTCCATATTTCTTCATCACCTTCTTCTGAAACCATCTTCGTCTGTAACAACCTTTCATTTGTTTGTTCTCAGCACACACCTTTCATTTGTTTGTTTTTATGCCATGATTCGGTTTTTTTTTCTCAGGTACATTTTCTCTTCGTTTGCAACAATCGGTGGCTTATTCTCGGGATCTTTTGTTCTATTTGTGCTACATTTTAGGTTTGTATGGTTTGCATGCTGTGGTCTGTGTCTTGCAAAACTCGAGGGTTTATTCTTAAGTTTAATCTGAACTTGCAAAACTCGGGGGGTTTTACTGTAAGAATTCTTCTTCTTTTTTGAATTTTTCTTATCAATTTTTTAAATTCAGAAAAATTGGATGCATTAACTTAAGAATGATGGAAAGGTAGCAATGAAAGTTCGATGCATTAACTGTAGAGAGAATTTGATTGAAACTTACACATGAATTGAATTAGGATTTGATTGATCTTTTTGGTATCTATTAATTACTTGCAAAATTTCAAGCATTTACGCCTGATTTTTTGTGTTTTCAGTTCATATCCTGAAAACATATCTTGAGTTTTTGTGTTTTCTGTTGCATAAACATATCCTTAGTTTTCAGTTCACAAAATTTCAATCAGTTGCAAAACTTGAGTTCACACAAATCCAGGGCTTCCCAGGGTCCATCCATTCTTTCCAGATGGAATGGACAACCGCAGAGTTACCAATCAAGTTAGTACTGCTGCTGCACTTTAAAGATTGTGGGTATACATTAATCACATTTTCATAGTGAGAACTTTTCTGCTCATCAACTTTCCTTGCAAATCTTTCTAAATTTGTTGTTCTAGATCAAACTTCTTTCAGGAAAATCAAAGCTTAAGAATCGCATCTTAGTGAGGATCTAAAGACATTCAGTGGCAATGTTCCACATTCTAGAATAACTATGAAATTCATATTTCATTTATAAGCATAAAGGCCATAATATAATATCTATAATTAATCATTTTTCACTGGTAACCTTGAATTTTCCTTTTGAACATTTGATTTGAAAATAATCATTTAAAATAATTTTATTTCGCAGAAAGTGTGAACAAACTACTTCATTTATAGGGGCATATCATAACCAGTGTATATCATTTTCAGATATTTAAAAATATTGAAAATCCACCAGCAAATATACTGGAATATATATGCAATTAAAGCACATTATTCTCTGTAACGATGTAAGGTGTTTGTTGCACCATTTCAGGGAATGTTTGAGATACTTTCACTTTCGGGATCTTTTCTGCACATGGAAACTGGTGGTGCATCCCCAAGAACTGGAGGAGTGAAAATATGTCTTTCTGGTGCAGATGGCCGCATGGTAGGTGGTGGAGTTGTTGGTCCTTTAATTGCTGCAGGTCCAGTACATGTATTAAAATTGAATATCCAATGATCACCGTATTGTAAGTACTTAGTATTTTCTTGATTCGAAGAATATAACTGAATACACAACAATAAGGAAAAATTTTCTTTTTTGAATTTGGATTGTTGTAGGAGTTGAAATATTTGGGTTCAGTTGGTTGCATCCATTAATTCTTATCAAGTTTATTGCAAGTTTATTGCACAATGTACCATGTTGTCAAGCTTTCATGAAGTTATTGTGCAGATTCTTCTTGATATGCTATCCAACATTTCCTAATAGTACATTATTAATAGTAGCTTGAATTAATGGATGCAATACATTGTGTATTGAATTACAGTACATTATGCAGTGTGCAATACACTTAAAAACATTTCCAGCATTTCACGAAAGCTACTAACAGCATTTTACATGTACTGCAAGTTTATTGCACATTGTACAGCAAGTTACTATTAACATTTCCAGTCTATTGCATATTGTACCATGCTGTCAATCTTTCATGAAATTATTGTGTAGATTCTTCTTGCTATGCAAACAAGCAATCTTGACATATATACACCACAAATTCAACTGCGCAAATAAATTTATCAAACTTGATATTATCAAGATTACCATTTAATTTATCATTTGTAAAAGCACCAACATGTGTCCATATATTCAATCATTCATGTTTGCTTGCTGTTGTTCAGAATTTAAAGTTATAGTTTACATTTGTCAATGCAATGCAACTTTATTATATGTTTTGAACCTTGATTAGCTACTCATAGTTTAATCCGAAATTTGCTTCTCTAATTTGTTATATGTTATTCATGTTATCAAAATCAAGTTTGCTAGACAAGGTTAGGGTGCACTACAAGGATATCAATATTATGATGCCTATGTATAAGAAATGTTAATTTTTATGATGCAAAGCATCTAGACAAAAAATTCCTACAGAATGTAAAATCTTAAACTCAACTTTTGACTTGAATGAATAGTACATGGAAGCGAGAGAAATTCATGCAGTCTAAAGTCAGGTAAAAAAATTTGAGTTGTTGGATTAGATAACAGATATCTTAGAGGAAGACCTATATATATACAAGAAGATGGCCTTTTAAGAGCAATGATACCAAATTAAGATAAATGTCATTATTAGGAATTTATTTAATAAAAATTGATTGTGAGATGGTGATTCAACTAATGAGATTTTAATTAAGTTAATTTTTTGTGAATTAAGTTGAATTTAGAATGAATATTTGGTAAGATCGGTGGCTTTTATGTGATTAAGTTAGCTATGGTTAATTTTTACATTAGGCGTTTATTGATTTTTGAAATATAAAGTATTTTTTCTTACAAAATGTGAGCTTCGATGTTAACTTTTGTTTTGTTTTGTTTCATGTTTGATGTGTGTGTAGAATGTGACAGCTAAAGATGTTAAGAAAATTATGAAGACGGGTAAGAAATCACTATGTTGTTGGTACGTCCTGATGCATTTTTTCTTATTCTTAGTTTGGATTTTTTGAGTAACTACGCCCAATGATGATGTCAGATTCAGTGGCAGGAATGTCAAATTGCATATTTTTAGTGCATAATATGATTGTAATTGAATTTAAGGCGAGGTAATTTTTAGTGCATAATCTGATTGCATATTTTTAGTGCCATCTCAAAAACAATTTCTTGAAGAAAACAGTTCAGGAGAGCCATGATTGTTGTATAGTTACTTAAAGATCATTTAAAAAAATTATTTTAGTTTTTTTTGCAAATTTTTGATTTTTATCTTTTTCGTTGGATGGGTTATTTCATTGGGGAGTTATTTTAAAAAATGATGTTGTACATGCACATTAGTTAACAGGCACATGAAAATGTGATGGCTCCATCATGTTAAAAATGTATAAGAACTTTAATTTGTTGTACATATGCCAACAAAACAATGGAACCATCGTGATGAAATAATTTAATTTGTTGAATTACCTTTGTTGAGCACAATAATTTTTTTGAATTTATTGTACCTTTGATGATATAAATTTTTTGTACTACTTACACACTCTTGCCATATAATAAACTTGATCCACTCTTTTGGTCCCCTAAAAAACTTGAGACTATAACACCCAAATAATTAAAAAAATCCTATCATATACACAGAATCTGGTGTTTATGTGTGTAAATGGCAGGATATATGATTTGTAAATGATATATGACACAAAAATCCTGTCATAAAAATCCTGTCATATCCAAAGAATATGGTTTTTGTGTGTGTAAATGGCAGGATATTTGTTTTTGTATATGATACAAAAATTTTGTCATACACACATGTGTCATACACAAAAATTATGTTATACACCATAGGACAATAAGGAGATCCTGGCCAGCAAATCCATCTCATTCCTTAACATCAGACATCATTAAGTATGTAAATGCACAAAAGAACCCTAATTTTGCAAGGAATCCTATATAAATGAATCTGTAGAGCGGAGGTCAAGCAAATGGAGAACATGAGGCCTTCACTATATTTAGAAGACCACTCAATCTTTTTAAGCCATTGGGTGGTAAATCGGCTTGCACTGAATGCAATCGGTGATAATTACTTGAAATATTGGAGGAGTCCATGCTGATGGTCCTCCCAGCATGTAAAATTACATTGCCAATTCTTATGCCAAAAAAACTTGCACAAAAAGTTTCAGGTTAAATAATCATTAACAGATTATCATTGGATGGAACTGTTAATTTTCAACATGATATTAGTTAATTTTGTTTACCATTGGATGGAACTGTTAGCAGGTTAAATTGTTAATGTGTTTAACATTAACATGATTATCCTTTTGTTAATTCTGATTAACTGATTAATTTACCATTGGATGGAACTGTTATCAGGTTGGATGTAATATGTTAATTTTTGGTTTTATTAACATTAACATTAACATTAACAGGTTTTCAACATATTAAAAGGTTTTCAACATTAACATTAAAATGAATATGACTGCTCATGAATAGCCAAACAAAGGATACTCAGTTTGCATAAACCCAAACAAAGGATAATTGAGTTAAATGGAATACACAACTTGCATAATATGAATGCTCATGAATAGCCATTTTCTGAACATCATTGCATCCATGTCTTTTAATTCGAGGGAGCACATCATCCCTAAAGCTAGCATACATGTTAATCTTGGGCTCCTGTAAAGGGAAAACATTGAATATCAATTTTAAAAATGTTCAGTTACTTCAATAATTTGCTATTATGTTGTATGTAAGGCTGGAAAGAAAATTCAGAATTGAATGCGTGCATGCCCACACATATATATGATGACTGATATATTAAATTTCTGCGTTTGTAATTCAATCAATTTGTCTTCTCTCAAAAACAAACTGATCAACAAACTTAAAAACATTTATCTATGTTTTTCTACCTTTAAATAATTCTAAATGGTCAGAATAACTTTATCCCAACTAGAATTATATTGAATTGAGCTTGAAAGATCAGCGCATAATCCATGTGATTGTCATATAAATATGATGTATTAGTTTGTGGTTATGGAATTATAACAGCTAAACTGGTTATATATGTTTTTTGGGTCATTTTTTTGTTTTCTTCATTTTTTCACATTTTTAGTTATATAACAGCTAAACTGGTTATATAACAGCTAAACTAGTTGTATATGAAAATTGACAAGATTTTTCACATTTTTAGTTATATGGAGCAACCAGCAACTAATAGA
Organism: Scilla litardierei; assembly: GCA_030789695.1. Lineage (NCBI taxonomy): Eukaryota > Viridiplantae > Streptophyta > Magnoliopsida > Asparagales > Asparagaceae > Scilla > Scilla litardierei. Next base: position 267,537,403 of record CM061142.1, on the reverse strand, counting down.
AGAATATTCTTTTTGCTAAAACACAAGTTATCACCCATTGCACCTCTTTTTGCTGGTATTTTCATCTTCTTTCTCTAAATTACAGATGTAACTCCAAAATCGGTGATGCGCGTAATGGGGTATTCCAGGGAAAACTCTTTACCATCTGAAGAGCCATTTGCAGGTATGCATATATTTCTATCCTTTCGTTTAAGTTTAACTTATGATCACACTTTTAATTTCAAAGTGGGAGATCGGTCTGGAGGTACTTTCCACCTCATAGAAATATGGACTCGCAATGAGCAGAGCTCAAAAGGCGATCAATACACATGAAGGAGTGATGTGTTTCTCTGTTCTGGAGCATGTCAATGAGCTTCCACCTCATAGAAATAGTCTTTACAAGTAATGTTTTTCTCTTTTTTGTGATGGTTAGGTTCTTGATTGTTCTGTCTCTTTTTGTGCAGGTTAGACCAATGTAGTGAATGTTCTCAAGCTTGGATGAACCTCTTCTCAACACTTGGTAATTTCTAATTTTTTTGATTTAATAATAATTTTTTGGTGTTTTTGTACATTTATTGAAATGGGTTCTTGATAGTTTTATTGATTCTGATCAATCTTTTCCATTTCTGGAGCCTTTTTAAACATTACATCTCTCCACTCTGTTACTTGAAACATGTTCTCTTTTATAATGTGTCTCAATGTAACTTAAATGAACTGAGCTTTTTTAATATCTTGCTGTCTTGGATTCCATTTTGTTACTCATTTAGGGACCTCAATTTTAATTAAGAATGCTTAACTGGAATTTTGTTAGAATCATATTTTAACTTTTTAAAATTAAATTTGTTATAATTTATATGAAAATAATGTAATGGAATTCAAATAATACATGTGAAGATGGAGTACAAATTCATGGGAAGATGGACTTTCTTTCTCATTTTATCTAATCAATGCAATAGTAATATTTTTAAACGGTTCCATTTTCCCATTGAACAAGTGGTTCTTTGCCTGCATACAACAATCATGTCGATGTCCACTGAACACTGCATTATGGAAGCATCTTTTGTACCCTGCAGATAAGAAAAGCCCAAATGTAAAACTTCAATGTATGAATACTATTCTTTCTCTTATTGAAAACTACATATTTCATAGCCCTAGGTGTTACGCCTATTTGACCGAGACCCAAAAGACACGAGCCCAGGAGCCCGACCACAGGTCAAGAGCCTATCTGCATCCTCAAAAGCCCATTCTGCAAAGGCCCTATAAGGGACCTTCTCGAACGTCGATCCGACCCGGCCCCAATAACCCGCTGGTCACTGGCCCACTCCTGCGAAAACCACTCCCCCGGACGCGCGACCACTAATAGCGATAATGGGGAGGTGCTGGCATGGCGGAAAGGGCGGCGGCGAGGGGGGACTGATGGGGCACGATCGATGGCGGGCGTGGGACGTGGGCCAGGGGCAACCGCGCTGGGAGCTCTACAAAAGGGCCAGGAAGACGACGAAGAAAGGGACCGCATCTCAGGTAACAAAACCTAAGGTACTCCATCAACGACCTCGTTCCCCCAATTCAGCTCCTTCCTCCCCCGCTCGCGCCGAGAGACGCCGTTACGATCTCCTCACGAGTCGAACCGTCTCCGCTGGGCCTCCTTTCTCAGATCACTATCTGACTTAGGCATCGGAGGGGATTTGGCCGGAACCAAGGTCCGGCCCCCTGACGAGCGTTCTCGTCTACGCAGGTGGACAGCTGATCAACGGGCCGAGGCTACCCCTCGCCCCTCCCCGACCACTCGATCGACTGGATAGTGAGGCTTCCCCTCACCGTCAGCCTGCCGAGGCCGAGCACGCCCCGCCGAGGCCGAGCGTCTTAGTCGGGTCTGAGACTCCCCCTCACCGCCCGTCGACCGTGCGTCTACCCGGGCGACTGAGGCTACCCCTCGTCCCCCTTCCAGCCGAGGCCGAGCACGTCTGTCCGAGGCCGAGCATCTCAACCAGGGCCGAGGCTTCCCCTCGCCCCCTTCTGCACCAATTCGAAGCCCCCCCAAGGGACTCAAAGCGGGCCCCTTGACCACGTTGACCGGGTTCTCCACGGTCAACGCTTTGTAGTGAGAAAACACTCTGAAACATCTGGCGCCGTCTGTGGGAACGAAAACTGTCCCACGAAGAAACAAACCACACCTGCGATGACGCGGCCTCCCTCCTCTCGGCGAAAGAAGGGCGAGGCCCCGACGCTGGGCGACAGGGCCCGCCATCGTTGCCAAGAATGGACACGGGACCGACGCGAGGAGAGTCGTGAGGAAAGGGCCGGGATGCCCTCCCCTTCCCCACCGGTCGGGAGACCGAGTGCGCCCGTAACGGCACGCAGCTCGGACGTAGCTTTGGTGGTATCAGTGGTCATAGACACTACCTTAGTGCGACGGCTGCTTGTCGACACCGGCAGCTCCTGTGACGTCCTATTTATGTCAACCCTGGAGAAGATGGGCCGGCAGAAAGAAGACTTGCGACCTCGTTCGGGTCCCGTGGTCAGATTCACGGGTCACTCCACCCCCATCATCGGCACTATCCATCTCCCGGTAACGCTCGGAAACACACCAGACTCTGTGACCCTAGCGGTGGAATTCATCGTATTGGGGATCGGGTCGGAATACAATGGGATCATCGGCCGACCCCTACTCAACGCCGTCGGCGCGGTGGTCTCGACCCTCCATCGGACCATTAAGTTCCGAACGCCGGGGGGGATGGGGCAAGTCGAAGGCGACGCGGGGAGACCGAATACCTGCTATCAACTGGCGGAGGAAGGTCCCGAGGATCGTCTAGCTGACCGGATGGCCGCGCTCGACTTAAGGAGTGGGCCTAGACCCACCCCTGCGGAGGAGCAGGAGCAAATCCCGGTCACGGACATCGAGGGCCGGTTCGTCTCGATCGGGAGAGGGCTGAGCCCGGACCTAAGGGATCAGCTGATCGAATGCCTGGAGGCGAACCTGGACATCTTCGCCTGGTCGCCTGAAGACATGCCCGGCGTGGACCCCCAGGTGATCGTCCACCAGATCAACGCCGATCCCAACTTCAAACCGGTTAGGCAGAAGAAGCGTAACCTGGGCGGCGAGAAGATGAAGGCAGCCTCCGAGGAAGTGGAGCGTCTCCTCGATGCCGGCTTCATACGAGAAGTCTGGTACCCGGAGTGGCTGTCGAACGTGGTGATGGTCAAAAAACCCAACGGGAAGTGGCGAATGTGCGTGGACTTCAGTGACCTCAACAAGGCCTGCCCCAAGGATAGCTACCCCCTGCCGCGCATCGACCACCTGGTGGACAACGCCTCGGGATACGAGATGCTAAGCTTCATGGACGCTTACTCCGGGTACAATCAAGTCCAGATGGACCCCCGGGACGAAGAGATGACAGCCTTCACGACGGACCGGGGAACCTACTGCTACAAGAAGATGCCCTTTGGCTTGAAGAACGCGGGGGCCACCTACCAGAGAATGGTCAACAAGGTGTTCAGCTCCCAGATCGGGAGGAACCTAGAAGTCTATGTCGACGACATGCTTGTCAAGTCAAGGCGACCGGAAGACCACATCGCCGACTTGCGGGAGACCTTCGAGCGGTTGCGGCGACACCACATTCGGCTCAACCCCGCGAAATGCACGTTCGGGGTAAGATCTGGCAAATTCTTGGGATTTATGATAACTAATCGTGGTATTGAAGCTAATCCCGACAAGATCGAGGCGCTGGTTAACATGCGCGAGCCGACGACGATCAAGGAGCTACAGAGGCTGAACGGGCGCATCGCAGCCCTGGGGCGATTCCTTTCCAAATCAGCGGAAAGATCGCTTCCCTTCTTCAAGGTCCTGAGGAAAGCAATCGCGGAACCTCCGAACAATAGGAAGACGATACTCTGGGACGAAGACTGCTACCGGGCGTTCGGGGACCTCAAAGAGTATCTCCGCAGCCCCCCTCTCCTGTCCAAACCCTGGGAAGGGGAGTCGCTGAGCCTTTACCTGGCGTGCGCGGGGGAAGCTGTGAGTTCGGTGCTGATCCGGGAGGACGGCGGGGTGCAATGGCCGGTATATTACACGAGCCGGATCTTGAAGGGGGCGGAGGTGCGATACTCGCCCATGGAGAAACTGGCGTACGCCCTCGTCCTCTCAGCGCGAAGGCTCCGACCCTATTTCCAGGCCCACACCATACTGATCCTGACCAACTCACAGCTGGAACAGAACCTCAAGAGATTCGATCGAATGGGAAGGATGCTAAACTGGGGAGTGGAACTGAGCGAGTTCGACCTCCGATTCAAACCGCGCACGGCCATCAAGGGACAGGCCCTAGCCGACTTCATCGCCGAATGCACGACGGAAGGAAATGGCCCCCCGGAGGGAGAAGGCCCAGGGACGGTAACTGCTCAACCCTTGTCCTTTCTTTCGGCTGACCACTTTCAGCCAGAGGATCCAGGAGCGTGGATAGTTCATGTGGACGGGTCGGCCACACAGTCAGGAGGAGGGGCCGGGATTGCGATCCGATCTCCGGAGGGGAACATCGCGGAATACGCGTTGCGGTTCGAGTTCCCGGCCACGAACAACGTGGCGGAATACGAAGCTGTGATCAACGGCCTGAGGCTGGCCCTGGAGCTCGGGGCCGAGTCCATCCGCCTCCTCAGCGACTCGAAGCTCATTGTCAACCAACTCTTAGGGAGTTACGAGGCACGGGAGGAGGCGATGCAGAGATATCTCCCAGTCGCCAGAGCGGCGATGTCCAAATTCAAGGACGTGGAGGTCTTACACCTCCCACGATCAGAGAATGCGCGGGCCGATGCGTTGTCAAAACTGGCCTCGTCCTCGCCAAAGGAGCTGGGCCGCACCATCTACGTAGAGAACCTGCCGTCCCCCAGCACGATGGAGCACGAGGTGATGGCGATCGACCAAGAGCCCACCTGGATGGACCCGATCATCCGATACCTCACCCACGGAGAGGTGTCGGCCGATGGGGATGAGCACCGAACCCTGGAGAGAAAAGCACTCCGATACGTGATCCATGAGGGGACGCTCTACCGGAGACGCTGGACCAAGACGGACGTCCTCCCATACCTGAAGTGCATCGGACCGCAAGAAGCTGACTACGTCCTACGGGAGGTTCACGACGGGATCTGCGGGAATCACCACGGGGGCAAGATAGTCGCGCAGAAGATCTTAAGGCAGGGGTACTACTGGCCGACCTTGGCCAAAGATGCTACAAGCTACGTGCAGAAATGCCAAGAATGCCAGAGGTACGCCCACCACATCTCGACTCCTCCGTCAGAGCTCATCCCCATCGTGAGCCCCCTCCCCTTTGCGAAATGGGGGCTCGACATCCTCGGACCGTTCAAGCCAGGACGAGGGCAGCGGAAGCACCTGATCGTGGCAGTGGACTACTTCACCAAGTGGATCGAGGCCGAGCCGTTGGCAACCATCACGTGGAAGAAAGCGAAAAGCTTCGTGTGGAATTCCATCATCTCCCGATTCAGAGTACCACGGGCCATCGTCACAGACAACGGGAAGCAGTTCGATTCAGCAGGGTTTAAAGATTTTTGCGAGGAATGGGGAATCAAGCTCCTCTTTGCCTCGGTAGCACACCCCCAAACCAACGGGATGGCAGAAGCGGCCAACAAGTGTATCATAGAGCCCCTCCGGAAGAAGGTGAAGGACGCCGAAGGGAACTGGCCGGAAGAGCTCCCCGGGATACTCTGGTCATACCGGACGACCCACAAGGAGGCTACTGGCGAGACCCCCTTCATGCTCACCTACGGGGCCGAGGCGGTGGTACCGGTCGAATTGGGTGAAGAATCTCTTCGCCTCAAATACTTTGATGAATACCGGAACTCGCAGGGCCTAGGGCTCAGCCTGGAGCTCCTCGACGAGCGACGGGAGCAGTCACTGGCCACCATCGTCCGCCAAAAGCAGAAGGTGGCCCGATACTACAACGCTCGGGTGCGGGGGAGAAGCTTCCACCTCGGGGACCTGGTCCTCCGGAAAGCGGGCTTCACCACCGATACCGCTCGCAAAGGGAAGCTCGCGGCTAGATGGGAGGGACCCTACAAAGTCGTCGAGGTCCTCGGACCCGCAGCCTACCGACTAGCCGACATGGAAGGGAGAGTTCTCACTCACACTTGGAATGCGGAATATTTACGCAAGTACTTTCAATAGATGTATCGTTTCCTATGAAATAAATTTGTTTTAAATTCATTCCCTTCCAGATAAAGCAAAAAGGTATACAGGAGGATACACGAAGAGGTCGAGGGGCATTCCCCTCCCTCATTTTTCTCCGGGGGCGCCAGGGGAGCCACAGGCTGGAGGCTCACTAGGGTCTCCCCCCTTACTCCGTTCGGCGTCAGAGTACATCCGAAGTTTCTCGAAGTTGATCCCCGAGAGCGGGAACTTCTCTTGGATCTCGGACTGGCACCGGGCGAAGCCCTTCTCGTACGCCTCCGATAAGGTGGTCTCCACAAAGGAGGTGGCATACTCCGCCACGGCATCCTGAGCGATCCGGGCAGGATCCACCTCCTCGAGCCCACGCAGCTGGGCCTCTAGGGTCTCTACCTGGCGTTGGTGCTCCGCCCTCTCCATCTCGATCTCCCGGGATTTCTCTCCTAGTTGGGCAGCAAGGGCCCTCGCCTGCTCCTCCGCCGCATCCAGACGATCGGAGAGCTCCGAGGCTTCGGAGGCAGCAGCCGGGCCGGGGATCTGCTTGACTCCTCCAGACGCGTCGACGTCTTTTAAAAGAGAGGCGAGCCGTGTCTCGGCCTTGGACTTCACGGCCAGAGCCACGGCTCTCTCACGATTCGCCGCCTCCAGGGCAGAGGACAGCTCAGTTATGCGGGAGTTCAGGGATTGGACCCGCGCTTCCTCCAACTGACCAGCTTCCTCCTCCTCCTCGCCAGGGACCTCAGGGCCTAGCCCAGCCACGGATTTGGCTTTGGGAAGAGCCGCGAATTGGCGCCTCATCGAGAGGCCCACTGAGGACAACTGTGCCAAAGCAACGAAGGTAAGATGGCAAAAGCAGCTGGAGAACGGGGGGACAAGCAGAGACACACTACCTGTTGACCAGCCTGGATCACGAAGGTAGCCAAGCAATCACCTCTGACTCCGTCCAACACCGCCTGGTCGGGAGGGAGACAACAGTTCTCGGCCACTCGAGCGGCGGCTCCACGGCTCGAGAACACCGACTCCTTCTCACCCACTGGAAAGCGTGGACAAAGAAGACCCTCCCCTGACGAAGGGAACTCGCCAGGAGCGGAGCGGAACGCCCCAAGATACCGACTGTAAGCATCAGGGAGAGAGCCGTCCGGAAGAGGTGAAGGGCCGGCCCACGGCCAAGCAACCTCAACGGGAGCAGGATGAGGTCGGTAAGCAGTCGGCTGAACGTCGACCCCCTCGACCCCCTCACGGAGCCTCTTGGGAGATCCCTGCAAGGGGAGAGAGGGAGACGACATCTTCTTTCGCTTCGAGCCTCCGGATGCGGTCGCAACCCGCTGCTTCTTCCGGACCGCCAACACATGGTCCCTTTTGCGCGGATCCGGGTTTGGGGCCTGCACGAGAGTGCTGGCAGGAGAAGGACCGAGAGGGAACCCACCTGCACTCAAAGAATAAATGAGAGACAGAGCAGAACCTGGGCGACCTCGAGGGGCGAACGCTCGGAGCAACTTACCTAGGGGCCACACCGTCTTACGCAAATTGAGATCACTAAAGAGGAAGTCGATCGAGCGCTCCCTCGGAGGAATTGCCAACATGTCCCTCGCCGTCTGCTGCTCAGCGACCGTCGGCTCACCCAGATTAAGAACAACGGCACCGGCCGCCACCCACCGTGCCGGGAAGTGTACGCTCGAGGGGAATGTGACGAACACGTATTCCCCCTTCCAGCGTTTCAGAGAGCTCGGCAACCCCAGCACCAGGGACATCTTCAGGCGGGCGCTGATGTAAATCCACGCCCCCGATTGGTGGAGGCTCAGGCGGTAGAACTGGGCAAAGAGGCGGAGAGAGGGCACCACACCCTTCAGCATGCAGACGACAACGAACCCGACGAGGATCCCGACGGCGTTGGGACAGAATTGACACAAGCACACATTGTGGGCCTGAAGGAACTCCACGATAAAAGGATGAAGCGGGAAACGGAGCCCGAAGTGAAAGCACTTCTCATATATTCCGACCTCATTGGGACCAGGAGAGCAGATCCGCTCGTCAGCCCCAGGGGCACGAGCCGAGTAGGGCGGAAGCAGGTAGGAGGAGCGCATGCTCCCGATGGCGGTGGCACAGATCGACGAAGGCCACTCTAAGACCTCAGAAGGAACCCCTGAAGGATCATCCCCATGCTGACTAATCGCCGAAGGAGTGCCACCCGCCAGACCTGGAGCCGCATCGCGCTCCGACCGAACCGAACCCGTAGCAGAGGAAGACGACATGGGGCAGAGCTCAGACAGAAGGGGGATCAACACAAAGAAGAAAGGCGACGGGATGGCGGCTCACGAATCCCTCGGCTTTTCCACTTAAGACGACTCCGCGAGCGGCAGGGATAAGCTTGCCGCCACACGTGGCAACATCCGAAGGCCGACAGCGCTTCGGAACCCGCGCCTTAAAAACATCGAACGTGCCAACTCATGATGACGACTAATAAATGAGTCGGCATCGACTGGAGAGCTTGTCAAAATCGGCAGAAGTCACATCGGCCGAGTTGAACCAGCCGAGGCCGATCAACCCGACCGATAGGGGCAATTGTTACGCCTATTTGACCGAGACCCAAAAGACACGAGCCCAGGAGCCCGACCACAGGTCAAGAGCCCATCTGCATCCTCAAAAGCCCATTCTGCAAAGGCCCTATAAGGGACCTTCTCGAACGTCGATCCGACCCGGCCCCAATAACCCGCTGGTCACTCGCCCACTCCTGCAAAAACCACTCCCCCGGACGCGCGACCACTAATAGCGATAATGGGGTGGTGCTGGCATGGCGGAAAGGGCGGCGGCGAGGGGGGACTGATGGGGCATGATCGATGGCAGGCGTGGGACGTGGGCCAGGGGCAACCGCGCTGGGAGCTCTACAAAAGGGCCAGGAAGACGACGAAGAAAGGGACCGCATCTCAGGTAACAAAACCTAAGGTACTCCATCAACGACCTCGTTCCCCCAATTCATCTCCTTCCTCCCCTGCTCGCGCCGAGAGACGCCGTTACGATCTCCTCACGAGTCGAACCGTCTCCGCCGGGCCTCCTTTCTCAGATCACTATCTGACTTAGGCATCGGAGGGGATTTGGCCGGAACCAAGGTCCGGCCCCCTGACGAGCGTTCTCGTCTACGCAGGTGGACAGCTGATCAACGTGCCGAGGCTACCCCTCGCCCCTCTCCGACCACTCGATCGACTGGATAGTGAGGCTTCCCCTCACCGTCAGCCTGCCGAGGCCGAGCACGCCCCGCCGAGGCCGAGCGTCTTAGTCGGGTCTGAGACTCCCCCTCGCCGCCCGTCGGCCGTGCGTCTACCCGGGCGACTGAGGCTACCCCTCGTCCCCCTTCCAGCCGAGGCCGAGCACGTCTGTCCGAGGCCGAGCGTCTCAACCAGGGCCGAGGCTTCCCCTCGCCCCTTCTGCACCAATTCGAAGCCCCCCCAAGGGACTCAAAGCGGGCCCCTTGACCACGTTGACCGGGTTCTCCACGGTCAACGCTTTGTAGTGAGAAAACACTCTGAAACACTAGGAGAAGTAGATATGTATCTATAAATTGAATCATAATGCCATATTTTCAAAAATTTACATTCATTTGACCCACAATATCCAGGATCTGAATTTTTCTATGCGCAAGTTAATGATTCTTCGAGATTTTATTACTTCCCTCAATCATGTACACCTAAATTTATGATTTTTTATATTGTAACTTTGCACACGAACAAATCTGATGTAACTGTCATTATTACATCATTTACCAAAGAAGCTTATGGTAAGTGAAGGAAAAAAGGAAAGCATGCATGATTTAGCTACTTGGCTGAGATAGTTTAGGAAGGTGTTTCAGAGTGTTTTCTCACTACAAAGCGTTGACCGTGGAGAAACCGGTCAACGTGGTCAAGGGGCCAGCTTTGAGTCCCTTGGGGGGGCTTCGAATTGGTGCAGAAGGGGCGAGGGGAAGCCTCGGCACTGGTTGAGACGCTTGGCCTCGGACAGACGTGCTCGGCCTCGGCTGGAAGGGGGACGAGGGGTAGCCTCAGTCGCCTGGGTAGACGCATGGCCGACGGGCGGCGAGGGGGAGTCTCAGACCCGACTAAGACGCTCGGCCTCGGCGGGGCGTGCTCGGCCTCGGCAGGCTGACGGTGAGGGGAAGCCTCACTATCCAGTCGATCGAGTGGTCGGAGAGGGGCGAGGGGTAGCCTCGGCCCGTTGATCAGCTGTCCACCTGCGTAGACGAGAACGCTCGTCAGGGGGCCGGACCTTGGTTCCGGCCAAATCCCCTCCAATGCCTAAGTCAGATAGTGATCTGAGAAAGGAGGCCTGACGGAGACGGTTCGACTCGTGAGGAGATCGTAACGGCGTCTCTCGACGCGAGCGGGGGAGGAAGGAGATGAATTGGGGGAACGAGGTCGTTGATGGAGTACCTTAGGTTTTGTTACCTGAGATGCGGTCCCTTTCTTCGTCGTCTTCCTGGCCCTTTTGTAGAGCTCCCAGCGCGGTTGCCCCTGGCCCACGTCCCACGCCCGCCATCGATCGTGCCCCATCAGTCCCCCCTCGTCGCCGCCCTTTCCGCCATGCCAGCACCTCCCCATTATCACTATTAGTGGTCGCGCGTCCGGGGGAGTGGTTTTCGCAGGAGTGGGCGAGTGACCAGTGGGTTATTGGGGCCGGGTCGGATCGACGTTCGAGAAGGTCCCTTATAGGGCCTTTGCAGAATGGGCTTTTGAGGATGCAGATGGGCTCTTGACATGTGGTCGGGCTCCTGGGCTCGTGTCTTTTGGGTCTCGGTCAAATAGGCGTAACAATTTCCCCCATCGGTCGGGTTGATCGGCCTCGGCCGGTTCAACTCGGCCGATGTGACTTCTGCCGATTTTGACAAGCTCTTCAGTCGATGCCGACTCATTTATTAGTCGTCATCATGAGTTGGCCCGTTCGATGTTTTTAAGGCGCGGGTTCCGAAGCGCCGTCGGCCTTCGGATGTTGCCACGTGTGGCGGCAAGCTTATCCCTGCCGCTCGCGGAGTCGTCTTAAGTGGAAAAGCCGAGGGATTCGTGAGCCGCCATCCCGTCGCCTTTCTTCTTTGTGCTGATCCCCCTTCTGTCTGAGCTCTACCCCATGTCGTCTTCCTCTGCTACGGGTTCGGTTCGGTCGGAGCACGATGCGGCTCCAGGTCTGGCGGGTGGCACTCCTTCGGCGATTAGTCAGCATGGGGATGATCCTTCAGGGGTTCCTTTTGAGGTCTTGGCGTGGCCTTCGTCGATCTGTGCCACCGCCATCGGGAGCATGCGCTCCTCCTACCTGCTTCCGCCCTACTCGGCTCGTGCCCCTGGGGCTGACGAGCGGATCTGCTCTCCTGGTCCCAATGAAGTCGGAATATATGAGAAGTGCTTTCACTTCGGGCTCCGTTTCCCGCTTCATCCTTTTATCGTGGAGTTCCTTCAGGCCCACAATGTGTGCTTGTGTCAATTCTGTCCCAACGCCGTCGGGATCCTCGTCGGGTTCGTTGTCGTCTGCATGCTGAAGGGTGTGGTGCCCTCTCTCCGCCTCTTTGCCCAGTTCTACCGCCTGAGCCTCCACCAATCGGGGGCGTGGATTTACATCAGCGCCCGCCCGAAGATTTCCCTGGTGCTGGGGTTGTCGAGCTCTCTGAAATGCTGGAAGGGGGAATACGTGTTCGTCACATTCCCCTCGAGCGTACACTTCCCGGCACGGTGGGTGGCGGCCGGTGCCGTTGTTCTTAATCTGGGTGAACCGACGGTCACTGAGCAGCAGACGGCGAGGGACATGTTGGCAATTCCTCCGAGGGAGCGCTCGATCGACTTCCTCTTTAGTGATCTCAATTTGCGTAAGACGGTGTGGCCCCTAGGTAAGCTGCTCCGAGCGTTCGCCCCTCGAGGTCGCCCAGGTTCTGCTCTGTCTCTCATTTATTCTTTGAGTGCAGGTGGGTTCCCTCTCGGTCCTTCTCCTGCCAGTGCTCTCGTGCAGGCCCCAAACCCGGATCCGCGCAGAAGGGACCATGTGTTGGCGGTCCGGAAGAAGCAGCGGGTTGCGACCGCATCCGGAGGCTCGAAGCAAAAGAAGATGTCGTCTCCCTCTCTCCCCTTGCAGGGATCTCCCAAGAGGCTCCGTGAGGGGGTCGAGGGGGTCGACGTTCAGCCGACTGCTGACCGACCTCATCCTGCTCCCGTTGAGGTTGCTTGGCCGTGGGCCGGCCCTTCACCTCTTCTGGACGGCTCTCTCCCTGATGCTTACAGTCGGTATCTTGGGGCGTTCCGCTCCGCTCCTGGCGAGTTCCCTTCGTCAGGGGAGGGTCTTCTTTGTCCACGCTTTCCAGTGGGTGAGAAGGAGTCGGTGTTCTCGAGCCGTGGAGCCGCCGCTCGAGTGGCCGAGAACTGTTGTCTCCCTCCCGACCAGGCGGTGTTGGACGGAGTCAGAGGTGATTGCTTGGCTACCTTCGTGATCCAGGCTGGTCAACAGGTAGTGTGTCTCTGCTTGTCCCCCCGTTCTCCAGCTGCTTTTGCCATCTTACCTTCGTTGCTTTGGCACAGTTGTCCTCGGTGGGCCTCTCGATGAGGCGCCAATTCGTGGCTCTTCCCAAAGCCAAATCCGTGGCTGGGCTAGGCCCTGAGGTCCCTGGCAAGGAGGAGGAGGAAGCTGGTCAGTTGGAGGAAGCGCGGGTCCAATCCCTGAACTCCCGCATAACTGAGCTGTCCTCTGCCCTGGAGGCGGCGGATCGTGAGAGAGCCGTGTTTCTGGCCGCGAAGTCTGAGGCCGAGACGCGGCTCGCCTCTCTTTTAAAAGACGTCGACGCGTCTGGAGGAGTCAAGCAGATCCCCGGCCCGGCTGCTGCCTCCGAAGCCTCGGAGCTCTCTGATCGTCTGGATGCGGCGGAGGAGCAGGCGAGGGCCCTTGCTGCCCAACTAGGAGAGAAATCCCGGGAGATCGAGAAGGAGAGGGCGGAGCACCAACGCCAGGTAGAGACCCTAGAGGCCCAGCTGCATGGGCTCGAGGAGGTGGATCCTGCCCGGATCGCTCAGGATGCCGTGGCGGAGTATGCCACCTCATTTGTGGAGACCGCCTTATCGGAGGCGTACGAGAAGGGCTTCGCCCGGTGCCAGTCTGAGATCCAAGAGAAGTTCCCGCTCTCGGGGATCAACTTCGAGAAACTTCGGATGTACTCTGACGCCGAACGGAGTAAGGGGGGAGACCCTAGTGAGCCTCCAGCCTGTGGCTCCCCTGGCGCCCCCGGAGAAAAATGAGGGAGGGGAATGCCCCTCGACCTCTTCGTGTATCCTCCTGTATACCTTTTTGCTTTATCTGGAAGGGAATGAATTTAAAACAAATTTATTTCATAGGAAACGATACATCTATTGAAAGTACTTGCGTAAATATTCCGCATTCCAAGTGTGAGTGAGAACTCTCCCTTCCATGTCGGCTAGTCGGTAGGCTGCGGGTCCGAGGACCTCGACGACTTTGTAGGGTCCCTCCCATCTAGCCGCGAGCTTCCCTTTGCGAGCGGTATCAGTGGTGAAGCCCGCTTTCTGGAGGACCAGGTCCCCGAGGTGGAAGCTTCTCCCCCGCACCTGAGCGTTGTAGTATCGGGCCACCTTCTGCTTTTGGCGGACGATGGTGGCCAGTGACTGCTCCCGTTGCTCGTCGAGGAGCTCCAGGCTGAGCCCTAGGCCCTGCGAGTTCCGGTCTTCGTCAAAGTATTTGAGGCGAAGAGATTCTTCACCCAATTCGACCGGTACCACCGCCTCGGCCCCGTAGGTGAGCATGAAGGGGGTCTCGCCAGTAGCCTCCTTGTGGGTCGTCCGGTATGACCAGAGTATCCCGGGGAGCTCTTCCGGCCAGTTCCCTTCGGCGTCCTTCACCTTCTTCCGGAGGGGCTCTATAATACACTTGTTGGCCGCTTCTGCCATCCCGTTGGTTTGGGGGTGTGCTACCGAGGCAAAGAGGAGCTTGATTCCCCATTCCTCGCAAAAATCTTTAAACCATGCTGAATCAAACTGCTTCCCGTTGTCTGTGACGATGGCCCGTGGTACTCCGAATCGGGAGATGATGGAATTCCACACGAAGCTTTTCGCTTTCTTCCACGTGATGGTTGCCAACGGCTCGGCCTCGATCCACTTGGTGAAGTAGTCCACTGCCACGATCAGGTGCTTCCGCTGCCCTCGTCCTGGCTTGAACGGTCCGACGATGTCGAGCCCCCATTTCATAAAGGGGAGGGGGATAACGATGGGGATGAGCTCTGACGGAGGAGTCGAGATGTGGTGGGCGTACCTCTGGCATTCTTGGCATTTCTGCACGTAGCTTGTAGCATCTTTGGCCAAGGTCGGCCAGTAGTACCCCTGCCTTAAGATCTTCTGCGCGACTATCTTGCCCCCGTGGTGATTCCCGCAGATCCCGTCGTGAACCTCCCGTAGGACGTAGTCAGCTTCTTGCGGTCCGATGCACTTCAGGTATGGGAGGACGTCCGTCTTGGTCCAGCGTCTCCGGTAGAGCGTCCCCTCATGGATCACGTATCGGAGTGCTTTTCTCTCCAGGGTTCGGCGCTCATCCCCATCGGCCGGCACCTCTCCGTGGGTGAGGTATCGGATGATCGGGTCCATCCAGGTGGGCTCTTGGTCGATCGCCATCACCTCGTGCTCCATCGTGCTGGGGGACAGCAGGTTCTCTACGTAGATGGTGCGGCCCAGCTCCTTTGGCGAGGACGAGGCCAATTTTGACAACGCATCGGCCCGCGCATTCTCTGATCGTGGGAGGTGTAAGACCTCCACGTCCTTGAATTTGGACATCGCCGCTCTGGCGACTGGGAGATATCTCTGCATCGCCTCCTCCCGTGCCTCGTAACTCCCTAAGAGTTGGTTGACAATGAGCTTCGAGTCGCTGAGGAGGCGGACGGACTCGGCCCCGAGCTCCAGGGCCAGCCTCAGGCCGTTGATCACAGCTTCGTATTCCGCCACGTTGTTCGTGGCCGGGAACTCGAACCGCAACGCGTATTCCGCGATGTTCCCCTCCGGAGATCGGATCGCAATCCCGGCCCCTCCTCCTGACTGTGTGGCCGACCCGTCCACATGAACTATCCACGCTCCTGGATCCTCTGGCTGAAAGTGGTCAGCCGAAAGAAAGGACAAGGGTTGAGCAGTTACCGTCCCTGGGCCTTCTCCCTCCGGGGGGCCATTTCCTTCCGTCGTGCATTCGGCGATGAAGTCGGCTAGGGCCTGTCCCTTGATGGCCGTGCGCGGTTTGAATCGGAGGTCGAACTCGCTCAGTTCCACTCCCCAGTTTAGCATCCTTCCCATTCGATCGAATCTCTTGAGGTTCTGTTCCAGCTGTGAGTCGGTCAGGATCAGTATGGTGTGGGCCTGGAAATAGGGTCGGAGCCTTCGCGCTGAGAGGACGAGGGCGTACGCCAGTTTCTCCATGGGCGAGTATCGCACCTCCGCCCCCTTCAAGATCCGGCTCGTGTAATATACCAGCCATTGCACCCCGCCGTCCTCCCGGATCAGCACCGAACTCACAGCTTCCCCCGCGCACGCCAGGTAAAGGCTCAGCGACTCCCCTTCCCGGGGTTTGGACAGGAGAGGGGGGCTGCGGAGATACTCTTTGAGGTCCCCGAACGCCCGGGAGCAGTCTTCGTCCTAGAGTATCGTCTTCCTATTGTTCGGAGGTTCCGCGATTGCTTTCCTCAGGACCTTGAAGAAGGGAAGCGATCTTTCCGCTGATTTGGAAAGGAATCGCCCCAGGGTTGCGATGCGCCCGTTCAGCCTCTGTAGCTCCTTGATCGTCGTCGGCTCGCGCATGTTAACCAGCGCCTCGATCTTGTCGGGATTAGCTTCAATACCACGATTAGTTATCATAAATCCCAAGAATTTGCCAGATCTTACCCCGAACGTGCATTTCGCGGGGTTGAGCCGAATGTGGTGTCGCCGTAACCGCTCGAAGGTCTCCCGCAAGTCGGCGATGTGGTCTTCCGGTCGCCTTGACTTGACAAGCATGTCGTCGACGTAGACTTCTAGGTTCCTCCCGATCTGGGAGCTGAACACCTTGTTGACCATTCTCTGGTAGGTGGCCCCCACGTTCTTCAAGCCAAAGGGCATCTTCTTGTAGCAGTAGGTTCCCCGGTCCGTCGTGAAGGCTGTCATCTCTTCGTCCCAGGGGTCCATCTGGACTTGATTGTACCCGGAGTAAGCGTCCATGAAGCTTAGCATCTCGTATCCCGAGGCGTTGTCCACCAGGTGGTCGATGCGCGGCAGGGGGTAGCTATCCTTGGGGCAGGCCTTGTTGAGGTCACTAAAGTCCACGCACATTCGCCACTTCCCGTTGGGTTTTTTGACCATCACCACGTTCGACAGCCACTCCGGGTACCAGACTTCTCGTATGAAACCGGCATCGAGGAGACGCTCCACTTCCTCGGAGGCTGCCTTCATCTTCTCGCCGCCCAGGTTACGCTTCTTCTGCCTAACCAGTTTGAAGTTGGGATCGGTGTTGATCTGGTGGACGATCACCTGGGGGTCCACGCCGGGCATGTCTTCAGGCGACCAGGCAAAGATGTCCAGGTTCGCCTCCAGGCATTCGATCAGCTGATCCCTTAGGTCCGGGCTCAGCCCTCTCCCGATCGAGACGAACCGGCCCTCGATGTCCGTGACCGGGATTTGCTCCTGCTCCTACGCAGGGGTGGGCCTAGGCCCACTCCTTAAGTCGAGCGCGGCCATCCGGTCAGCTAGACGATCCTCAGGACCTTCCTCCGCTAGTTGATAGCAGGTATTCGGTCTCCCCGCGTCGCCTTCGACTTGCCCCATCCCCCCCGGCATTCGGAACTTAATGGTCCGATGGAGGGTCGAGACCACCGCGCCGACGGCGTTGAGTAGGGGTCGGCCGATGATCCCATTGTATTCCGACCCGATCCCCAATACAATGAATTCCACCGCTAGGGTCACAGAGTCTGGTGTGTTTTCGAGCGTTACCGGGAGATGGATAGTGCCGATGATGGGGGTGGAGTGACCCGTGAATCCGACCACAGGACCCGAACGAGGTCGCAAGTCTTCTTTCTGCCGGCCCATCTTCTCCAGGGTTGACATAAATAGGACGTCACAGGAGCTGCCGGTGTCGACAAGCAGCCGTCGCACTAAGGTAGTGTCTATGACCACTGATACCACCAAAGCAACGTCCGAGCTGCGTGCCGTTACGGGCGCACTCGGTCTCCCGACCGGTGGGGAAGGGGAGGGCATCCCGGCCCTTTCCTCACGACTCTCCTCGCGTTGGTCCCGTGTCCATTCTTGGCAACGATGGCGGGCCCTGTCGCCCCGCGTCGGGGCCTCGCCCTTCTTTCGCCGAGAGGAGGGAGGCCGCGTCATCGCAGGTGTGGTTTGTTTCTTCATGGGACAGTTTTCGTTCCCACAGACGGCGCCAGATGTTTCAGAGTGTTTTCTCACTACAAAGCGTTGACCGTGGAGAACCCGGTCAACGTGGTCAAGGGGCCCGCTTTGAGTCCCTTGGGGGGGCTTCGAATTGGTGCAGAAGGGGCGAGGGGAAGCCTCGGCCCTGGTTGAGACGCTCGGCCTCGGACAGACGTGCTCGGCCTCGGCTGGAAGGGGGACGAGGGGTAGCCTTAGTCGCCCGGGTAGACGCACGGCCGACGGGCGGCGAGGGGGAGTCTCAGACCCGACTAAGACGCTCGGCCTCGGCGGGGCGTGCTCGGCCTCGGCAGGCTGACGGTGAGGGGAAGCCTCACTATCCAGTCGATCGAGTGGTCGGAGAGGGGCGAGGGGTAACCTCGGCCCGTTGATCAGCTGTCCACCTGCGTAGACGAGAACGCTCGTCAGGGGGCCGGACCTTGGTTCCGGTCAAATCCCCTCCGATGCCTAAGTCAGATAGTGATCTGAGAAAGGAGGCCCGGCGGAGACGGTTCGACTCGTGAGGAGATCGTAACGGCGTCTCTCGGCGCGAGCGGGGGAGGAAGGAGATGAATTGGGGGAACGAGGTCGTTGATGGAGTACCTTAGGTTTTGTTACCTGAGATGCGGTCCCTTTCTTCGTCGTCTTCCTGGCCCTTTTGTAGAGCTCCCAGCGCGGTTGCCCCTGGCCCACGTCCCACGCCCGCCATCGATCGTGCCCCATCAGTCCCCCCTCGTCGCCGCCCTTTCCGCCATGCCAGCACCTCCCCATTATCACTATTAGTGGTCGCGCGTCCGGGGGAGTGGTTTTCGCAGGAGTGGGCGAGTGACCAGCGGGTTATTGGGGCCGGGTCGGATCGACTTTCGAGAAGGTCCCTTATAGGGCCTTTGCAGAATGGGCTTTTGAGGATGCAGATGGGCTCTTGACATGTGGTCGGGCTCCTGGGCTCGTGTCTTTTGGGTCTCGGTCAAATAGGCGTAACAGAAGGTAACATGAGAAATTCAGTGGGTTTTAAAAGCATATGACACTTAACATATAACAATTCATAACTCTTTAATATATATATGTAAGCAGATAACTGCAAAAGCAGATATCGACAAAACAATTTGGTCAGGTGTAACATGCTTAACCAGAAGATAACATAGAAAATACGCTATGGTTGTTTTCTTGTTTTTTTTGGGGAGAGGGGCTTACTGTATTGGGCTGGTTGGGGCTTATTGTATCCTGCTTAAAAATTGGCAACATGAATTAGCTCAATCAAGCTAGAGGTGACCTTCAACTAATTATGACCCAATGCCCAGCCCAACCCTGACCAACCTTAATCCCCAACCCCATTACACATGCACCATAGTGCATGCATGTGCGCACACTCTTCAACATAAAAATTACTTTTAGGTTTAAAAATTAACATTCAAGTTCTGTAAGTTTTGACTTAAACAATTTGAATAAATTAATATTATCCATTGACGGGCACATATCAGACATACAGGACCAGGCTCACGCTTATGTCAGGTTAGGGCTATGGAGATTGCTATCCAATGACAGGTTGGTTTACATTACTGTGAAGGTTTAAGATATTGGATTGGCTTAGTGTTATTAACTTTGACATTACTGTGAAGGCTTGATCTTTTTCGATCTGTGATCTTTGGTCGTTTTTTTTAATTTTTTTGTTTTAATTTATGGTTTTTTTGAGTCTTGCTTTGCAGGCCTGATGCATTTTAATCTTTGCTATCTGGATTGCTCGAACATAAATTAAGTTTGACTATTGCCAGCTCTCAACTAATCATGTATCTGGAAATTTGAATTCCAGCCTTTATATAATGACTAGAGAGTATGTAAGTGGTGAGTTAGTTAACTAGATTCATCGCTTATAGAAATGTTTATATCTTTCGGATATTGATAATTTTGCTGGAAATTGATTGCATATTTACCTTTTTTTTTGCTTTTACCCGTCTTTGCATATGATCACAAGGAATATGAATTATGATTGATTACTAATTACATGAAGTGTCTTTTTTCTGGTGAACTTGCATTTTGTTGAGGCAGCTATTGCAGCAGGCTTCATTGAGTGGTTAATGCTCTTGATTCTCTTAGCATGTATTCTGGGAATTATCAGAAATGATTGACGGAGTGGACTATTTTTTGGACTACAACTGAATTCAAAGTAAAATTACTATATACAGCTATATCTACATGTATTGCAAAAGGCTTTTTTTATCCTTCTGACAAGAGATAACAGTACCCCGGGGTTTACAGAAGCATTTTCTTTTAAAAAATTATGGTGGGTAAATTGGATTGCCTAGACTATGTTATGTAACATTTATAATACTGACAGGAGAAATTGGGTACTTTTTTCTGGATATGAAAGTTCAACTAGAAGTAACTAACTACCCACCTTTGAATGAATGGAGAACGATGTATACACGTTAAAATTATGATCTCTATGGTGCTTTGGGGAGTAGAAATTTGATGTTACCTTTTGATATTCTTTAATCTTTAGTCTTTACTTGCATAGCTAGGTATAGATTTTGATTTGTAAAAATGGACCAATGCTTTTGACATATATGATATATGTGACAATTTCTTTTCTTGGTTCTTTAATTGCCAATTCCTATTGTATCAAAAGCAACTTATCCACATAAAAATTTGGAGTTTGAACTTTTTTCTGTTAAGCTATAGGTGATGCACAACACATCAAATGCAAGTATACCATATGTCCGATAAGAAAATTACATTCTTTTAGTTGCTACAACATTTGTATTAAAGAGTGCATATAAACCTTCTCTTCGTATTTGACAGTTTCTTATGTTTATAAATTAACTTGAAGGCGACAAATATTACATGCTGTTGAAATGCACAGATTGTTTTATTGGCATATTTTAAGAAATATGGGAATTTGTTTGTATAAACATCGTCAAAGTCCGTCATCACAGAGCTCAGCATGATCGCCGGCTTCCATCTCATATTTCCGTTCTCCTCGAGCTCAGATTGCAGGCAATCCTTTATTTTAAAAATTCATGTATTCATCCCTCATTGGTTGCATTTTATAGAAATTGTGATGGAAAATCTTCGAACTTGACAGCATTTTTTGCGTTTTTGATGGATTCGATCAGGTTTTTATGTTGCAACTGATGGAATCTAGCAGAAAAATAGATCTGATCTCAACATCTCCCTCAAATCTTTCTTGATCTCAACTTGCAGTTAATTTTTTTTACAAAAATTCATGTGTTCATTGTTCATTTGTTGCATTTGATGTGGAACATGGGAGCTTGAAGTGGAATTTTTTGTTCAACTTACAGGTGATTTGGTAGGTGGAATGAGTTTACAGCTAGGATTTTACTTGCCAAATTAAAATTTGTTTCACTTCACAAAAATATTCATGCTGTCAAAATTCATATGTTCTTTGTTCCACTTCACAAAAATATTCCAGTTCACAAAAATACTGCCAAAAAAAATTATACGTTCTTTCTCGATCTTGACATCATTTGATGTGTTTTTGATGGATTCAATTGGGTTTTTTCGTAATTTGTGTTGCACATGATGGAAGCAAGTGGGAAAATGGGGAAATTATCATATGGTTTTTGCTATCTTTTCTCCGATTCTGGACATTGTAACATGAGTTTGTTCTATTGTTGTTTACCTTATTTGATATCAGGATGGGAGGATCCAAATTGTTACGCCTATTTGGCCGAGGCCCGAAAGACACGAACCCAGAAACCCGACCGCCGGTCAAGAGCCCATCTGCGCACTCAGGCCCACTCGATAAGGCCCTATGGGGGCCCCCCCAAATGTCGATCCGACCCGGCCCCGGTAACACACCGGTCACTCGCCCACTCCTGCGATAACCGCTCCCTCAATCCCGCGACCACTTAATGGCAGTTATAGGGAGGTGCTGGCATGGCGCAAGGAGCGACGACGGGGGGGGATTGAGGGGGCACGATTGAGGGCGGACGAGCGACGTGGGTCGGGGGCGATCATGGCGGAGGTCTATAAAGGGGCAAGGAGGACGACAGGACAAGAGACCGCCTCTCAGGTATCTAGAACCTAAGGTACTCCATCAACGACCTAGTTCCCCCATCTCATCTCCTTCCTCCCCCGCTCGTGCCAGGAGACGCCGTTCTGATCTCCTCACGAGTCGAACCGTCTCCGCCGGGCCTCCTCTTTCAGATCTCTGTCTGACTTAGGCATCGGAGGGGATTTGGCCGGAACCAAGGTCCGGCCCCCTGACGAGTGTTCTCGTCTACATAGGAGGACATCAGATCCACGGGCCGAGGCTTCCCCTCCGCCCCTCGCCGACCACGCAACCAGCTGGACGATTGAGGCTTCCCCTCGTCGTCCGACCGCCGAGGCCGAGCGCAAACGACCGAGGCCGAGCGTCTCGACCCGGGCCGAGGTTACCCCTCGCCCTACCAACGGCCGAGGACCCTGATTCGACCCAGCCGACGCGCTCCACGTCGTCTACAGATCCGACTCGAGCCTCGACTGCACCAACTCGACTCGCCCGAGGGACCCAAGCGGGCCCCTTGACCACGTTGACCGGGTTGTCCACGGTCAACGCTTTGTAGTGAGAAAACACTCTGAAACATCTGGCGCCGTTTGTGGGAACGAACTGTCCCACGATGAAACAAACCACATCTGCGATGACGCGACCTTCCCCATCTCGGCGAAAGGAGAGCAAGGCCCTGACGCGAGGCGACAGGGCCCGCCATCGTTGGCAAGAATGGGCACGGGCCCGACGCGAGGATGATCGTGAGGAAAGGGCCGGGAGACCCTCCCCGTCCCCACCGGTCGGGAGACCGAGTGCATCCGTAGCGGCGCGCAGCTCGGACGTGGCTTTGGTGGTGTCAGTGGTCATAGACACTACCATGGTACGGCGACTGCTTGTCGACACCGGCAGCTCCTGTGACGTCCTCTTCATGTCAACCCTGGAAAAGATGGGGCGGCGGAAAGAAGACTTACGACCTCGATCGGGTCCCGTGGTTGGATTCACGGGTCACTCCACCCCCATCATCGGCACGATCCATCTCCCGGTAACGCTCGGAGACGCACCAGACTCGGTGACCCTGGCGGTGGAATTCATCGTATTGGGGATCGGGTCGGAATACAATGGGATCATCGGCCAACCCCTACTCAACGCCGTCGACGCGGTAGTCTCGACCCTCCATCAGACTATCAAGTTCCGAACGCCCGGGGGGATGGGGCAAGTCGAAGGCGACGCGGGGAGACCGAGTACCTGCTATCAACTGGCGGAGGAAGGTCCCGAGGATCGTCTAGCCGACCGGATGGCCGCGCTCGACTTGAGGAGTGGGCCTAGGCCCGCCCCTGGGGAGGAGCAAGAGCAGATCCCGGTCACGGACATTGAGGGCCGGTTCATCTCGATCGGGAGAGGGCTAAGCCAGGACCTGAGGGATCAGCTGATCGAATGCCTGGAGGCGAATCTGGACATCTTTGCTTGGTCACCGGAGGACATGCCCGGTGTAGACCCCCAGGTGATCGTCCACCGGATCAATGCCGACCCCAACTTCAAGCCGGTCAGGCAGAAGAAGCGTAACCTGGGCGGCGAGAAGATGAAGGCAGCCTCTGAGGAAGTGGAGCGTCTCCTTGACGCCGGCTTCATACGAGAGGTCTGGTACCCGGAGTGGTTGTCGAACGTGGTGATGGTCAGGAAACCCAACGGGAAGTGGCGAATGTGCATGAACTTCAGTGACCTCAACAAGGCCTGTCCCAAGGACAGCTACCCCCTGCCGCGCATCGACCACCTGGTGGACAACGCCTCGGGGTACGAGATGCTTAGCTTCATGGACGCTTACTCAGGGTACAATCAAGTCCAGATGGACCCCCGGGACGAAGAAATGACAGCCTTCACGACGGACCGGGGAACTTACTGCTACAAGAAGATGCCCTTTGGCTTGAAGAACGCAGGGGCCACCTACCAGAGAATGGTCAACAAGATTTTTAGCTCCCAGATCGGGAAGAACCTGGAAGTCTACGTCGACGACATGCTTGTCAAGTCAAGGCGACCAGAAGACCACATCGCCGACCTATGGGAGACCTTCGAGCGGTTGCGGCGACACCACATTCGACTCAACCCCGCGAAGTGCACGTTCGGGGTAAGATCTGGCAAATTCTTAGGATTTATGATAACTAACCGTGGCATTGAAGCTAATCCTGACAAGATCGAGGCGCTGATCAACATGCGTGAGCCAACGACGATCAAAGAGCTGCAGTGGCTGAACGGGCGCATCGCAGCCTTGGGGCGATTCCTTTCCAAATCAGCGGAAAGATCGCTCCCCTTCTTCAAGGTCCTGAGGAAAGCGATCGCGGAACCTTCAGACAATAGGAAGACGATACTATGGGACGAAGACTGCTCCAGGGCGTTCGGAGATCTCAAAGAGTATCTCTGCAGCCCGCCTCTCCTATCCAAGCCACGGGAAGGGGAGTCGCTGAGCCTTTACCTGGCGTGCGCGGAGGAAGCTGTGAGTTCGGTGCTGATCCGGGAAGACGGTGGGGTGCAGTGGCCGGTATATTACACGAGCCGGATCTTGAAGGGGGCGGAGGTGCGATACTCGCCCATGGAGAAACTGGCGTACGCCCTCATCCTCTCAGCACGAAGGCTCCGACCCTATTTCCAGGCCCACACCATACTGATCCTGACCGACTCACAACTGGAGCAGAACCTCAAGAGATTCGATCGAATGGGAAGGATGCTAAACTGGGGAGTGGAACTGAGCGAGTTCGACCTCCGATTCAAACTGCGCACGGCCATCAAAGGGCAGGCTCTAGTCGACTTCATCGCCGAGTGCACAACGGAAGGAAATGGCCCCCCGGAGGAAGAAGGCCCAGCGACGGTAATTGCTCAACCCTTGTCCTTTCTTTCGGCTGTCCACTTCCAGCCAGGGGTTCCAGGAGCGTGGATAGTCCATGTGGATGGATCGGCCACACAGTCAGGAGGCGGGGCTGGGATTGCAATCCGATCTCCGGAAGGGAACATTGTGGAATACGCGTTGCGGTTCGAGTTCCCAGCCACGAACAACGTGGCTGAATACGAAGCGGTGATCAATGGCCTGAGGCTGGCCCTGGAGCTCGGGGCCGAGTCCATCCGCCTCCTCAGCGACTCGAAGCTCATTGTCAACCAACTCTTGGGGAGTTACGAGGCACGTGAGGAGGCGATGTAGAGATATCTCCCTGTCGCCAGAGCGGCGATGTCCAAGTTCAAGAACGTGGAAGTCTTGCACCTCCCGCGATCAGAGAATGCACGGGCAGATGCGTTGTCGAAGCTGGCCTCGTCCTCACCAAAGGAGCTGGGCCGCACCATCTACGTAGAGAATCTGCAATCCCCCAGCACGGAAGAGTAGGAGATGATGGCGATCGACCAAGAACCCACCTGGATGGACCCGATCATCCGGTACCTCACTCATGGGGAGGTGCCAACCGACGGGGACGAACGCCGAACCCTGGAGAGAAAGGCGCTCCGATACGTGATCCATGAAGGGACGCTCTACCGGAGACGCTGGACTAAGACGGATGTCCTCCCATACTTGAAGTGCATCGGACCGCAGGAAGCTGACTACATCCTACGGGAGGTTCACGAAGGGATCTGCGGGAATCACCACGGGGGCAAGATGGTCGCACAGAAGATCCTGAGGCAGGGATACTACTGGCCGACCCTGGCCCAAGACGCAACAAGCTACGTCCAAAAATGCCAAGAATGCCAGAGGTATGCCCACCACACCTCGACTCCCCCGTCCGAGCTTATCCCTATCGTGAGCCCCATCCCCTTTGCGAAATGGGGGCTCGACATCCTCGGACCGTTCAAACCGGGCCGAGGGCAGCGGAAGTATCTGATTGTGGCGGTGGACTACTTCACCAAGTGGATCGAGGCCGAACCGTTGGCCACCATCACGTGGAAGAAAGCAAAAAGCTTCGTATGGAATTCCATCATCTCCAGATTCGGAGTGCCACGGGCCATCGTCACAGACAACGGGAAGCAGTTCGACTCCGCAGGGTTTAAAGATTTTTGCGAGGAATGGGGAATCAAGCTTCTCTTCGCCTCTGTAGCACACCCCCAGACCAACGGAATGGCGGAAGCGGCCAACAAGTGCATCATAGAGCCCCTCCGAAAGAAGGTGAAAGACGCCGAAGGGAACTAGCCAGAGGAGCTCCCCGGGATACTCTGGTCATACCGGACGACCCACAAGGAGGCCACTGGCGAGACCCCGTTCATGCTCACCTACGGGGCCGAGGCGGTGGTGCCGGTCGAATTGGGCGAAGAATCTCTCCGCCTCAAATACTTTGACGAAGACAGGAACTCGCAGGGTCTGGGGCTCAGTCTGGAGCTCCTCGGCGAGCGACGGGAGCAGGCACTGGCCACCATCATCCGTCAGAAGCAGAAGGTGGCCCGATACTACAACGCTCGGGTACGGAGAAGAAGCTTCCACCTTGGGGACCTGGTCCTCCGGAAAGCGGGCTTCAACCCTGATACCGCTCGCAAAGGGAAGCTCGCGGCTAGATGGGAGGGGCCCTACAAAGTCGTCGAGGTCCTCGGACCCGCAGCCTACTGACTAGCCAATATGGAGGGGAGGATTCTCACTCACACCTGGAACACGGAACATTTACGCAAGTACTTTCAATAGATGTATCATTTCCTATGAAATAAATTTATTTTGAATTCATTCCTTTCCAGATAAAGCAAAAAGATATACAGAGAGGCGCACGAAGAGGCCGAGGGGCATTCCCCTCCCTCATTCTTCTCCGGGGGCACCAGTGGAGCCACAGGCTGGCCGCCCACTAGGGTCTTTCCCCTTACTCCGTTCGACGTCAGGGTACATCCGAAGATCCTCGAAGTTGACCCCCGAGAGTGGGAACTTCTTTTGGATCTCGGACTGACACCGGGCGAAGCCCTTCTCGAACGCCTCCGACAAGGCGGTCTCAACAAAGGAGGTGGCGTACTCAGCCACGGCATCCTGAGCGATCCGGGCCGGGTCCACCTCCTCGAGCCCACGCATCCGGGCCTCTAAGGTCTCGATCTGGCATTGGTGCTCCGCCCTCTCCTTCTCGATCTCCCGGGATCTCTCGCCGAGTTAGGCAAGGAGGACCCTCGCTTGCTCCTCCGCCGCTTCCAGATGATCGGAGAGCTCCAAGGTCTCAGAGGCAGCAGCAGGGATGGGGATCTGCTCGGCTCCTCCAGACGTGTCGGCGCCTTTCAAAAGCTCGGCGAGCCGCGCCTCGGCCTCCGACTTTGCAGCCAGAGCCAAGGCTCTCTCCCGGTCCGCCTCCTCCAGGGCAGATGACAGCTCAGTTACGCGGGAATCCAAGGACTGGACCAGCGCTTCCTCTAATTGACCTGCCTCTCCCTCCTCGTCGGGGGCCTCAGGGCCTCGCCCGGCATCGGATTTGGCTTTGGGAAGAGCCGCGAATTGGCGCCTCATTGAGAGGCCCACCGAGGACAACTGCACCAAGGCAACGAAGGTAAGACAGCGAAAGCAGCTGGAGGAAGGGAGGACAAGCAGAGACACACTACCTGTTGACCAGCCTGAATCATGAAGGTGGCCAAACAGTCACCTCTGACTCCGTCCAACACTACCTGATCGGGAGGGAGACAACAGTTCTCGGCCACTCGTGCGGCGGCTCCACGGCTCGAAAACACCGACTCCTTCTCCCCCACTGGGAAGCATGGACGAAGAAGACCCTCCCCTGACGAAGGGAACTCGCCAGGAGTGGAGCGGAACGCGCCGAGATACCGACCGTAGGCATCAGGGAGAGAACCGTCCGGGAGAGGTGAAGGGCCGACCCACGGCCAGGAAACCTCAACGGGGGCGGGTTGAGGTTGATCAGCAGTCGGCAGGACATCAACCCCCTCGACCCCCTCACGGACCCTCTTGGAAGACCCCACCCAGCAAGGGGAGAGAGGGAGATGGCACCTTCTTCCTTTTTGAGCCTCCGATCGTGGTCACGACCCGCTGCTTCTTTCGGACCTCCAGCACGTGATCCCTTCTGCACGGATCCGGATTTGGGACCTGCACGTGAGCGCTGGCGGGAGAAGGACCAAGAGGGAATCCACCTACACTCAAAGGAGAAATGAGAGACCAAGCAGAGCCCGGGCGACCTCGAATGGCGAACACTCGGAGAAGCTTACCTAGGGGCCACACCGTCTTACGCAAGTTGTAGTCACTAAAGAGGACGTCGATCGAGCGCTCCCTCGCAGGAATCGCCAGCATGTCCTTCGCCGTCTGCTGCTCGGCGACCGTCGGCTCACCCAGATCGAGGATGACTGCACCGGCCGTCTCCCACCGAACCGGGAAGGGTACACTCGACGGGAACGTGACAAACACGTATTCCCCCTTCCAGCGTTTCAGGGAGCTCGGCAACCCCAGCACCAGGGTCATCTTCGGGCGGGCGCTGATGTAAATCCACGCCCCTGATTGGTGGTGGCTCAGGCGGTAGAACTGGGCAAAGAGGCGAAGAGAGGGTGCCACTCCCCTCAGCATGCAGACAACGATGAACCCGACGAGGAGCCCGACGGCGTTGGGGCTGAATTGACACAGGCACACGTTGTGGGCCTGAAGGAACTCAACAATAAAAGGATGGAGCGGGAAACGAAGCCCGAAGCGGAAACACTTCTCGTATATTCCAACCTCGTTGGAGCCAGGAAAGCAGATCCGCTCGTCAGCCCCAGGGGCACGAGCCGAGTAAGGCGGAAGCAGGTAGGCGGAGCGCATGCTCCCGATGGCGGTGGCACAGATCGACGAAGGCCACGACAAGACCTCTGGGGGCACCCCTGAAAGATCATCCCTGTGCCGACGAATCGCCGAAGGAGGGCTACCCGCCAGGCCCGGAGCCGCGTCACGCTCCGGCTGACCCGAACCCGTGGCAGAGGAAGACGACATGAGACAGAGCTCAGGCAGAATAGGGATCAGCGCAAAGAAGAAAACGACGGGATGGCGGCTCACGAACCCCTCGGCATCTCAACTCAAGACGACCCCACGAGCGGTGGGGATAAGCTTGCAGCTACAACGTGGCAGCATCAGAGGACCGACGGCGCTTCGGAGCCCACGCCTTAAAAGTATCGAACGGGCCAACTCATGATGACGACTAATAAATGAGTCGGCATCGACTGGCGAGCCTGTCAAGGTCGGCGGAAGTCACATCGGCCGAGCCGAACCGGCTAAAGCCGATCGACCCGACCGATGGGGGCAATTGTTACGCCTATTTGGCCGAGGCCCGAAAGACACGAACCCAGAAACCCGACCGCCGGTCAAGAGCCCATCTGCGCACTCAGGCCCACTCGATAAGGCCCTATGGGGGCCCCCCCAAATGTCGATCCGACCCGGCCCCGGTAACACACCGGTCACTCGCCCACTCCTGCGATAACCGCTCCCTCGATCCCGCGACCACTTAATGGCAGTTATAGGGAGGTGCTGGCATGGCGCAGGGAGCGGCGACGGGGGGGATTGAGGGGGCACGATTGGGGGCGGACGAGCGACGTGGGTCGGGGGCGATCACGGCGGAGGTCTATAAAGGGGCAAGGAGGACGACAGGACAAGAGACCGCCTCTCAGGTATCTAGAACCTAAGGTACTCCATCAACGACCTAGTTCCCCCATTTCATCTCCTTCCTCCCCCGCTCGCGCCAGGAGACGCCGTTCCGATCTCCTCACGAGTCGAACCGTCTCCGCCGGGCCTCCTCTTTCAGATCTCTGTCTGACTTAGGCATCGGAGGGGATTTGGCCGGAACCAAGGTCCAGCCCCCTGACGAGTGTTCTCGTCTACGCAGGAGGACATCAGATCCACGGGCCGAGGCTTCCCCTCCGCCCCTCGTCGTCCACGCAACCAGCTGGACGATTGAGGCTTCCCCTCGTCGTCCGACCGCCGAGGCCGAGCGCAACCGACCGAGGCCGAGCGTCTCAATCCGGGCCGAGGCTACCCCTCGCCCTACCAACGGCCGAGGACCCCGATTCGACCCAGCCGACGCGCTCCACGTCGTCTGCAGATCCGACTCGAGCCTCGACTGCACCAACTCGACTCGCCCGAGGGACCCAAGCGGGCCCCTTGACCACGTTGACCGGGTTGTCCACGGTCAACGCTTTGTAGTGAGAAAACACTCTGAAACACAAATGATGCTCATTTTGTAATTTTGTGTGGTTGAAAGTTTTTTTTTAAGTTTGTTTTATATTTCTTTGGTATCGATTGTAGTTTGCAAATAAGATAACTAGTATTTGGTGGCTGTATCTGTTGATGATTCAAATTTTCTCATATTTTGGGTTGAAATTGCACAAGGTTTTAAGAACAACTGGTTGTTTAAGTAAAAGGGAACATCATTGTATTATTTTTAGCCCTACATGATTAGGTATTGTGGACATTTTCATACAATTGATTTGGTAGTGGGAATCAGTTTACTGCTAGGAGTTTACTTGCCAAATAATGTTTAGGATTTAACGTGTTATGGGCTATGCATAATCATTTGAAGTTTGGGAGTAACATTGTTTCATTTTTGTGCCATACAAGTGTAATGCCCTGCTAAGCTACTGCACAAGTACTAGAGGGGGGTGAATAGTACTTTAAAATAATTAAGAGGCTAATTCCTAATTATCTTGCAAACTCTACCAAACAATGCGGAAATTGCGGAAATGTAAATGTTAGACAACAAAGAAACAATCGCAAACAAACGATATTACTTGGTTCGGATCCACCCAAGTCTCCCCGACTTGTTCCCGGTGATCCTACGTCCCAAACACCCAGATCCCCTCCGGATACTCGAGTTAGAAACCCTAACTCAAGATTTCCACTATGAAATACTTGTGAAAAACCTTCACAAGTCAAATCATACACAAATGAAAATGTGACTCCCACAACCCGGGATCACAACCACACTCTCACAACCGAGAGTGAAACTTACAGTTATGAAAGTAAATTGAAATAGAAATTCTTACCGACAAAATCCTATGCCTTGAGTAAAACTTACGATTTAGGGCAAAACGGATTTTGGGGAAGATGAAGAGGCACCAAACCCTAGCTCCAAGATGTAGATCAGTGATGGAGAGCTATGGGGTGGTTGGTGACCTAGAATCAAGCACTTGGCTTGGAAGACTCACAATCAATGAATCTCTCTTTTGAAATAAGAGTGAGGAGAGATTCAAGATTGGAATGGAAGAGCTTTGAATGAGGAATGAATGCTTTCTCTTTGATCTCTAAAGTTCTCTTAATATCAGCTTTGAGTGCAATGAATGCAGCACTCCAAGTATTTATAGGATAGAGGAAATAGAGAAAGAAATTCAAGTCATTAAATGCTCCAACGGCTCTATTCTGAACCAAACTAGTCGGTCAAAGAACAACCACCGACCGACTAGTTCATCAACTAGTTGGTCGGTCAATCAACATGAACCGACTAAGTGGTGAACAGAGAAAAGAAAGAGTTCAGACTGAAGGGAACTAGTCGGTCCAAGAAGAGTTGTTGACCGACTAGTTTCACAACTAGTCGGTCGGTAACTCAACTGAGACTGACTAAGAGATAAAACAAATAGTCTGAACAAAAATTGATTTAGTCGGTCCAAGAACAAAAGTTGACCGACTAGTTCATCAACTAGTCGGTTGCCAAATGAACATAGACCGACTAACGATAAACAGTAAGTTGGCATGTACAGTAGAAGCTCAACTAGTCGGTCAAAGAGCATCACTGACCGACTAGTTCACAAACTAGTCGGTCGGTGAGTCAACGTAGACCGACTAACTGTAAACAGTAAAGAGCTATGAATTGACTGACGCAAACTAGTCGGTCCAAGAAGCTTGGCCGACCGACTAGATCACCATTTAGTCGGTTGGTTCTTCTTCTTGAACCAGCTAACATGCACAAGAAGTCGCGAAACGAAGCGCGATGCTTCCGGAAAAGTTTGTATGGACTTCTTAAAAGATCCTAGCTCTAAGATAGGAGCGTTATGAAGATTTAAACCGTAAGACCTACTCAAGTCTTAACATTCTACGAAAGAAGCTTAAAAGACTATAAATAAAACTTGACGATACCGTCTTCAAAAGCTTCAATCGAATCTTTATGACTTCTAAAATGGTCCATAAGCTTCAACGAAGCTTTAGGCATACTATCACGCGCTTTGAGAAGTCTTGAGACATCGCTTGGGATGTTCACATGAATTTGGCGACGATCTCCATAACTGCGCTCACAAATTGTTAGTTCACAATATATTTATGTTTGTTCATCATCCAAAACCAAATCCGGGGAGTCCAATATCCAACATTCTCCCCCTTTTTGGTGATGACAAACCAACATAAATAATAATAAAAAATAATGATTCAAATGTAATTTACTTACTCCCCCTGCTTTGATGACATGTTAATTCCAAAATGAATAATAATAATACACATCAAGCAGACGAGTAAAGTATATAAAATGAGAATTGGTTATTGAAATATCGGATTTGAAAATCTATTTATATATCTTAACTCCCCCCCTGAATCTAACACAGCAAATTAGATTCTTGGAAAAATGCTTTAAATTATCATTTAGCGCATCGTTATTATTGTATCTCTCCCCCTTTGGCATTAGCAAAAAGAGTGGGAGGAGATCAACGACAACAACAATGGCTTCAAATAAAAGCACGGGAGTCGTAGAATACGACCATGGTCCAAGTGACACCAAAGAGAAATACCAACTAAATCAAAGTGTGTCAATGAGACGAAATTCGAAAATCTATAAATAAAATCATCAAAACTCAAATCAATTTTACAGATTGAGTTATGGAATATACTCTCCAATATCAACATTCTTGGTTAATTTAGTGCATGGAAAATAATTCTATGTTTCCATAGAAATAATTTCTATTTAACCAAGTTATTATCGTCGAGCGACGAAATCAAACATCAGAGACATATAAAATATTAAATGTGCACAACATAATGAAATGTCAACATCGATGTATATATATATGAATGAAGCATGAGTACAACAAAATGATACATCACCGACATACATAACATCGATCCAACGATCGGGGCACAAAATACAACATCATATCACACATATACCAGAGTATCACAAAACATACCGACATCTATCCAAAATACATCAGGGATACATCAAAATACATCAAAACGATCCAAAATACATAACCACACTCTATCCTACCCAAACTCTCTCACAACTAGATCTATCATCTAAAGTGCATCGGAGAGTCCTCAGAGAAGCTCAGGAGGAAGTGGCAGGATCTACAGCAGCAGCAGGCTCTGCAGCAGGAGAAGTAGTCACTGGATCAACAAAAGTGTCCACGGGTAGTCACTGGATCAACAAAAGTGTCCACGGGAGCGATGGTAGAAGTGATCTCAGGTACGACAGGAGAGATGATCTCTGGAGCAGCAACGGTAGTGGCCTCGGGAGCACCAGTCGAAGTATCCACCACAGGAATGGTGGCAATAGGTGTGCTCTCGGGGTCACCAAGAAGTAGCTGTACCAGAAGCACCAGCAGCAACAGGAGTACCCTCAGGGGCACGAGCAGCAGCAGCACGAGCAAGCTCGAGAATCTCCTCATCATCCAGCTCCTCGTCCTCGTCAGAAACTGACGGAGGGATCTCAATCCCCAAATGAGAAGCGATACGAGAAAGAATCTCCTCAGTGCGAGCATACCGAGACTCCACACGTTTGATCGAACGTGCGAGATCAGCAAGAGTAAGGGAGGGAGCAGTAGAGGCTGAGGCAGAGGCTGAAGCAGCAGGGGTCGTCCGCTGAACATGACGGAGCGCCGCAAGAGACTTCTTGACGGCCGTCGCGTTCATGGGGGGACCGAGAGGACGCTCATCATCAGGTGGAAGTGTGACACAGAAGTGGCAAAAAACAAGTGTCAACAAGCAAGGATATGGGATATGCACAGACTTCGTGGACTTCCGGATACTCGAAAGAATCCATCTTATCCAGTATGATCCGGGCCCAGTTAATCTCGCTACCCATGAAGATGGCATAGATCAACTTCAGGAATGGCTGAGAAGGCAAAGAGGAGGAGCTGTACATAGGAAGTAAGCACGACTTCAGAATCAAGTTCAGGACCCAGCCATTGGGCTTGAATGACTTGGAGGGAATGCCAATCATGGCGGGATGAATCTCGTGGAAGATCTCAGAAAGGATAACCTGGTCAAGAGAGGAAATGTCATCGACGGAGATATCTGACGGAAGAAGGCCAGACGAGGAGATACCCAAAACCTCTCCTAAGATTTCTGCCGTGAGGACTATCGGAGTCCCCAAGACAGTAGTCTCAATCGAGTGGGTCTCGTCGTACTGACCACGAACCGTATTGGCATAGAAGAGCTTCACGAGGCGAGGGTAAGGGTGTGGGTTCGCCTTCGGGTCATATCGAAGGTAATCGAGAAGACCGGAAGACGACAGAAGATCTGCGAGGCCTGGGAAGTCTGAAAACTGAACGAAAAGCTCCAGAAGCAGCGGGCAGTGTTCGATACAGTTGTAAGCTGCGAGACACATAGGGTCGTCACGACACAACGAAATATCGACACCGCCAACCGGCATCGGAGCCTTTCCCTTAGGCTTACGAGTGGAAGTACGTGGTCGAGAGCTAGACTCAGGTTGCCTAGGAGGGGGTGTAGGCTCCCTATGGGTCTCGGTCTCAGGAATGTATTCCGTGTCGGCATCAGGAGGTGAGGGGGCATGGAATGAAGCCGGTGAAACTGGTTGCTTCCTAGGCTGAGATCGGGGTTTCGCTGTCGCCGTCCTCTTACGCTTAAGAGGAGGCGAAGACGAAGAGGGTTGGGTGGTCTTCGATCGGCGTTTAGGTGGGGTTCGTTTGGGTTGCGGGGGGTCCGACGGAGGTGAATCGACGGTCATAGGCGAAGGACCATAGGGATCGATCGGGATACGTGTGCGTGTTATAAGCGCGACAAGACACGTACGAGAAATCGAGAGATCGGAACCCTAAAAAATTACAAGCCCTAGAAACTGAAACCCTAGCCGAAAAACTAAGAAACCCTAACCCTAAGCATAGGAAACAAGCCCTAGAAGCTAGGAGAGGGAGGAGAGATCACCTAGGGAGGAAGATCGACGGACGGCGACGGTTGGGATGGCCGGAAAGTGGCCGGAGATCGATCGGAGAGGGAGGAATTTCAAGGGGCTCGGCGGATTTTGGCTGAGAGAGTAAAAGAGAACCGACTAGAATGAAAGATAGTCGGTCGGGGGAGCTTTAAGTCGGTCGGAAGTCGAAAAGACGCAACTGTCCCTGAGGCAATTAGTCGGTCACAGTTCAAGCACTGACCGACTAGATCACGATCTAGTCGGTCGGTCAATGAGTTTGAACCGACTAGTTGCAAACAGTGGCAGAAGCCAAAAATACTGACGAGAATTAGTCGGTCTAAGCTCATTCACTGAACGACTAGATCTGAATCTAGTCGGTCGGCAAATGAACGTCACTAAGAGAGTCCAAAAATTTGGAAAATTGAAAATTTGATTTCTCTCCTAATCACACTTCGACGAAACATCGAAATACTCTCATTAAACATTATACTACCCCATTAAACATCAAAAATCTGAAATTTGACGTTTACAAACAAATCGAGCGAAAATTCCAAAAATTCAACAAAAATCCAGAAAATTCCAATAAATCTAGCATGAGCAAATATAATGAAATTTTGTAGCATGCGAGATTATTGACTAAAAATGAATCCTAAATATCGGATTCACCCATAATCCCCAATTCTCGACGCAACCGCACAAAGGAGTCTTCCTTTAGGGGTTTCGTGAAAATATCGGCGATTTTCTTCTGGGTTTCAACGTACACTAATATGATGTCCTTTTTAGCAACATGATCATCTAAGAAATGGTGTCAGACATCTATGTGTTGAGAACGGGAATGGTGTAGCGGGTTCTTGGAGAGACATATTGCACTTTAGTTTTCCACCATGATAGGGCAAGTATCACAGTTTATACCAAACTCTTTAAGTGTGTGTCTCATCCAAAGAACTTGAGCACACGCGGCACCGGCGGCAATGTATTCCGCCTCGGTGGTTGAAAGTGATACGGAATTCTGCTTCTTGGAAAACCAAGAGACAATAGAATTTCCTATAAAATGGCAAGTGCCACCAGTACTTTTCCTGTCGGATTTGCACCCGCATAATCTGCGTCACTATATGAGATTAACTCATACGTGCTAGATTTTGGATAAAGTAATCCAAAATCAAGTGTGTAACTTAAATAACAGAAAATACGTTTTACCGCTACTAAGTGAGACTCCTTAGGTTGAGACTGATAACGAGCACATACACATACGACAAACATAATATCGACGAATGTCTACATCTTTACCGCTCGTATCCTTATCAAGATGCGTAGTCATGCTCATTGGAGTCTTTTTCCCGGAGGCATTCTCCATTCCCAATCGCTTAAGCAACTCCATCGTGTACTTCGTTTGGTGGATGAAGATTGCATCGTCCATTTGGCGAATTTGGAGACCTAAGAAATACTTGAGCTCACCCATGTGGCTCATCTCAAATTGATCCTTCATCACATTAGAAAACTCTTCGCAAAGAGCAAAGTTAGTAGCACCGAAAATGATATCATCAACATATATTTGAACTAAAATTATATCATTATTTGAATACTTAACAAATAATGTGGAATCAACTTCTCCCATTTTAAAACCCAAATCCAAAAGAAAATTCTTTAAACGGTCATACCAAGCTCGAGGAGCTTGTCTCAAGCCGTAAAGTGCTTTCTTAAGTTTAAAAACATGATTTGGAAATTTTTCATTTATAAAACCCGGAGGTTGAGAAACATAAACTTCCTCAACAACATCTCCGTTTAAAAACGCACTTTTAACATCCATTTGAAATAATTTAAAATCCTTATGGCATGCAAAAGATAATAATAATCTAATTGATTCTAATCTAGCTACCGGAGCGAAGGATTCTTCGAAATCAATACCTTCCTCTTAACGGTAGCCTTGAGCTACTAACCGAGCTTTGTTCCGGACGACGACTTGGTTTTTGTCGGTCTTATTCTTGAAGATCCACTTTGTCCCTATGACGGTGTGATTCTTCGATGGCAATGGAACAAGCTCCCAAACCTCATTCCTCTCGAATTGAATGAGTTCCTCCTCCATGGCTAAGATCCAAGCACCATCTTCGCATGCTTCATTAACATTCTTTGGCTCTATCGAGGAGGCAAAGGCACAATGAGCGAAGTAGTTCACTTGCGATCTCGTCTTGACACTATCATGGGTATTGTCAATGACTTGCTCATGAGGATGGTCACGAACGGTATGAAGCCGTTTGGGAATTCCTTGATCACTAGGAACACTCTCAACAACTTCATTAGTTGGGTTAGTCTCAATAGAATCAATAGAATTATTAGAAATAGAATGACCAATTGAATTACATAAGACATCCATAGAGTCATCATCATTGGTAATTCTAGTTGGAACAAATCCTTCATTAAACGAAACATGAAGCGATTCCTCGATCGTTGAGGTTCGTTTGTTGTATATCCGGTAGGCTTTGCTACGTGAGGAATATCCAACAAAAATCCCCTCATCGGATCTTGGATCGAATTTGTCCAAACTACCATACGTGTTCTTAATAAAACATTTTGAACCAAAAACACGAAAATGTTTAACTTGAGGCAACCTACCAAACAACAATTCATAACAAGTTTGTTTAGTGCCGGACCTCAAAAGTATTCTATTAAACACATAACAAGCGGTGTGTACCGCTTCCGCCCAAAATTGATGGCCAAGTTGGCTATCATCAAACATAGTGCGAGCACACTCCACTAGCGTCCTATTCTTTCTCTCAACAACACCATTTTGAGGAGGTGCGCGAGGGAATGAAAAGGTGTGTGTAATACCAACTTCATCACAAAATGTCTCAAAAGACTCATTCTCAAATTCCCCTTCATGATCACTACGAATAGTGACAATGGTGGTTCCGATGAGATTTTGTACTTTCTTAACAAAAATTGTGAAGTTTTCAAAAGCTTCATTTTTATTACTTAATGAAAATACCCAAGTAAACCTAGAAAAGTCATCAACGATGACAAGTCCATATCTAGCATTACCTAATGAAGCAACTCTAGTTGGCACAAATAAATCTAGATGTAATAGCTCTAGAGGCCGCTTAGAAGAAATGCTTTTCTTAGGTTTAAATGAAGATTTTGGAAGCTTGCCTCGTTGACACGAGTCACAAAAGATTTTCTTTTGAAAGACAAGCTTAGGGAAGCCTCTAATAGAATTTAACTTGGAAAGCTTAAATAGTGTTCCAAAGTTCACAGGACCAAAACGTCTATGCCATAAGTGTTGTTTACTTGTGTTGGCAATGATACATTGTTCATGTGATCTTGGAAGATCTAGGATGTATATATCCTTATGACGTGTGCCAGAAAACAATAATTCATTATTATCCTTTCTTAAAATATGGCACATTCCTTTTGCAAAGCTAACTTTGTAACCTTTGTCACAAAGTTGGCTTATTGAAATGAGATTGTGGTTTAATCCTTTAACAAGGTAAACATCACATATAAGTGGTTTAGAAGGATTACCCACTTTGCCAACACCTATGATGGTTCCGCTCTCGTTGCCTCCAAAGACTACCCGGTTCTCATTTGCGATGGGCACCACTCCGGAGAGCAATTGAGCGTCACCCGTCATGTGTTTTGAACACCCGCTATCGAGTATCCAATTCCTCTTGAAGCTAAATTTAAAGTTGTTGCCCCGTTTCTTTCTCTTGAGTACCTAAGGATAGAAAAAATCTTATCATGGTACCCAAGGTCATTGGGTCCAAAAGATTAGACCTTTGGAAGCCAAGTCCAATTGGACTTAGACTTCCCCACATAGTTATCACTATGCACGACATTCGAAAAATAAGCATTCAAGTAAACTTGTTTTTCATTCATGCTTGTGTCCTTTGGGCTCCAAATTGTGAAGATGTTGGGAGCCCTCATCCTATTGGGTGCATGCATGCGTTGTTGATTTCTACGTGATGCATGACGTGGATATGAATAAGGAACATGATGGAATGGTGCATGTGGATAATTATTCATACGATGATGAGGGTGAACATATGCATGTGGGGGGAACACGTGCGTGAGGGTGTCTCACATTGTGTGCACGTGCCTGTGGATGTGGTGCATAAAAATCATCATATGTGTGAGCATGTGGAGTAGGACGTGTATTCCTACGTGGCATGGTATTTGTGTACATATAAGCATGACCCTTCTTTGGAGGTCCACCCAAAGTGGGTTTCTTTCCAAACGAGGGTGTGTACAAGGTGGAAGCACCATTGGTAGTTGAACTACCAATAGAGTGTTTGCTAACACTCGTCGAAGCATCGAAAGTAGGCCTAACAAAGGTAGTGGCCGACTTGGATGAATTTCCCAAATTATACCCCAAACTAATGTGGTGATTGGCCGGAGGTAAGTCATTTAGGATATTATCCAAATGGCCCTTACCCTTATTGAATTCATTGATTCGGCCCAATGTGCACTCATATTTCTCGGTGAGAGAACACATAGAAGCATCCAAAGTGGATTCTTGCGATGTAAGCACATAAACACGAGATTTGAGATTCTCATTCTCAATACTCAAAGTCGAGTTTTGAGAAGTCAAATCCGCTATCTTGTGTTCCTCCAAATCCTCAATGCTAACATGTTCAAGTTGAGACTTGAGATTTACAATCTCATTTCTCAACTCTTCAACAACGGTGTCGTTGTTGGTGATGATAGTTTTAGGCGAGGTTTGGATGCTAGCTAAATCATCTTTTACCTTAGTATATCTATTTACTAATTTAGAGTATTTAGACCATAATTGCTCATTAGCATTTCTAAGGTCATCCATGGTTACCTCATCGCCTTCGTTGTCGCTATCATCGGAGGAGGAAGATCCTTGATCATGCTCCTCTCTTGCCATGAAGCACATGTGTGCTTGCTCCACTTGCTCATCGTCCGACTCTCCACATGAGGAATCCTCGGAGTTGGTGAATGTCCCGACAAGCCCCTTTTTGTACTCTTTCTTGTACTTCTTGGACTTGTCGAACTTCGGCGCCTTCCACTTCTCCTTTTGCTTATTTTGAGGACACTCCGCTTTCATGTGTCCTGGCTTGTTGCATTTGAAACACAAAGGAGAGGGGGCGTTAGAAGAACCAAATTTAGCTTTGTTCTTATAGTTACATTTCCGGAAGAACCGGTTGAACTTCTTTGCCATGAGTGCCATGGACTCCAAGTCCAACTCGTCTTCCGAGTTTTCATCATCGGTTGATGTGGAAGTTGATGGAGCGGCCTTGAAAGCAATAGCCTTCTTCTTTGGCTCATCTTTCTTTAGGTAGAACTTCATCTTGTCCTGCAACTTCAACTTGCTATCCTTGCGTATGTCATATGACATTAAGATACCCATTAGTTGAACAACGGTATAAGTTTTCATATCATTACCTTCCTAGATGGCGAAGGTCCGTTTCTCCCAACAAGAAGGAAGTCCATCGATAATCTTCGAGACTTTCTCCTTTTGGGTGTAGGTTTTACCCAGAGCCTCCAACTCGTTTGTGATGTCGACGAAGCGAGCATAATACTCCTTCATCTTCTCACCCTGTATCATATGAAATAACTCGTAATCTTTATTAACTACTACGAGTTTAGAGTCTCTTACCCTACTTTTCCCTTCATGCAAAATGAGGAGGGAGTTCCATATTTGATATGCACTATTACATGTGCATATCTTGTTGAAATCCTCGGGCTCCAAAGCGCATTGCAAGGCGTTCATTGCCTTGGCATTACTTACCTCCACGGCGATCTCCACGGGAGTCCACTTCTCGAAATCTTCTTCGGCGGGCTCGACGTATTCCTTCATCGTGGCCCTCCATAGTGAAGTACTCCGGAGGAAAGTTTCCATCCGGCATTTCCAGTACCCGTAGTTGGTACCATTGAAGAATGGAGGCCTCGTTGAGGAGTGTCCTTCTATTACCGAAGACGCTCCTTCATAGTTCTTGAAGGTGCTATAGTCGGAAGGTGGACGAACGCTTTTGTTGTCGTTGACAGACATAGCTATAGACTTGGCTCTGATACCAAATGTAATGCCCTGCTAAGCTACTGTACAAGTACTAGAGGGGGTGGGTGAATAGTACTTTAAAATAATTAAGAGGCTAATTCCTAATTACCTTGCAAACTCTATCAATCAATATGGAAATTACGGAAATGTAAATGTTAGACAACGAAGAAACAATTGCAAACAAACGATATTACTGGGTTCGGATCCACCCAAGTCTCCCCGACTTGTTCCCGGTGATACTACGTCCCAAACACCCGGATCCCCTCCGGATACTCGAGTTAGAAACCCGAACTCAAGATTTCCACTATGAAATACTTGTGAAAAACCTTCACAAGTCAAATCATACACAAATGAAAATGTGACTCCCACAACCCGGGATCACAACCACACTCTCACAACCGAGAGTGAAACTTATAGTTATGAAAGTAAATTGAAATAGAAATTCTTACCGACAAAATCCTATGCCTGGAGTAAAACTTACGATTTAGGGCAAAACGGATTTTGGGGAAGATGAAGAGGCACCAAACCCTAGCTCCAAGATGTAGATCAGCGATGGAGAGCTATGGGGTGGTTGGTGACCTAGAATCAAGCACTTGGCTTGAAAGGCTCACAATCAATGAATCTCTCTTTTGAAATAAGAGTGAGGAGAGATTCAAGATTGGAATGGAAGAGCTTTGAATGAGGAATGAATGATTTCTCTTTGATCTCTAAAGTTCTCTTAATATCAGCCTTGAGTGCAATGAATGCAGCACTCCAAGTATTTATATGATAGAGGAAAGAGAGAAAGAAATTCGAGTCATTAAATGCTCCAACGGCTCTATTCTGAACCAAACTAGTCGGTCAAAGAACAACCACCGACCGACTAGTTCATCAACTAGTCGGTCGGTCAATCAACATGAACCGACTAAGTGGTGAACAGAGAAAAGAAAGAGTTCAGACTAAAGGGAACTAGTCGGTCCAAGAAGAGTTGCTGACCGACTAGTTTCACAACAAGTCGGTCGGTAACTCAACTGAGACTGACTAAGAGATAAAACAAATAGTCTGAACAAAAATTGATTTAGTCGGTCCAAGAACAAAAGTTGACCGACTAGTTCATCAACTAGTCGGTCGCCAAATGAACATAGACCGACTAACGATAAACAATAAGTTGGCATGTATAGTAGAAGCTCAAGTAGTCGGTCAAAGAAGCATCACTGACCGACTAGTTCACAAACTAGTCGGTCGGTGAGTCAACATAGACCGACTAACTGTAAACAGTAAAGAGCTATGAATTAACTGACGCAAACTAGTCAGTCCAAGAAGCTTGGCCGACCGACTAGATCACCATCTAGTCGGTTGGTTCTTCTTCTTGAACCAGCTAACATGCACAAGAAGTCGTGAAACGAAGCGCGATGCTTCGGGAAAGTTTGTATGGACTTCTTACAAGATCCTAGCTCTAAGATAGGAGCGTTATGAAGATTTAAACCGTAAGACGTACTCAAGGCTTAACATTCTACGAAAGAAGCTTAAAAGACTATAAATAAACCTTGACGATACTGTCTTCAAAAGCTTCAATCGAATCTTCATGACTTCTAAAATGGTCCATAAGCTTCAACAAAGCTTTAGGCATACGATCACGCGCTTTGAGAAGTCTTGAGACGTCGCTTGGGATGTTCATATGAATTTGGCGACGATCTCCATAACTGCGCTCACAAATTGTTAGTTCACAATATATTTATGTTTGTTCATCATCCAAAACCAAATCCGGGGAGTCCAATATCCAACAACAAGGTGTGTTGTTGCCAAGATATTAATGGGTAAGTTTGGCAAGAAGGTAAAACTGTTGCTATGTATGGCTTTTATGCAGCTCTCTCTTTTATGATCTCTTTCTTTTTTGTAGATCGATATTGTAAATAGATTGCAATGTTCTGAAGCGTGGAAATATGTAATGTTCTATCCAAAAATCTCATTTTATCTTTAAAAATGACAAATTTTTTCCTTTGTTGTTATGTAATGGAAATGAACTGCAGTTCTTCATTAACATACGTTTTTTCATTTGTAAAAAAACAATTTTGACTATTTCGATTACTGTCAAAGTTCTCAAGCCCTATATTTCCCCTTCAACTTTTAACTCTGCAAATGATCTTGCTTTGAGAATTTAATGCATTTCTCTGGTTCAAATTCCATAATAAATAGCTTAATCATTGGAATGCTACTGAATATGGTTTGCTTCATGTTGTAATTACTCACTCCAATTGATCTGGCCATTTCTTATTGTTTATGTTATATTTTGCAGAATTTTCATGGTTGAAACTTGACATAGCCTGTTCTTTATTTTGCAGCAGGATTGTGTATACGAGTTGCAATAAAGCCAGAATACATGATAGCTCCACCAGTAAGATTTGTTAGAAATGATTCATTCTATCGTTATCTAAATGTGCTTCTTATGCATAATTGCATGAGTTTTTCTTTAAATAGACTCATGATCATGATAGTTTAGCAATCCAGTAACCAGTCAGAATGTTTTGTATATTCAAGAATTCTTATGAATCCTCTGTATTCTACAACGATAATGTGTCTTTGACTCTATGTTTAACACAAGATAGCGAGTTTTACCAACTGTAATGTCCGGCCGCTGAAGTAGGAGATGAGCATCATTACTGAGGACAATATCGATTGGTGTTGGGAGGCTGCCAACGTCGAG
Source organism: Scilla litardierei (assembly GCA_030789695.1). Classification (NCBI taxonomy): domain Eukaryota; kingdom Viridiplantae; phylum Streptophyta; class Magnoliopsida; order Asparagales; family Asparagaceae; genus Scilla; species Scilla litardierei. Next base: position 267,494,144 of record CM061142.1, on the reverse strand, counting down.
AATGTCGCCAATGTCATCATCTTGAGCCACCACACTTCCATCTTCAGTCGTCTGGCCCTCACAGTTCATTATATTGATGAGTCTTTTGATGCTTTTTTGAATTAATGTTCAAATTTTGTTTGTTTGTTTTGGTGTGGGCTGGTGTGATTTGATCTAAAGGCACTCAAGGTTCCAAATGTATCTTGCAATTTTTTTCTGTTGAGAACAAATGACCAGCAGATCAACATATCAATTTCTGACTCATATGGTTGTAATATATGTGATTTGGACTCATAGGATGCTGAATTAAAATCATATGACTGCTTCTCTCTCCATAAAGTGGGAACAACATTGGATCTAATTTGCACATTCAAGTTTTTGAAGAAATGCTAGGAATTTTCAGAAGTTCATATGTATCTTTATACATATATATGTTTATTGCGGTTTTGACTATTATACATATAGTTGATGGTCTTAGGACTTGATGCAAGATAAAACAGTTGCTATCTATGGCTTTTATGCAGCTCTCTCTTTTATGATCTCTTTCTTTTTTGTTGATCGATATTGTAAATAGATTGCAAGGTTCTGAAGCATGGAAATATGTAATGGTTCTATCCAATGTGGAAATTAGGTTCCACAGTAATGAGGAAGCCCGGGGTGGGCAGGGCTTCCATGACCGAGGATGAAAATGAAGGAAATTTGTTTAATTAGGATAAAAATCGTTCATCATTTTTCCCTAAATTGTACTATTTGTAAATGATTATGCAATTAAGTGGATAACTTTTAATCAAAGAAACAGGGCCAAATTTAAACACATAGAATTGCTAAATAATTGTAGGCATGGGCGGCAATCATATAATTCATTTTAACTTAATTGAAATGCTAAACATGAGACATCAGATATGATGTTTGGAGATGTGATGTTTGGAGACTTTTTAAATGAGTTGTACCCTTATGGCACATGTTAAATCTTGAGAGAACTAAATTTTGGGTGGACTAAAATTTTTGGGGGAATTAAATTTTCTGGTAGAAACTAAATTTTTAGGGAACCTAAAATTTTTAGAGAACTAATAACAAATAGTAAGCTTTACATATTGTTGTTCGTTTAAAATTAAAGAATCTAAGATTTTGAGGGGAAATAGTTTATAGGAATCGTGCATGATTTAAGTTTATTTTTCGGATTTATTAGATGAAACTGCTTCAAACTTGATCATTTTTCTTCATTAGTGACTGTACTTTTGATGCATGCTCTAATGTGTGGTTAATCAAGGGACATGCCTATATATTATTACCTAAATGGTGACGAGATGGGCAATGATATGTTTTTTCTTTTCTGATGCCTGTATTTTGATAATTTTCACGGAAGGAAAGGACATGCATGTATCCTGCTGAAGGTAAAAATTTGAGTTCCTTTTCTTAAGGAGACTAGATATGAGTTTACCTAGGTGTTTTGTTGGCATATTATCATTTGTAGTCTTTTATAATTTTAATTCTGGGCTCTAATGATAATGATCTCTGGTTACTTATCCCCACTGCCTCTTCCTACCCTTCACAGTTCAAATATTTGTTTTCGTTCCTTGAAGGCTAAATTCATTAAACTTTAAGAGGACTTTAGTGAATGTCTTCGTGATTTTAGTGTAGTGCAAGGTGTGCTTTTGTTCTAAATATTTAAATTCCAGTTTTTGCAATATATCATTACTTTGAGTGTGGTGATTTGTTGGCATTGGTTTTTAAAACAGATTTTGTATTTTCTTTTAACTACCGTTCAAATTAAAATTTTAATTTCAAATAGGCTGAAAGACAGAAAGCTTTTATATGTTTTTCAATATGCATATAAACAATGATAGTCCTCGTTTCCTGTTGTCCATTTACCATTCATCATTGACAAAAGTTTATTATATTGGAAACATTGGGGAATTGTATTCTGCTTATTAGTCTGAAAATACAAGTCATAACATTATTTCCAAAAAAAATCATAACATTATCATTACAGCCCACCCTACAGAAACATAAATGCGAGTGTACTCATGTCAATCATTTATTGTACTGAGTTAATTCTAGGATAATTCAATTAATTATGTAAATTTCATATTTAGGTGTATGACGTTGCTCCTGGTTTTATTGCGTCTGATATGACCGAGAAGCTTAAAGATGACATTTTTCACCATGGAAATTGTTTGTACGCGATAATGGCATACATGAAAGAGATGCATGACTCTTTGAGTTGAATGATGAACAGAATGACATTGTGATGACCGTTAACATCCTCTTTGCAGCAGGCCAAGTGGTTGATCATAGGAATGCTATTTTACTACATGAATCAAGAAATAGATCATTGGCACAATAATATTTGGGCCTAAGAATGTCTAATATCAACCAGTGCTACCTACTTTTTTGTGTCCATGGATCTTTATGGATATACATATCGTAAATTTAAACTCAAAAATACTTCAGGCTGAACTCAGTCATGACTTTAGAGCTCACAAAGAATACTGAGGCCTTTATATATGCGTGCATGTTGTCTTAGAATCTGAAATATAAGCGTAACTGAAATATCTCTGAGAGTAGTGGCTTGCTATTTGGAATATTCCATGTTTTTCTTTTATTTTTGTGTAAGGATAAAGTTGTGAATGATTCTTCTTTGAAAAACCGTTAACAAGCTATGGAGTAATGCGAATATTCGATCGCCTTTTGTTTCTTAGTGTATTTCAGATTTTGCAGGAGATGAAAAACAAAAATCATGACAATATCATAAGTGTTATTGTAAACATTATTAGTTGAGTGCCCCAGTGTGGAAATCAAAAATAAATATCACGATTGCCCCTATACAAGTCCACAGCTCTTACGTAACATTTTGCTAATAGTAAATCTACATTCTTAGAAGGTTGTAGGGACCTAGAAACCAAGTACACACAAGACAAGTTGAAAAGATTTATTTAGAGAACATCAAGTCCAAAAACTCAAAGTATTCATAATACAAAGAAAATTTAAGTTCGATAAAATGTGCGACAAAGTATGAAATGGAACAATGTCTAATTTTTGTCATTACAATTGAAGTGTGATGAGAAGCTTACAAATCAATGTCAAATTTCATGGTGGTTAAAGTAAGCTACAAACTAAATAACGTAAAGACAGTGTTATTCAAGTCCATAGGTAGAGTTATCTGACATAATTAATTATTGTTTTCATTATAGAAATTTGTCTAAACATTGGGGGAAGAAACAAGATTTGTCTAAAATTTGTAGGGGAACTAAATATTGGGTGGGGACTGAAATTTTCGTAGGGAACTAAATAAACAATGGGGGAACTAAATTCTCTGGGAGAACTAGATATTGAGGGGATTAAAAATTTAAATATTTGAAAAGAACTAAATTCTCTGGAGAGAACTAAATTTTGGGGAACTAAGATTTTGAGGGTGACCTAATAATTATTGCGCTTTAATTATTGTTATTCGTTTAAAATTGGTCGGTTCAAGATTTTTAGGGGAAAATATTTTAAATGAACCGTGCCCTTAGGACACGGGTTATGACTAGTATATATATATCAGTTCTATGTTCATCGTGCTCATATTTCAAAAAAAACATCTTTGTATAAACTTATTTTTATTCGCAAAATAAATTACTACCTCACCCTACTCTTCATTTCTCCGTCTAACTCTTTTTCCGAATTGAAATTTTCTACCATCTGCTCACTTTTTCTACATAATTTTTATGAGTATAAAAATATATGATACCGTATTTTACACGTGATCTTTTTATCTGTTTCAATATTTTGAGCAATATCTTAGTTCCATCCAACCAGTTATCTCCTTATCCTCGCCTTATCCAAACTCGTTCTTTCCGATCTTGTTTCGTTTCACTTTTGGTTTCGGTTCCTTTCTTTCATGTAGACAATAGTACTTGTAGTTGCATGTGTCAACTCTAGTTTAGTAGTGGGCCCTTTGTTTTATAATGTCGTCGTGGTGTATGTTTGTAGGTAGAGCATGTGAACCGGTACGAGTGTACTACCTTTAGGATATTAGTGATTGTCTCTAGTGTCGTGTATGTATACTCGGTGTGGACTGTGGTACACGTATGAGTTGTCTGAATGATAGTATTCATATTGGTGTGAATAGCGTCATAGCAGGCAATTCCTTAGACTTAGTCTTTTGTACTATTGAATAGCTTATCTTGGCTGCATGTGATTATATTAAAACTTTTGTTTTCTTTTAAACCAAATCTTTAAAGTTTTTGAAACTAGCTCACAAGATCACAAATCATTTATCCTCCCTCATCCATTACCACAACTCCACACCTTTTTTCCAAATGTTTTAAAAATATGTCAGTGGCCTTAAGTTTTCCTTTCTCTTCTCTCCTTCTCCCTTAGAAATGTTATGTTTATTGTTGTTATATTATTGGGACTAGCTATTATTGTTATATGATTTTGTTTGCGGGTAGGCTCAGGGTGAGATGAGATTTATTATAGCAATGATTAATTGATTTTGGAACACAAGGATATTGGATTAGATGTTTTTGGATGAAAAGAATGAGCTGTCCAAGACTTATTTATAATACCGATGTGTGACGGACTCAATGGAGAATTCGGGTCGGATAAAATTATATACGGGGAGATGATAACTTATCAGAATTGAGACTTAGACGAGTGGTAGATAGGAGTAGCTACGGAGTATAGTATGAGTTAAGGTGATCATGAGGATGAGTAGAGCATTTAAAGCATCAAGAATTGATTGTTAAGTTGACGTGAGAAGACATTGGGAATAACACGACGTGTTGAGATAAATGGATGGTTAGATAGTCGAACTTAATATTGGTAGGGATTAGTTATAGTGAATAGGATAAGATGTGATTTTGATTGTTCAATTATTTGGCGGATAAATTTATGGGAAGATATGACAAGGAATGTATTGATGACACGGCGATTGTTGATTTGTGAAAGGTGTTATAAGATAGACAAAGTGTTTGTCTTGGATTGGTGATCGACTAGAACATCATTTTAGCGATTGATTAATATTGGGAAGAGATTGAGAAATTTAAAGATGTTATTGTGCGATGATGTTTAGTGGAGTGGTATGGTATGAGAAGATGATTATTATTCTTTTATGAGAACTTGGAGTTGGAAATTTGAACAGCAGTGATGGGTCTATAGTTAAGTGATAGGATGTGAGTTTAGTCGTGGCATTATCCAGTGAAAAGACGGGTTATGATGGATTATTTGAGGAACGATGTTGAAGTTATAGGATTAGAGATCATTGTGTGGAAGATGGGAGTTATAGGCTTAAGTGTTTATAGATATTATTATTATTATAAGTGATTCCGAGGACGGAATCATTTCTAAGGTGGGTAGAATGTAACGGCCGCTTTCAGACCGTTCGTATTTTCTACGTGCACGTACTTTTCGTGCACGTATTTTATTTGACTCTTTCTTGGTTTTGGTATATACTCTGTGATATACCGTTGTGACCGTATGAAAGTGTAGAATTTTATAGTAATTTTTGGGAACGTCATCTCACGGCTCGTCTTCTCGCAAAACAGCTTTGAATGGAAGGGCGGTTTGGTGTTTTGGCACCAATACGCGGTTCTCGTTTTTACGATAATTTTGGTAGGTGTAGCACGCAATCAGACCCCGTAGCTCTATACCTCTCGTCTCCACGATCGTCCCGGTATTTTCGGATTATTTTTCCGATACCCGTAGTGGAAGATATCCCCTAATCAATTTGCAACCGTCGATTAGTCTTAATTAAATTCAAATTTCAAATCTTAGGGAATCTCTCATACGTAGCATCTGTGATTTGCTACCACTATACTCACCCAGCTTTACCTTTCTTTCCACACCCCCTCTCTCACACTCCCTCTCCCACATCCCTAAATTAGAGGTTAATATAGCAAGTTCTCTTCTTAAACTCAAACAACCCTAGATGAAACCGCATGAACCCACTCTAGCCGCCACTTCTCTTCAGTTTTGTGTGGATTCCCCTCGCCACCAACGGCACCACCAGCCTTCCTAGCCTCCGGTAACTTCTCCTCCTACTCGTCCTCCATCTTCTCCTCCCAAAGAGCTCCAAAACCCATTAGAAACCCCATAGCCGAAATTCTGTGCATAGTTTTGACCATCGCCGGAAAAACCGCTGGCCACCGCTCTCCGACGATCTCTGGCTGCCGCCACCACCTCCCTCGGATCCCCCTCGACCTCCCCTAACACCTGCAACCTCTCTCCTCTCATCTCCCTCCATCAAAACCCCTCAAAACTCCATGAAAACACACAAAAAAGACAGCCCAGCCCAGATCTGTGCGCCGCTGAAAAAACAGCCGGCTGGCCACCTCCGGCCACCCCCTCCAGCCATCTCCACCTCCACTCGACTCCCCTTTTACCCCCCGATCATCTCCAACTCCCCCTACAGACGCTTATTGGGTCCGAGCTTCACAGCTCTGGTCCAACGGGCCTTAGGCACGCTTCGCCTCCGTAGATTTGGGAAGCGGGGCGTGACAACCCACTTCGAGACATAATCAACTGCGACAAGGATGTACTTGTTGTCGTTACTTGTCGGGAAGGGTCCCATGAAATCAACACCCCAACAGTCGAATAAATCTATCTCCAAAATGCCTTGTAGGGACATTTCATTTTTCTTCGTGATATTTCACGTTCTTTGGCACCTGTCGCATGCTCTGATGTATTTGTTTGCGTCTTTGAAGATGGTGGGCCAATAGAAGCCACTTTGAAGGATTTTCATAATGGTTTTAGTGACTGCCGCATGTCCTCTGCAAGGTTGGTCATGGTAGTGTGACATAATGGAAGTGGCCTCCTCAGTTGGAATGCATCATTTGATGATCCCATCGGCGCATGTTTTGAATAAGTACGGATAATCCCAAAAGTAGTTTCTGGCATCGTGTACGAACTTCCTCCTCTGATGGGTTGCCATCCCATGAGGGATTATGCCGATCACCATATAGTTGACTATATCAGCATATCAAGGTGCTTTAGAGGAGGATGCTGCGAATAATTGTTTGTCGGTGAATGAGTCATCAATCTGAATGCTGTCGTCTCCATGCCTAAGAATTAGCCATGATAGATGGTCTGCCACTACATTCTCAGACCCTTTCTTGTCCTTGATCTCTATGTCAAGCTCTTGGAGGAGAAGAATCCACCGTATTAAACGCGGCTTTGCATCCTTCTTACTTAACAAGTATTTCAGCGCTGCATGATCCGTATGGATTATTACCTTGGATCCCAGAAGGTAAGATCTGAACTTTTTAATGGAGTACACCATGGCTAGTAATTCCTTCCATGTGGTGGTGTAATTCTTCTGAGCATCATCTAAGGTCTTACTAGCATAGTTTATTGCGTGAAGCTTTTCCTCTTTCCTTTGACCTAGAACAACTCCCACCGCTTGATCACTAGCATCACACATCAACTCAAAAGGTAGGTTCCAATCTGGCGGCTATATGATAGGTGCAGAAATGAGAGATTCTTTCAACCGGTTAAAAGCTACCTAGCTAGTGTCAACAAAACACAAAAGGAGCATCCTTCATAAGGAGCTCCGTAAGAGGGTGAGCAATGCTAGAGAAATCGTTTATAAAGCGACGAAAAAATCCCGTATGGCCTAGAAAACCACGGATACCCTTAAGATTAGTGGGGGGCAGCAAGTCTTTGATGACATCAACTTTGGCCATGTCGACTTCGATCCCCTTAGAAGAGATGGCATGGCCAAGAACTACCCCCTCTGTTACCATGAAATGGCACTTTTCCAATTTAAAGTCAAATTATTCTCTAGGCATCGTTCTAAGACTTTAGCTAAATTGGCTAAACACGGATCAAAGTCGGTGCCATAGACGGAAAAGTCATCCATAAAAACTTCCATTATATTTTCAATGAAGTCCGAGAAAATGGATGTCATGCACCTTTGGAATGTCGCAATTGAATTACAAAATCCAAACGGCATTCTTCGATATGCGAAGGTGCCGTAGGGACATGTAAACGTCGTTTTTTCTTGGTCCTCACGATGCAATGGGATTTGGAAGAATCCGGAATAACCATCAAGGTAACAAAAATATTTATGCTTGGCTAGTCGCTCAGGCATTTGGTCAATGAATGGGAGCTGGAAGTGGTCTTTTCTGGTGGCTTTATTGAGTTTTTTATAATCAATGCACATGCACCAACCAGCGACAGTCCTAGTAGATATCAATTCATTTTTATCGTTTCTCACAACGGTCATGCCCCCTTTCTTGGCAACAACATGAACGGGGCTAACCCATCTACTTTCGGAAATGGGGTAGATAATATCGGCCTCTAGCAATTTTAGCACCTCCTTTTTTAGTACTTCTTTTATGTTAGGATTCAGTCGCCTTTGAGGCTCAATGGAAGTAGCGTCTTTATCCTCGAGGTGGATTATATGGGTGCATATGGTGTCGCTAATGCCTTTCAGGTCGGCAATGCTATATACTATCACCTTCCTATGTGCTCTGAGGGTCTTGAGGAGGCTTTCTAATTGTGGTTCAGTAAGGGAGGCACTAACGATGACAGGGTACGTGGAGTTCTCCCCTAAGAAAGCATATTTTAAATTCACGGGAAGGGGTTTTAGTTCTACCTGAGGGGGTGCTGTAACCCCATCATCGGTTGCCTGTGAAAAGGATGCGTCCTCAACTGCTGGTTCGAATGCTGGGAATTCTTCGTCGGCAAATTCATAAGATGAGTATGGCGATGATGGCACATCGTGGTAGACGTCTGTAGAGTCTATCTCCATGGGATCAGGTTTCGTAGTGTGCCTGTCAATATGAATAGAGTATTCAGATGCACACACATTGTCAGGTGTAGAGTCAAAAAGGCTTCCCTGATCGATATCGCCTTGGAGCGGTTTGGGGTCAACATGTTCCCCATGGTCATGATCTTTGTAGGTCTTAGTCTGGTGGATGTTATCACCGTAAAAGCGTAAAGCATCTCCCGTGGACTATATGTAGACTCCGTCAGAGATAGGGATGCTGTCTAAGGACTCTGCATCCTAGAAGGTGCTCGTAAAGAAGACTAAGGGAACTTGAACAATTGGGTCCTCTACAGGGAATTCTACTGGGCCGTTGGTCCATACATCATTTACTACGCTCTCAAGTATACGTAAGACCTGGGGCTCGTCCAGCGGTTCAGTTTGACAAGTCGCTCCCCAATGTGCGTCAACTGGTAGCGTTTCAATAGCGCAGAGATGCATCACGTCTCCTTCAAAGCTAATATGGATGTCATCATCAATGGTACCTGCATCGGAGACATTGTTCAGTATATGATTCATAACCTAGTGTTGGTTCTCATTACCTGCCACGTAGGTTCCTGCTCCGACGAATCAGACTGCATCAAGTAGCTCTCTCGCTGCACATTAAACCATGGCTTCATTCATGCGTGAGTCTTGAAGCCCATATGCTTGGTATGGAGAGAAACTAAACCCATCTGAGTCACTATCAGAATCACTGCTCCAATGCACTTGCATCTCTATTATACCTGATTTCTTATGAAGATTACTGGCGGGAGAGAAGCGTTAGAATCAAAAGAGTAAAAAGAATAGAAAGTATGGAAGTGTAAGGGATGATAACATTTGCTAACAAATTCTTCAATAGAAAAATAATCCTAGTAACACTGTTACCTTCCACGACAACTGTGCCAAAAACTTGATCGTCCTGAAACTAACACCTAGAACTCACCTAGCAGCGGTACGAATGCCAAGTGCTAAATGTATCCCAAATGCGAATCCCCGACACTTTACGCAAGCATACAGTGTCAAGTAATAGTATAAAAGATATCGATCCCACCAGGAAGGTATAAATGTTATTGTCTTGGGTTATTTTTAAATATCAGAATATAGATAGCAGTCGGTTTCGAAAGATTGGTTGTTTGGGATTGTGAACAATTAATAAAGACTAGGGCTTTAGGACTCACCACTAGGATCATCGGACGTCGATGCTTGATTAAGACTCTTATGTTGCATTAGTTTTATAGGGATTGTCGCATCCAAGATGTGGAACTCATGGTTCTAAGTACCATGAATCTAACGTATCGCATTAACCTGTAGGCGCATACGACACGTGCATTAAGAATCGACAATATTCATGCCACTCTCGTGGATGGAATGATCTCAGCTCATGCCACTCTCGTGGGTTAGAGCATCGATGTATTTTGGTGGCTCTTATTGACGCAATGGCGGTAGCCGTCAATTAGTAATATAGTTCATCGGTGGATCCCATCAAGACACGAGCCAGGCATGGTTACGTGTCCCAATTGAATCCACTAACTCTATAGGATACTCCTTAAGCCAATCGATTCCACCTACCGTGGGCACGATCTCAGTACGAGTTCTCCTACAAACTTTGCAAGATCAACCAAAATACTTCCCTTTTATTCCAACGTTGCATCTCAATCCTAAAATCTATAGGCTAATCCATTAGCCCTAGATAAAACTACTTACGCATCATAGAAATAACAACAAGAGATTCAATAGATGCAATAGAATTCATCATGGCAATGGAAAACATCAAAAAGCAATAAAAAGTGTAGAGAATTGTTACCAACGCATTGAGAAGCAATAGCAATCCAAAGAGAATTAAGAAGACAAGATTTCTTCCGCAAAACAATAATAAAAATCCAAGCTTTGCTTCGTACAAAATAACGACGACAAAAGTTCTCAAAAACCTAATTAAAACTAAACTAAAGTTTCTCTAAAGTTCCTCTCTGAAAATAAAGCTAAAAACGTTTTTAAATACATAGGGGAAAGATCCCAAAAAAATCTTAGAAAATCTGGGCACTTGGGCCCATAAACAAGGCTAGTCACGTCGGCTACTCGGTCGAGTAGAGGAGCTTGCTCGGTCGAGTCAGCTACATGCTCCCCTTGCTGTTGCTTCTGCGTCTGGCGGATACGGGCTCTCTGTCAAGTAGCCTCCCTACTCGGTCGAGCAATAGTAGATCCGAAATTCTTCCAAAATGTCGCTCTGTTTCTTTTCGAGTCGGGTCGAGCAGGTGAGCTACTCGGTCGAGTTGCTTTGCTGATCGGTCGAGCTGGGATGTCTTGGAGAGAAACTCAAAATCTTCATCTGTTTGGTACGACTCAGGTTGAGTCGGATGTCTGCTCGGTCGAGTAGGTCAGAGCCGTTTCCTATGTGATTTCAGCGTGTCAACTCGACCGAGTAGCTGATGCTACTCGATCGAGTCACCTGGGAAACATATCTCAACATTGCCATTTTCTCATCCTCTTCTCCTCCTCTCCTCCAATCTTCTTCCATTCTACAGAGAACTCTCATGGAGCCTTGCCAATGACATCTCTGACGTGCCAGATGTGTCTATGTCCCAAAATAGCTCCAATTCGCTCTAAAACTCCTGAAAATCCAAAAAACTTTACAAAACTCGAATATGGCATTAGAAGCACGATAATACATGAAAATATGGATTTTGGAGGCGAATATGACATGAAATGATGTGGTAAAAACATGTAAAATATGGACACATCAGCACTCACTCCCCCAAGCTAAACATTACATTGTCCTTAATGTGCGAAGTGTGGCCCAAGGACATATAAGAAAGGGGTGGGTGGGTGAGGGTGTATGTACGATGCAAAATAAAAGAAAATAAATAAAGTAAAAGATGATGATGTATGCAAATGGTATATGCAAAGAAGCATGCAAAGTGATGAATGGATGCATCAAGGTAAATGATTTATGCAAGATGGATACAAGATGGTGGCCCAGAAATACATACTCTCCCCCAAACTGATATATGTAGTGCCCTACAAAATGGTGAAGACAGATGGGTAAGAAAAATAATGGGGTGAAGGGTGAGGCAAAAATATGACATGCATCAAAAGTACGTGTCTAGACTGGTGGTGCAGCATCGGCACCTCCTTGTGGTGGGGGTGGTGGGGGTGGTGGGGGCAGTGGTACAGACTTCTGAGGGGCAGACTGGGGTGTCGGCTGCTGCTGCTGCTGCAGGTGCTAAAGAATCCAGTTCAATGTGAGCTGAATACCAGGAATCATATCGACATGGGCCTGCTGGGCAGCAACGACAGCTGTGAGAGCCCTAAAATCCACTCTAAGCCTGCTCACTACCGTCTCGATTGCACGGAGGCACAAGTCAAGGAAGTCAAGAGCGAAGGTAGAAGGTCGAATAGGTGGTAGGCGGGGGTGTCTCACACGGCCTCCAAAAACAAGTGGGGCCACTATCGAGTGTGAATGCGTGCGGTGCTCACAACAAGACGCTCAACCTCTAGTGGAGGCTGAGACATAGGAACGGTCTCAAAAGCATGTGCATCGGCTGAGGATGATGGGATAGCAGCAGAGGACGAGGCAGGCAGAGAGGTCGTGGTAACAGCTATGGTGACAGACACCATGACGCTCTCGGTATAAACAGCGGTGGCAGAGACAGAGGTATTGATAGCTGGAAGGTCGTGAAATCAGTAGAGAATGACTCCCCAGGAGTCGAAAAATCAGGGGTGGGTATGGTCTCGGTGGTCACGGAGGAATAAGGGTTGCCACTCTCAAAAGTGATAAGGTCGGTGCTCTCAAAGCTCATATACAAAACGGGATCTACTCTCAGCGACACAGAAGAGGCGATAGGAACAGACACAACAACAGAAGAGCTATCGACAGGAGCAGAAGTAGGGAAAGATGTGCCAGGCTTGGGAATCGAATCAGAGGCAGGCTGAGAAATCTGGATCTCAGGCGCAAGAGGATCGAGAAGGGGCTCCGGCTAGTCTCCTTCGGTATCTAGCACGTAGACATCTGGGATGAGGAGGTCCATCGCGGGACTCCACTCTCCACCTGTAGGCCCAATTTGGGTCTGAGCAAAACTCGAAAGCACCATATAATCTGCAGAAAACGGACCTTGTAGCCAGACCCAATGTCGCTGACCATGGGAGCGGAGCATCTTCATACGGACCAATAAATCGAGAGATAGTGAAGTGGGGCCCGTAGGACAACGCAAATTGGCAGGAAGCTCAATCCCAAAAATGGGAGCTAGGAGGGTAATCAGACCGCCACACTATATCGCCTTCCTAGAGGCGACCATGGAAAATATGTGGTCAATATACCACCTAGCTACATCTATAGAAATGGCAGGGACTAAGACGTCCCCGTCGCCCTCTAAGGCTCTCTCTATGGTCATTGCATAGATCATGAAGAGCTTCGGTATGGACACCGTCTCAACCTTTGGCCTGGCTACAATGGTAGTCACCAGTGATCGTACAGTCGCCAGTGATCGTACCGTCCCAACCAATACTATGGAGGAGGTCTTGGCCCGGCTAGGATCAAAGTGGTGTGTGCCAGTGATCGTGACCCAGAAAGCATCAGAAGTAAAGATAGACATGGTGTGGTGCATGGGACCGTAAGCTCGGTCATGTTTGGGACATGGGGACAGTGAAAGTAATCTCAGAGCATGTCGTGCAAAATCTCGCACTCTCAATCCATAAGCTTAAAAGAATATCCACTGGGAGTCCTACAGATAGAACTCAAGACCTCGAGGGTCGATCAGACAAAGGTGTCCGTTGACACCGACAGAAAGTCACGCCACCCCACATTGGCATACAACTAGAGCAGGCCCAATAGTACCCCTCGGCTCTCGAATGTGTCGATATGCATGAACTTGGTGGGTACGATCTGACGCCCGGATAGCTTCTCAAATTTGACACGGTGTGCGTCATCTCTGAAGGTAATCCCAAGCATGTCGATCACAGGGGCAGGCTGGGCTGGTGGGGGTGGAATAGATGCAGTAGAAGCTGGGAGTGTGGGAGGTAGATCGCTATGCGGCATGAACTCTGCTCTAGAGGAAGAAGGGCCAGGGTCACCAGACTTCTTCTGCTTGGCAGCGGGCTCCTGTGCGCAAGACCTAGTGTAGCGTGGGGTGTGTGGAGGCATGAGTAAATTTTGTGAGACATACAGTAGTCACAAGGTGCTTAAAATAAAATAAGAAACGAGTGTACCAAGCACGATGCGACTACACCCTAACAGATGAGCGAGATGCACCTCACCTAAGCTCCAAATCAGCATATGATCTCTCCCAAGCTATCCCGAAGCACACAAAAAAGATGAATTAGCAATGAATCTCATAGAATTTTGGGGTTAATCAAGAGTATTAGGCCAAAATTAGGGTTGATTTAAGAATGGGGTTGGATTTGGGCTTACAAAGAGAATAGAAGAAGAAAGGGGCGAAATAGGCGAAATGGGGGGGGTGTAGCCGTCGATCGACACCGAAGAGGAGGCGCCGAAGATTATTGGAGGTGACTCGGATCGGAGCTACTCAAGCATGGCGAGTGGCGGCTTGGGCGAGTCAGAGGTTGGCTTCGGGCGAGTCAGATTGAAGAGGGAAGGGTTTGGGGATTTGGGGATTTCGAAGCGCACAGCGGTTCGGGCGAGTGAGATATGGTTTTTATAAGGGTGGCCCACTTTAAGTCACTCGATCAAGTGGCGATCGTCACTCGGTCGAGTGGCCCAATCTTAAAGAACTGAATTTGGTCGCTTCGGCTAAGTCGAGTGCCTCGGCCGAGTGGTTAGGGTCATTCGGTCGAGTGACAAGTTCCACTCAGTCGAGTGGCAAATAAAAACAAAGATTAGATTTTTTTTGAAAATTCTGCTATAGTCTCCTACTCAGTCGAGTAGAAATAGTCAATGGTCGAGTGAACAACTCCACTCGGCCGAGTAAACAGACATCACAGAGCATTTTTAGAGCTATTTGACCAAGAATTCACTCGGTCGAGTGACAAAGTCACTTAGCCTAGTGGCATATAATTTTCAGAGCGGGGGTTTGAGTCTTCCATGTACAGTATCCCGCTCGGTCGAGTGAGATCTTCACTCGGTCGAGTGGGCTACTCTTTTCAGCTCCAAACTCTCTGTTTTCTTTCATCTACTGTTTCTTCCTCTCCCGTCAGTTTCTTCCTTCCTTTAGCATTTAAGCGCATCCCTGGAGCTGCTCTCCATCGCCATGGCTACCATCCAGTGAATGGTTTCCTCGTATCTTCTTCCTACATTGAAAAACGTTGCCCGTTGTCAGATTTTTATTAGACTCTTGACTCTCTAAACTTTAAAATTTTAAATTTAAAATGAAAACTAAAATTCAACTAAAAGAACTAAGATAGAACGTCGGGTTGTCTCTCGATAAGCATTCGTTTAAGGTCTTGGGCTCGACCCCTTAAGATTTCTTCGTTTATCATGTGATGTTCGATGCATAGGAGATGCACGTGTCAAACTTCTCGGGGAGGCCGTGAGGGTTCAGATATCGTGCTTGTTCTTCTTTGGCCTCCTTTGAGTGTGCATCCTCTCTAACGATGGTGGGGTATGACTCCCCCAAGCTTTTGTTCTTGGCTTCCTTTGGCTTTCCCGACGGTGAAGATGTGTTTGCCAGTGGAACTTTCTTTCTTTGCTTCACCGTAGAGAGCTAGTAGAGCTCTCTAATCCTTGCGACATCAGCATCGTTCTCCTCTTTCTCGGTGTGAGGATCCGGTGTATCTCCAATTGGAGAGCCATTTTCAGATATTTGCACTCCATCAAGACTATCCACATGCAAAGCTCCAATGATATGTGGCATGGCTTCATCGATGACCTCGTCAAGGAGGTCCATATAGTCGCCTTCCTCCAACGAGGATCTATTTTTCATGGCTCGTGGGAGGTGGAACTCGACTTCAATATTACCAACGTTGAGTGACAATGTTCCCTCCCTCACGTCAACAATAAGTCTAGCTGAAGCTAAGAAGGGGCACCCAAGTATAAGAGATGTATCATCCTCTTCTTTCACGTCCATGATGACAAAGTCACATGGTATGCATAGTCCTCCCTGTATTTGCAATGGCACGTTCTCGGCGATCCCCACCTGCCTAGTAATCTGCACATCGGCGAGTTGAACCTTCATATCCGTGGCCTTAAGGTCGGTCCACGTATTGAGCTTCTTGAACATGGTAAGAGGCATGAGGCTCACGCTCGCACCCAAATCTACCAAAGCTTTTTGTACGGGGACTCCACCAAGAGTGCATGGAATCCTAAAACTTCCGGGATCCTTTAGCTTCTTTGGTAACTTTTCTTCATTAATGAACCAAGTACCTTGTTTGGCGAGCATGATCTTCTCCGTTCTTTTTCTTCTCGTGATCAGATCTTTGAGAAACTTTGCATATGTTGGGATTTCAATAATTTCATCAAGGAACGGGATGTTCAAGCTAATACCTCTCAAGTACTCCAGAAATTTGGCGAACTTCTTCTCCAATTTGGCCTTTGCCAACTGTTGAGGAAATAGTACTGGTGGTGTATATGTTGTTGAGTATTAGACTGCTCCTTACTTGTTGTTAATGATGAACAAACATAAATACTTGTGACTAATCTCCTATTTGCAGTTAATCTATTGCCTAAGCATGTCATGAAGATCAATTAGCAATGGATGTCACTCAAATATAAATGAAAGCTTGAAAAGTGGATTGGATGATTAAAGATGGTGATTTAAGCTCCTAGAAGACTTCAAGCTCATATAGAAGAGAGACTTATACTAGATGTAATCTTTTTATTCTCTTCTAGTATGTAGCTTAGAAGTAGAACTTTGTTGGAGTGCACACACATCTTCATTTCTGCCCTAGGAAATCATTAGATCACATTTCCTTAGACTCTAATTCACATTTCTCAAGCATGTGTATTTTGTGATTTCAACAGGCGACTGTTGAACTATTTACAGTCACCTGTCTCAAAATAGTCGACTGTGATTTGTTCTACAGTCACCTGCTATGCATATATTTAATCAATTGATTTTTGGGCCTTTTAGCTTTAACTCCTTCAAGCGACTGCTATACAAAATACAGGCGCCTATCCAAGCTACAGTCGCCAGTGATTTGTTAAATAATCGCCTGTCTATCTTCAGCCCAAAGGTCACTTTCATTTTCACCTAACCAATCGATTGATGTTGAAATTGACAGTTGTATGTCCAAGGCATAGTCGACTGTCAATGCTTCAACAATCGTCTGTCTATAAGTCCTCTGCAGACTTTGCTCTCTGGAAAGTTTCAGATTTTAGTGACAGTTTACTGATGTTGGTTTCACATTCGCATGCACATGGTACAAGCGCTATGTGTTCCACATCAGTCGCTTGTCGTGTCTTTCCAAAACTTTTTGAGATTTTCTCAGCTTACACATATTGTAGCCTGTCGCCTGTAGAAGGATTTACAGTCGCCTGTTAGTTTTACAGGTGCATGTCTTCTCTTCATCGGTCGACTGTCCTACATGGTAAGTTACTGTTTGAATTCTCACACACCTTCTGACACAGTGCAGCAGTCGACTGTGTTGTGTTCAACAGTCGACTGTCGACTGTGTAAATTCTATCTGTTGGCTTTTTCTCCACGGATTTCAAAGGGGTTTTTTGGGATTCTGTTTGGGGGTTTTGGGGAACCTATAAAGAGAGCTTATACTATTCTATTAAGGGGTTACTTAAGAAACTCATCTTCTTGATCAACTCTTAAAAACCCTAGCTTTCAATCTCTAGTTTTTCAAATCTCTCAAATCCAAAGGCCCAAGAATTCCAATCCTATTCTCTCTTGCTCTCCAACCTAGAATCAAAGTGATAACCTCTAGGCAATTGGTGGTGACAAGATAAAGGGCTTTTCTCTCTTTCAAAAGAGACCTCAACATACAACACACTTGCTCCTTCAAGTTCTACTTCAAGGAATATGTTATTGTAAGTATTGCTATTTCATTATTTCATATCATTCGATATTAGTTTAACTCTCAGTTTGTGAAAGTGGTTTGCTTACTCCCAAGTTGTGGGAGTCAAGGACATCGATTGTGTTTCGATTTTACTTGTAGAGTTGTTACAAGTGGGTTTAAAGGAAATCTCAAATTAGGGTTCTAACTTGAGTATCCGGTGGTAACCGGGTGGAATGAACGTAGGATTATCGGGAACAAGTCGGGAGTTGACTTGGGTAATCCGAACCCTTGAAACATCCTTGTGTTAGCATTGTTTCAATTTCAGTTTATTTACATTTCGGATGAATTGTTGGTTAGGAATTTAAATTGGTACAACGATCGTTTAAATTATATAAACACTATTTAACCCCCCTTCTACTGTTTTCCTCATAGCTAGGGTCCTTAAAATTGGTATCAAAGTAGTGGTTTATAGCTATGGCATCTAACAACAACAACGTTCCTCCATCGACTTCATACAACAATCATGACCGTAATGGTGCGTCTACCATCTTCGAAGGACAATCAACGGTTCGTCATCCGCATTTCAAAGGCATGAATTTCGGCTATTGGAAATACCAGATGGAGACGTTTCTTAGGAGTGATTCTCTTTGGAGAACCCTACACAAGGAATATGTTGAACCTTCTGAAGAGGATTTTGACAAATGGACTCCCTCCGAGAAGTCTGTCGAAGAGAACAACGCCAAGGCAATGAACGCTCTTCATTGTGCATTGGATCCGGATGAGTTCAATAAGATATGCACATGTAAGAGTGCATATCAAATATGGAACCATCTAGTCGTTACCCACAGGAGAACGAACTATGTAAAGTTCTCTAAATATATGTTGCAATACAAAACTTTGATATGTTTCATATGCAGGATAATGAGAGCATTGCAATGATGTACGGTCATTTCATCGACATCACCAATGAACTTGAAGCTCTTGGACAAGTCTACACCCAAGAAGAAAAGGTGAGAAAGATAATCATGGGAATGAACTCGAAATGGGAAAGAAGAGCAATCGCCATTGAGGAGCTTAATGACATGAAGAACTACACCGTGGTGAATCTCATCGGTACTCTCATGTCTTACGAAGTAAGAAGGGAGAACCGACTGAAGACTAGAGCAATGATGAACCCAACGGAGGCCAAGAAGAAAGTGTTAGCATTCAAGACTACTTCTTCATCCTCCGATAGTGAAGAATCAGAGAACGAAATGGACTTGGAAGAAATGTCACAAATGGCGAAGAAGTTCCAACGCTTCTTTTGCAAAGGTAAATTTCCTTCCAAAAATAAATTTGATTCCACTAACAATCCTTCATCTCTTTGTTTTAAGTGTAACAAGCCGGGGCACATCAAAATGGATTGCCCAATGCTTAGAAACAAAGAAAAGTGGAAAGCTCCAAAATACCACAAGTCTGACAAATACAAGAAGATACGAGGAAAGGACTTGTTGGGACGTTCGATGATTCAAGCGGAGATTCCTCAAGTGAATCTAAGGATGAAAAGGATAAGAGTGCCCATATGTGTTTCATGGCCCGAGAAGATCCACTCTCTGATGAGAGTGATAGTGACATTGATGAACCCGAGGTAACCATGGATGAACTTCGTATTGCTAACGAAGAATTATTTTCTAAGTATCAATCTATTATGCTTAGATATACTATTTTAAAGAAATCAAATGTTAGCAAATCATCCATGCCATGCATTATCAACAATGACACCATTGTTGATACACTTACACTTGAAAAAGCCACTTTGGTTTCTCAAAATGACATCTTGAGAGATGAGGTGAATTCCCTCAAATCTCAACTAGATCAAACTTATCCTAAAGATAGTATTGATCTCGCTTCACATAACACACAATTGGGTATTGAGAATGATTCTCTTAAAACCCAAGTGCACGAGCTCAAAACACGTGTGTCCACCTTGGATACCAATATTTCTTTTCTTAAGGAGAAATATGAGCTCATGTCCTCCCAAGTTAAGAGATTTAACAAGAGGAAAGATCAATTGGATGAACTGCTTGCAAACCAATTTCCGGACACACATCATGTTGGACTTGGTTATGTGGAAGCAAATGCATCCAAATCTCGCACATCCTATAGTGGTGTAACTATAGATTTTGTGAGGCCATCCTCTGGTTCATCCACAAGTGGTGTCAAAAACACTATTAGTAGCAAACCTACCAAAAAGGCCACCACTTCACAATCTCTTCCTTTTGGCAAGAAACCCACTAAGGGTGGAAACCAAAAGAAAGGTCATCCATATATGTACACCAACTCTCATTCACGTAGGAAATCTCCTACTTCACATGTGGACACTAATGACACTTTTTATGCTCCACACCCATGGACATGTGTAAACCCACACATGAGAGATACTTATGCACGTGCCCTTACACGTTCATATGCTCATACACATCATTCTTTAATGTATGCTCATCCACCTCATGTTATGCATGTTCCATATGTTGCATATAACATGCATGCTCCTAAGTTTGCATACAACATATATATGTCCAATGCTTATCCACCTCCATCTTCATATGCTAGAACTCATGCTCCTATGAAGCACGCACCACATAGAACTCAATCGAATGTGCATGCAACTAGGAAAAGGACACCCAAAACATACACAATTTGGGGTCCTAAGAACACTAGCATAATTGATAGGAATGCTTATGTTGACTCCTATTTTAACGATGTAATAAATAGTGTTAAATATGTTGGGAAGCGAAAGTCCACTTGGCTTGGTTTCCAAAAGGCTAATCCCCTTAGACCCAACAAAGCTTGGGTACCTGAGCTTATGGTATATTATGTGGGTACCCAAGAAAAAGAAAAAGAGTAATAAAAGTCATATTGGCTCTAAAAGGAAAGGATGGATACTCGATAGTGGTTGCTCCAAACACATGACGGGAGATCCCTCATTGCTCTCCGAAGTGATTAGCATCAAGGATGGTGCAACGGTCACTTTTGGAGGCAATCAAAAGTAAACCATCATTGGAGTAGGCAAAGTCGGTAATTCTTCCAACCCACTTATTACAAATGTCTATTTAGTTAGTGGTTTATGTCATAATATTACCTCCATTAGTCAACTTTGTGACAAGGGTTACAAGGTTAACACTGGAGAGGGTATGTGTATAATTGTAGATATTGATTCACATATTCTATTTACCGGTATTAGGCATAAACACATTTATTATGTGAGCTTGTCTAAAACCATAGAACATTGCTTAGTTGCTAATACAAATGAACAACTATTATGGCATCGCTGTTTTGATCATGTTCATTTTAAACACTTATATAAGTTAGCTAATCATGATTTAGTAAAAGGTTTTTCGAAAATTGTTTTTAGTAAGAAAAACTTTTGTGATTCTTGTCAAAGAGGTAAACTAAGTAAATCATCTTTCAAACTTAAACAAGGCATAACTTCTAAGAGGCCCCTAGAATTACTTCATCTAGATTTATTTGGGCCAACTAGAACCACCTCTTTAGGTATTGCTCATTTTGGATTAGTTGTCATTGGCGACTTCTCTAGATTTACTTGGGTTTCATTTTTAACCAATAAGAATGAAGCTTTTGAAGAGTTTACTATATTTGCAAAGAAGATTCAAAATTTCTTAGGATCCACCATTATCACTATTCATAGTGACCATGGAGGAGAATTTGAGAATGAATATTTCACCAAGTTTTGTGATAACAACGGGATTACTCACAATTTTTCTTTTTCTCGCACACCACCACAAAATGGTGTTGTAGAGAGAAAGAATATGACCCTAATAGAGTGTGCACGTACCATGCTCCATGAGAGTCATCTTGGACTACAATTTTGGGCGGAGGCAGTGCACACGGCATGTTATGTGCTTAATAGGATCCTAGTGAGACCCCGAACGAACAAAACTTGTTTTGAGTTATTTTATGATAAAAAGCCTCAAGTTAAATATTTTCATGTTTTTGGTTCAAAAGTTTTATAAAGAACACATCTGGTAACTTAGATAAATTTGAGCCAAGATCCGATGAAGGAATTTTTGTTGGATATTTCATATGTAACAAAGCCGACCGGATATACAACAAAACTTCTTGAACGATAGAGGAATCACTACATGTATCATTTTTTGAAGATTTTGATATTCCTCATGTTGTTGATGATAGTGTAAATGTTTTGTGGGATTCCATTAGTAATGTTAAAATTAATGATTCTATTATTGAGACTAACAATACTGATGAAATCGTTGAAGAAGTTCCAAGTGATGCAGGGATTTCTAAAGCTTATCCAACCATTCGTAACCACCCATATGACCAAATTATTAGAGATATTGGTGTGGATGTACGAACGAGTTCTAGAATTGATGAATTCTCTCACTGTGCATTTGTATCTACCATGGATTCAAAGAACATCCAAGAAGCGTGTGAAGATAGCTCTTGAATAGTTGCAATGGAAGAAGAGCTTATGCAATTTTAGAAAAATGAAGTTTGGGAGCTCGTTCCTCTTCCAAGTGGTCACCAAGTGATTGGGACCCAGTGGATTTTTAAGAACAAGACCGATGAGAACGAGGTCATCACAAGGAATAAAGCAAGATTAGTAGCTCAAGGTTATCGGCAAGAGGAAGGTATTGATTTCGAAGTATCATTTACCCTCATATCTAGATTAGAAGCTATTAGATTGCTTTTAACTTTTGTATCCCATAAATATTTTAAGTTATTTCAAATGGATGTTAAAAGTGCATTTTTAAATTGTATTGTTAAGGAAGAAGTTTATATTTCTCAACCACCCCGTTTCATTCATGAAAAATTTCCAAATCATGTTTTCAAACTTAAAAAAGCGTTATAAGGGTTGTGACAAGCTCCTAGAGCTTGGTATGATCGACTCAAAACCTTTCTTTTGGATTTAGGTTTTGAAATGGGTGAAGTTGATTCAACTCTTTTCATTAAATATTATGAAAATGACATCATGTTAATTCAAGTTTATATAGACGATATAATATTTGGTTCTACTAACTTTAATCTTTGCCAAGAATTTTCTAAGTCTATGAATGATGAATTTGAAATGAGCCATATGGGTGAGCTCAACTACTTCCTTGGACTACAAATTCAGTAAATAAATGATGGACCTTTTATACATCAAACAAAGTACACCAGGGAGCTTATCAAGAGATTTGGGATGGAATTGTCTTCTAGTAAACAGACTCCCATGAGTACGACAACCCATCTACACAAGGATGAGAACGAAAAAATGTAGACTTTTGTCGATATCGAGGTATGATCGGTATCTTACTTTACTTAACCACTAGTAGGCCCAATATTATGTTCTCTGTGTGTCTTTATGCTAGATATCAAGCTAGACCTAAAGAGTAACACTTGATTGTGGTTAAACAAATTTTTCGTTACCTCAATCATTCACTAGATTATGGGTTACTTTACCCAAAGTCTAGCTCATATGAGTTAATCATATATTGATGCCGACTTTATCGGATGCAAATTCGATAGGAAGAGCACTAGTGACACTTGCCAATTTCTAGGAAATTCCCTAGTTTCTTGGTTTTCCAATAAACAGAACACTGTATCATTGTCCATGACTGAAGCAGAATATATTGACATGGGTCTTGCAAGTGCACAAGTTCTTTGGATGAGACACTCACTTAAAGAATATGGTGTCAATTGTGATACTTGCCCTATCATGGTTGATAACCAAAGTGCAATTTGTCTTTCCAAGAATTCGATACATCACTCTCGTACCAAACACATAGATGTGAGACACCACTTTATTAATGATCATGTAGCTAAGAAGGACATCATCTTAGAGTACATTGAACACAAAAAAATCGCCGACATCTTCATTAAACCTCTTAAAGAAGATTCATTTGTGAGGTTGCTTGGAGAATTAGGGATTATGGGTGAATCTGAATTATAGGAGATCATACTTTCATGTTATATCATGCTTGAACTCATATCATCATTTTACTTCTCTTGTTTTGATAAGCTATATGTTTCTCATATATTTTTTAAGAGATGTATATGAGATTTTGATGATTTCGATTGTTTGAATTAATTTACGTGATTTGTACGTTAATCTATAATATTTTGATATTGTTTTCTTGATTAGAGTTTTGTTAGACTATAGGCCCTAGGGTGAGTTGTCTCAATCCTCTAGATTTTCTCCTCTCTGTGCATTTTTGGACCAGGATAGACGACCGTCATTCCTTCGACAGTCGCCTGCCTAACTCAATTTCTCTTACTGCAGACTGAATTTTTCGCACAAACGACTGATGAATAATTTCCAGTCGACTGTCTCTTCGATAGGTGACTGCAAGTTGGTCATCAGGCGCTTATCCTAATCTTGAGATGTCTCTGTTGTATCAACATATTTTTTGATTCTCTGTCAGACGACTGTTGCGTAAGTTACAGTCAGCTGTCGCTTAGACATGCGACTGCGAGTTACTCAACAGGCGACTCTCTGTCAACCCAAGCTGATCTATATCCTATCGACCAGTCGATTGACGATTGTACATCAGTCGACTGTCAACTTCAGTGGCGGTTCGTTAACTCGATCTGAGCCGTCGATTTGACGATCTAACGGCCTAGATTCTTTTGACCCCAACTTATATTCTCGAGGCCGTCTATTATTTTGATTATCTCTCGCTCATCTGAGTCGACTTCCCTCGTCTTGTTCCTTCGAAATCCAATCGTTTTCTTCGATTTCCTCGTCGATTGGAAGATCCACCCATAGATCTCTCTTCCAAATCATCCGATTGAGAATTTGGTTGTCTCCTTCCCCATCGATCGTCACGGATTAGGTATATTTCTCCGTTCTCGTTCATTCGTGCTTTATCTTTATCGTCGTTTCTCTTGATTCGTACGATGGCTCCTCCCAAGACTAAAGGGAAAGCCATTATTTCTAGGCAACCTAGGAACCCTAAGCTTAGTGTTACCAAATCCAAGAAACCCTATAAAGCCAGCACCAAGAATCCTGAACCACCCTCTGATGTTTCATCATCTGCTTCTGCTTCCGACTCTTCTTCTTCTTCCACCGAAGAAGAAGCCTTCGTTGCTCTTCAGAAGCGTCAGCATAGACCCATTGGTGTTTGCATCAATGAGCCTATCACTGAGGTTGAGTCTACTCGTGTGGCTGCTGACACCCACCCCGAGACTATTCTTGCTTCAACCCATGGCCAAAATCCTTCCATACCTCCTCTTACGGATCCTCTTGTTCCCATTTGCCGAGAGGATACTTGTCTGGCAAAATGTCATGCTATGTTAGGGATCAAGCTCCTTCGTGAGTGATTAATTGTGTTTCAGGCCTTCACCGCTAAGAGACTATCAAAGATTCTCACGTCGACCCATTTGGGTGATCTGTTTCGTTTCTCTCATGTCGACTCCCCTCGTGCATATCCCTTCCTTATCAAGCTATTTTATGCCAACCGCATTCGTGGTGAGTATGTTGACACTAGTGACATTGACACAGTTGTTCAATGGACACGTATCAAGCTTGACCCTACTCTCCTAGGAACCATTCTTAGGATTCCTTCCACTGGCTCCTTACCTGTTGATATCACACTCTCTGACGTTTCAAATCTTGATCAGACTATCCTGAAGGACATGTTCTTAGTGATACCTTCATATATCTCTTCTGGCGTCAGGTCTTCCATATTTTCTGCTAGAGGTTGGGCTATTCACCTAGTAGTGAAGTCCAACATCTTACCGAAATATGGCTCCTCTGATTAGCCTTCTCAGGAGATCCTCCGCTGTATGTATGCCATTTTCTCTGGTATGTCTGTGAACTGGGCCAGAGTCCTCCTTGATCGGATGGACAAGGTCAAGTTCACTACTGCCTCCTCTCACATTCCTTATGGAGGGCTCCTCACTTTAGTCTTTCGTCATTTCGTGATCGATCTGACTCCATATGAGCCCATGCCCCTTAGCCCTCCTCTCGATGCTTCTGCTAAGTAGAAGTTCTCTTTGGCTCTACAGACGACATCAAAGAAGTGGCAGTCTTCTTGAGCTTCGTCTTCATCCACCATTCCACCCTTTGATCAGCCATCTTCCTCTACTACACCCTCTCGTGACTTGTTGGACGAGAAGGTGTCTGGTAT